>JAGDQO010000113.1:0-600000 GCA_018342035.1 Solanum appendiculatum
AAACCACAATGAACTTGTCACTTAAACATGAATGTATGCAATGACATGGGGGCTGAAATTAAGACCTGAGATTTTATAAAGGGCTTAGATCAATACCTTAGGCTCGAGTGGAGTGGAAAAGATAAGGATATCGCCTTTGCATGTCCGCTTCGGCCTCCCAAGTAGCACTTTCAACTTGTTGATTTCTCCAAAGGACTTTAATGGAAGCCACATCTTTGTTTCTCAACCTCTTCACTTTTCTATCTAAAATCTGGACCCGAACCTCTTCATAGGTCAAATTATCTTCAACAACACCCACAACATCAAGAGACACAATGGCATTCGGATCACCCACACACTTCCTCAACATAGACACATGAAATACCGGATGAACCAAATCCATCTCGCTAGGCAATTCCAACTCATAAGCTACCTTGCCCATTCTCCTCATCACCTTATAAGGACCCACGTATCTTGGGCTCAACTTGCCCTTCTTACCAAAATGAACCACACCCTTCATGGGTGTCACCTTCAAATAAACCCAATCACCAACTCGGAATTCAAGAGCCCTTCTCCTCGCATCGGCATAGGACTTTTGGCGACTTTGGGCCATCTTCAACCCTTCTCTAATCATCCTAACCTTCTCAAGAGCCTCCATAAAACTAGGTATGGTCTCACAAGGCCACCTCACCAACCTCAACCACCCAACCGGTGATCTAACAAACGCCTCCTAGAGAGCCTCAAAAGAAGCCATACCGATGCTAGAATGATAGCTATTGTTATAGGCAAACTCAATCAATGGAAGATGATCATCCCAACTACCCTTAAGTTCCAATACACAAGCCCTAAGCATATCCTCAAGTGTTTGGATAGTCCTTTCGGCTTGTCCATTCGTTTGCGGGTGAAAGGCCTTAGTAAGCTTAACTCTCGTACCTAGACCCCTTTGAAAAGACTTCCAAAAGTGTGAAGTAAATTGAGTACCACGGTCCGATATGATGGATAGAGGAATCCCAGCAACCTTACCAAGTCATGAATATATAACCTTGCATAATCTTCCGCCCCATATGTTGTCTTTACCGGTAGAAAATGAGCCGATTTTGTCATCCTATCAACCACCACCCAAATAGAATCAAAACCTTTTCTAGTCTTGGGTAACCAACTACAAAATCCATATTAATTTCTTCCCACTTCCAAGTAAGGAATATCTTATGTCTTGGGTTAGACCAACCCGGCCTTGATGTTCGGCCTTGACTTGTTGACAAACTATGACAACCGGAGACGAATTTGGCAATGTCCTTCTTCATGCCTCTCCACCAATACACATCCCTCAAATCTCTATACATTTTGGTGGAACCGGGGTGGATGGAGTAGGAAGAATTATGAGCCTCCTCAAAAATTTTCTCCCTTAAACCATCAACACAAGGCACACACAACCTACCTTGGTACCTAAGGGCACCATCTCCCTCTTGGGAGAAAACTTCCACCTTGCCCTCTTTCACCAAGGCCTTCAATTCAAACAAGGAAGAATCAAGATCTTGTTTTGCTATCACCTCATCAACCAAGGAAGACCACCATCAACAACGACCACACCACCATTACCAACCTCTTCCAACCTAACCCCCAACCTAGCCAACCGATGTACCTCCCTAGCCATTTCCCTATCACCAATATCAACATGAGCTAGGCTACCCATAGACACCCTACTCAAAGCATCCGCCACCACATTAGCTTTACCGGATGATAATGCACACTCATATCATAATCTTTAAGAAATTCTAGCCACCTTCTTTGTCTCAAGTTGAGATCTTTTTGGGTGAAGACATATTGGAGGCTCTTATGATCAGTGAACACATCGACATGTACCCCATACAAATAATGGCGCCAAAGTCTTTAAAGTCAAAACACCAAAACCGCGGCTAATTCAAGATCATGCGTAGGATAGTTCTTTTCATGCACTTTGAGTTGTCTAGAAGCATAGGCTATCAACCTTTAACCATTTTGCATTAGGACACAAACCGCAAGCCAACTTCTGAAGCATCACAATACACAACCAAAATCCCTCCAAGCCCCATCCGGTAGTGACAATATAGGAGCGACACTGAGTTTATCTTTCAAGGTTTGAAACCTCCTTTCGCACTCGTCGGTCCACTCAAACTTAGCCTTCTTTTGTGTCAACTTAGTCATGGAAGAAGCAATAGAAGAAAACCCATTCACAAATCTCCGGTAGTAACCCGCTAAGCCCAAGAAGCTCCTAATATCCGACGGGGTCAATGGCCAAGGCCAATTTCTAATCACATCGGTCTTCTTTGGGTCTACCTTAATACCATCCCCCGACACCACATGACCTAGGAAGGCAACCTCCCTCTACCAAAATTCACACTTTTCATACTTGGCATACAACTTCTCCTCTCTTAATCTTTGCAACACAACCCTCAAGTGACCCGTATGTTCTTCCTCGCTATGCGAATAGATTAAAATATCATCAATGAAGACCACAACAAAGGAATCAAAGTAGGGTTTAAAGACCCTATTCATTAGGTCCATGAAGGTAGCCGGTGCATTGGTCAACCCAAAGGACATGACCACAAATTCATAATGTCCATACCTAGTCCGGAAGGTTGTCTTGGGAATGTCACCCTCCCTCACCTTCACTTGATGATACCCGTACCGAAGATCAATCTTAGAGAAGTGGCTAGCCCCTTGCAATTGGTCGAACAAGTCATCAATCCTAGGAAGAAGATATTTATTCTTGACGGTGACCCTATTGAGTTGCCGGTAATCGATACACATCCTAAGGGACCCATCTTTCTTCTTCACAAACAACACCGGTGCACCCCATGGTGATTGGCTAGGCCTAATAAAACCCTTCTCCAACAAGTCCCTCAATTGTTCTTTCAACTCCTTTAACTCCGCCAGGGCCATACGGTAAGGGGGAATAGAAATGGGTTGAGTATCGAGGAGGAGGTCTGTGCCAAAATCTATTTCCCTTTCGGGAGGAACACCGGGAAGGTCATTAGGAAAGACATCAAGGAATTCATTTACGACCGGAACCGACTCTAAAAGAAGGGTTTTGGAACTCCACATCCTACCCTCACAAGGTGATAGAGACACCCTTACGAGATCAACTTACGGGCTTTAATGCAAGAGATGAATCTACCCTTGACTACCACATTTTGGCTTTCCCACTCAAGAATGGGTTCACTTGGGAATTGGAACTTGACCCTACGGGTTCTACAATCAATAGAAGCATAGTATGCATGCAACCAATTCATCCCAAGAACAACATCAAAATCGACCATGTTCAACTCAACAAGATCACAAGGCAATATTTTATGCAAGATGCAAATAGGACAATTTCTATAGACCTTCCTAGCAACAATATATGCACCAATAGGAGTAGACACCTTATATGACTCACGCAACAAGTCGGGCTCGTCTTCCTCTGGTATTAGACATGATCTAGCATAGCAAAGAACAACCGTTAGGGAAGAACTTATTCAACTCTAACAGCACGACTTAGAACATGGAGAAGGGAAACATATCCTAAAACGTCTCATAGCCTCCTACTCATAGTTGTGGTGCACAACACAACCATGAATCGGACTCTAATCAACGCGGTGTGTTGGACTCCGAGGATCATTCAACCTAGTGCTCTGATACCAAGTTTGTCACGACCAAGCCTAGGGCCTAGATGTGACCGGCGAATGGGGAACCCGAAGGAACCCCAAACAAGCCTCATAGCGTATCATTACACATCCTTGGTCGCGGAAGCAATTAAATGACCCTAAGCGATAAGCATAATCAAGGGGCAAATCGGGACTAAGGGAGCAAGAAAAAAAAAAAAGAAATGATACATAAATACCATAGATGAGTCAAGCTCAAGCATAATACACAACTTGTCCAACACCACCTCTAAACATGATTACTTAGCGGGGGCCAAGACAAACTACCGGGCTCACCCTCATAGTCAAAACATAACTAGAAAGGAAAAGTTTTATACATAGCAAAAGATCATGAGCAACGTCCCCGAAATGGAGGACTCACCAATAACCACTATAGAAAATCGTACTAGCCACGCGGAGGAGGATGGTCAAGCGGTGCTCCGGTCCATACATGGTGACATCATGTAGGCATAGAGTATGCGTTAGTACATTTGAATGTACTAAGTATATGGGATGCAATGCAATGCTACATTAGATGGACATCATAGAAAAAATGCGTAATCATACCCAATAGATAGCATATTAATGAAATGATATGTATAATGATGCTTACATAAAATCATATTTAGTGGGACGTAGTACATGTGTGGCGAGTGACCATCAATATAGTATTTCCAAGGCCTACCACCCCCTTGGAGAGGCGAAAGAGGTACAAACCCCTCAATATGGTTACACGGGCCTACCACCCCCCGAGCTAAGGGACCCAAGGTCAAACCCTCGATTGGTTATCGGGCCTTAGCTACCCCCCGTACTAGGCAACCAGGACCAACACCCTCGTACGGTTATACGGGCCTACTACCCCCCGTACTAGGCAACCAAGGTACCAAACCCCTCGATACGGTTATACGGGCCTACTACCCCCGTACTAGGCAACCAAGGTCCAACCCCTCGATACGGTTATACGGGCCTACTACCCCCCGTACTAGGCTTGGTCGACTCACAACACTTATATAGAGAAAATCATATACATGTGTCCATTTCATCATCATTTCAGTAATTACATAACCATCCGACTCATAGGACGTACCTTGGACCTTCCCTTTCCTAAGAATTCTATAAATGGGCATTTTATCAAACACAAGGTGGGCAATTGTTCATGTAAATGAAATCATGTATTTCAAGAATACTAAGTCCAACCAATTCCAAATCCATATAAATCAGCCCACCAACAACATACATATATATATCAACCTTCATAATTTGATCATGGAAGCATGTAAACCATAAACATCACATAATAATTCCATTTCATGATAATATGCAAAATGGACCATAATAGGGTGTGTAGTAGTAATTCAATAATTCAAGAGTTCATAAATGATCATAAGGACCCATAAACTTGAAGTAGAAATAGAGGATAAATGGTTGGACTTGTGGAAAGGAAGGTTTCCACAATCAAACCCACATACCTCAACTTTGGAGAATCCTTGATGAAGATTGGAATGGAGAATCGAAGCTTGAGATTGAGTCTTGAATCCGGAATTAGAGCTTGAGATGTTTGAATTTGGTTGAAGATCTTGGTGGAATTTTTGGAGAGGGCTTAGAGAGTGTTTTTGGATTTTAGAAAATGACTAAGTATGGGACATATCCCCTTTTTATAAAAAATGACTCCAACCCGCCTAAAAAAACTGCTCACTGGAATTTGCAAATCTGCACAGACAGGTTTTACGAAAATGGTCATAACTCCCTCATCCTAACTCGGACTAAGGTGAAACCAAGTGCGTTGGAAAGCTAACTCAAAGAGCTTTAATTTAATAGGTTACAGCCCTTCCAGTTCCTTGTGTGCTAAGAGATATGCCCCTTTAAATTTGACCCTCCAAATCGCAATTTTTGAATTTTGATACGGTTGCTCTAAAATTCGGGTTAGACCCTTTTCCCACTCAATTTGACCCCACGAATAAGAATATGAAATCGAATTTCCGAAATCATGCACGGATTTTGAGATATATGGAAATTACAATTATAGGTGTTTCCGAAGCACATTTTCGGGCATTTTTGGGGTCGTTTCACCCTAGGACACTTGAACTCTGTGCTCTGATACCAAGTTTATCATGCCCCGAGCCTACACCTTAGACGTGGCTGGCACTCGCGAACCATTGCTGGTCCCCAAGCGTACCCTCATCCTGGCTGACTATAAGTGGAAAACTAAATCAAGCAATAATAGGCTTAAAACTGAATTAAATCTCATAAATTTAAATATTCAACTCATAAAGTCTGAAAAATACTCAATAGAAATACTTATAGTTTGTAAAACAACTCACAGAGAGTACATATTGAAAGACTCCTCAACTCTATCTATCTATGAAGCCTCTATAGTTCAACATGGATGTTGGACAAGACCCACAACACCCTAAAAAGACTAAACTGAAATGGGAAAATGGGGAATCCTCCGAAATGCAAGGAGGCTCACCAAAGCTAACTGGAATGTCAAATGATTTCAGCGAAGCGTCTGTTGATGATCCTGAACACCTATATCTGCATCAGTATAAGATGCAGGTCGAATGATATCAGTACATGAAATGTACGAGTATGTAATACTACTGAATAACAAATAACTGAACTGAAACTCTGACAGTAACTCCGTTGAAATATAATATAAATCATGATGGAAAAATCATTTAAACTCTTACCAACAGAATGCAATAATACCATATATTGAACTGACCAGATGAAAGAAATACTCAACTCAACTCAAGTCAACTCAATGTAAAGCATAAATAGAGATAATATCATTTAAAGCTTCACAAAATATAATATAATAATTCAAAGAAAATTATATGTGAAAATACAATGAAAGTGCTCTTTACTCTATTTGAGAGTTTCTCTAACCGACAGCCATCACTATGAGTTACGTGATGATACAGCGTCTCGCACACACTGCCAGAACTGTCCTATACCTTGCCGGGGTATAGGACACCTCAACTAAGTGGATCCACTAAGCTCTGCCCGAAGGCACTAAGGAAATCATCTAAAAAGTATGAATCATTTACCCATTGGCATACATGGTTTATGGGGGTTGTGAGTTGTCTGAACTCTCCCCTATATCGGTGCTCAATACTACTCCCAATAAATATATATACTCATACTCAATTTTTAAAAACATTCTCTTTTCTCAATTTGAGGTAATTACTCAAAAGATTCTCTTAAAAGAGGTAACTGCTCTGAAGTATCTTTGTACTCATAACTCATTCAGAAATCAACGTTTCTCTCTTTTAAATGTAAAAGTGTTACATTTAGGAATACTTAGTTCCCTTATACTCTTTTTCAATCATGAATACAACTCTTCTCATTCTCATATATACTTTCTCAAGACTTAGTTCAAAATTATTGTTAATTACAAAAGAATTCTCAAAATCACTCAAAAAACCTCTTGAACTTTCCTCTTAAACTTAATTTAGTTTGGAATGTAAATTAAGACATGTGATTATGACATGCAGAATCTGTCAAGGATTAATGAAAACTTTAAGAGTTCATATTAAGAAGAGAGTGAAGACACGATTTGAAAAAATGCATACGGAACGAAGAGCGGAGAAGAAAAGGGCCTGGCGACCCTGGCGCATCAGTGGCGCACCGCCCCAGGCCAAAAACTTCAGAGGCTAGTTTCGGGCGCACTGCAGGCGCACCACCCCAGGCCTCCTGGCGCAATGGTGGGGCATTGCCCCAGCCTCGAACCCCGAAATTCAACGAATTTTCTTGCTCAATTCTGGGTCGTAACTCATCTAGAATCGGTTGGTTTCTTCTAAACTCTTCTTGATTCACTAACCTAACACGAAATTATCTAAATCTCACTCAAATTCTTTTGAAGAAACACCACTCATTCGCAAAACCCTCACCTCAGAACTCAAAAACCTCCATTGTTAAAGTATGAAGCTTAAAACTCAAGAACTACTCAAGAATCTCTTAATATAATGATTTGATGGACAAATTCATGGATGAATTAGATGTATGGACTTAGGATGAACAAATCCATCACTATGAGAAGACTTACATACCTGAGAAGAACAAAGTTCTTGGCGAAATCGACGAATCTTGAAGAACTCTCGAAAACCCTCTTTTCCTCTTCTTGAAACCTCGGCCTAATTTCTCTAAGTGTTAAAGAATGTGAATAGGTGATTTAGAATCTGATTAGACCCTTGATTAGGTCAGTAAAAACGTGCTAAGCCTGGTGGGAAAAAGAAAAAGACCAAAATACCCCTTTCCTAAAATGGATGAAGTGCCTTAAACAGAGAGGCTTCACTCAAATAGGCACAACTTTTTACTCCGAGCTTCAAATGGAGAAAACTGGGTAGCATTGGAAAGAGGACTCAAAGACCTTTAATTTGATAGCTCATAGGCCACCTAATTATTTATTTTCTAAGAGATATAAATGTTTGAAGTTCGCCTAAGTAGAATCTTAGGTCAAAACTTACTCGGTAGGGAGGCTTCCAACTCAACTTTGTGCTAGGGGATTCTAGGGGTCATAAATGATATCAAAAATAATTTCCACACTAATGAATTGACCTTAAAATCTAATAACAATTAAGAATCACTCGGTACGACCTTATACGCAATTCAAGCATGGTTCGGTCTTAACTTAGAATTTTCCGGGGTGTTACAATATCTCCCCCTTGGGATCATTCGTCCTCGAATGATGGTTAAATTGCCTGCTCTTACTGTGTTCAAGCCTTAACTCTAAGTCACAAGGTGCTAAACATAAGGTGATTATACTAATCCAAATCATAAGATTTAAGCTCTATACCTCTATAGGGAATATCATCCCAAGAATACTACTTCTTATCATTGCATTCAACCAATCTAGAGCCCATATCAAGAAACACCTAATGCATCATGCATTTATCCACATGTTAACAGAACCACATTCAAGCCTATAACTATAACCACTCCATGGACTCCTACTAACCAACCTTCTATAAATTTCTCGTTCTCTCACCATCTCCACCAACTGAAATTTCATGCATTACTATCAGGAACCGCTACTTTCTCTCATTTAACTATTACTCTTAGTAAAACTCCATCCCATTCATCCTCCACATTATAACCTTAGATGGAATAAGAACACCACCACTACCATAATAAGAAACATCAACCCTCTCCTTTTATCATTACTCAACTATTATCGACCACATCACTATTAAAACTGAAATGGATTACTAAAAGAACTTTAGGGCTAAAGATCATAAGCATGATTCATTCGAGAATTCGGATATAAGAATATGCATGACATAACATTATGTTGCTAGCCATTGAGAGTAAATCATGAATTTGCGAGAATGAGCATACTATGAGATATGTGTGCTTATATGAATAGGTTCATATCATGAAGTTGATATCCTTAACTTAATGGAGTAAGATTGAGATCAATGGGCTAAAGTCTTTGCCGCTCATTCTGGAAACTGAGCATGTATGTGAATCTCTCTGAAGTGTATGAGCATAAGTCATGAACACAAATTTGATATAAGAATCATCAATAAGATATTGGAGTAACTAAACTTTGAAGAATACGCAAGATTATGAATGGATTGATATAACTCTAAAACTCTTTTTGAACACATTACTATTTGATTCTCAACATTTGATTTGGTTTTTCATCTTATCATCTCCCCCTTAGGTCTAAACCTGACACTTTAAAACTATGGATCCATGTTTTACTACTGATTGTGAATGTTGGTTGAGTTTTATTATCTTTTGTTTTATTTTTGTTTATTGTTTCTAGTTACAGTTCATCATTTTTGTTTGTGAGTTTGTTGATTAGTTAATAATTGATTTTCTTTAATTAATTTTGGGATTGATTTTGCATTTTTGAAAGGATTTATAACAATTATGGCCATTCTCCGATTGGTTAATATGAGTTTTGTGTTGTTGTTAGTTTTGGTTGACATGGTTATTGTTACTGTTTGTGTGGATCATATATGTTCCTCTTTAATTAATATGGTTTATGCTATTTTTGTATCTTTATTGCTTTCTTTAGTATTACATATCTTCAGTGATCATATTTTGCTTTTTGTTATAATTGTTTCATTATTTATGTTTTGTTTTATAGTAAATTTGACCATTTTGTAGTAATTAACTAATGAGATACTTTGTTTACTATTTTCCATTTTGTGGTTGTATGCCGCTGCTATTTTTGTTAATTTTGAAATTGTTTACTTCTTAGCATTTTCCATTATATTATAAGTTAAATTGGCCAATGAAAAAATCTCTTCATCGATTTTTGAGGTCTCCCTATTTTAAAAGACAGAAATTTAGCTTATGTTCATATTCTTTGTATTTTGAAATTGAACGATGAAGAAATTACCATCGATTTCCAAGGCCTCCCATGTTCATAATTCGACTTTTTATTTTTAAGTTATTATTTGATTCATTTATTTTATTTCATATTTATTTATTACTAACACTTTTACTAAGTGTCTTTACAGGTACCTCGGAGTTGCTTTCCGAGGAAGCTACTCGAATGAAGTGCAAAACGTATTTTTATTCATTATTGTGTATATTATTGACGTTAGGCAAATATTAGGCCGTTTCTTATATTATTGTTTTATTTTATTACTTGTGTATATTACATGTTTATGATACTTGTATATTGTTTTTATTTCCTCCTCAATTTGAAAAAATTAATTCAGTCAGTACCCACAGTTGTAGATTTTGAAGGATGCCTAACACCTTCCCTTCGGAAACACTTGAACTCTTATCTAGAATCTATTGGTTTGGTAGACATTTTTATTTAATTAATTAATTGGTTTTTCTTAGTTTTTCCCAAAATTAGGTGGCGCTCTTTTAAAAATTTGTTATATTCTTTAATTTCATTCTTTTAAAATTGATTATTTTTTGTGAGTCACCACGACATTGCGTCTTCGGGATGTCAACAGTTAAAACCTTGAAAAAGATCCTATGGCTAGACCACCAACGTCTACTTACGAAGAAGCTTCACAAACAAGACCACCCCTCTTAAAAGGAAAGTACTTTGGAGGGTGACGAACATGATGATGGATCATATGATTGGTGAACATTATAATCTCTGGAACTTGGTGAAGATGGAAAGAATCAATTCCCAAAGGCATGGTCGAGTTAAATGCTGAAAATAAGCTTGCTATACAAGATAATATCAAAGTTAAAAAAATCTAATTTGCGGAACTGGCCAAAATAAGTACAATCAAACCTCATCGTGCTTTACTATTAAGCAAATCTGGGATACTCCAAAAATGACTCATGAAAGTACCAATTAGGTTAAGAAATCTAAGATTGATATGCTAAATAGACAATACAATTTTTTTAGGATGAAGGATGGAGCTAGAGTCAATATATGATCGATATGCATATCAAGTTCACATCAATTATCAAAGAAATCTACTCTTTGGGAGAATTTGTTTCTACGGATATGGAGCATCTTCAACTTATCGAGGACTTAGATAGGGGAGTGTAACAAATAAAGGTAGAAGGTTAGTAAGTAGTTGAGCATTGTCATAGTACTAGCCCATTCATGTATTTGACTTAATGGCAGTGTAGAGCACCATATCTATCGTAGTATTAGCCTATTCATGTAGTCTTTGGCTCTTGGTATCGTTGTTTGCTTCGTTTAGGTGATTGCACCTTGTTGTTGATGTTACACGTCCTTGCATATATGCTCCACAATGTTTGTTATTAGTATCATTTTTTTCTCCACTATCTTTTTTTCGTTGAATTACTATTTTGATTTGCTTTACTTGAGCTGAGGGTCTCTCAGAATCAGTCTCTCTAAGGTCTGCGCACCTTTGTGAAATTTCACTGAATATGTTGTTATTGTGTTGTTGTTGTTGTTGTTTTTCTAGAGAAAATATTTAACTAATCGAACATGAGAAATTTAAAACAAAAATACAATAATACAACAAAGAGAGGGAGAGAGAGACAGAGAGAGAAAATACAAAAATACAAATCGAGGGAGAAAGATACAAAAATATAGAAATATAAAGAGGGGAGAGAGAGGCAAGAGGAAAGTGAGGGGATCGGGTTGGGTAGAGATGTGAGAGAGGGGGAGAGAGTGGCGAGAGAGAGAGAGAGAGAGGTGATCAAGATTAGGGAGAGAGAGAAGAGAGGCTAGAAAAAATGAAGTATAGTTACAAAATGTAACTTTTAAGATAATATAGTTATGAATAGTAGATACATAACACATGGTTGCTCTACCATTAGATTTTTTACTTTTTTTCCTTAAGATATTACACAATTCTTGCTAATGAATATTTTTAAAAACGTTTGTAAAGAGTAAATGATAAAGAATAATTGAAAAAATAATTGACAAAGTTTATAAGGCGGCTTAAATTAAAAATTGTAAATGAATTGATACTTTTCAACATTTAGAGAAATGATTAAAATATAATTCTAAAACTAGGTGGAAGAAGTTGTAGCATCCTTTTCGCCATGAATTCTCTGATTTTCTCTCCATTTTCTCTTACAACCAACATTATCTTCGTCTATTATGATATTTGGCTCTTCTTTTATCGAGATATTCATATTTGAATATTCATCAATTGAAAGATTCCAAGTATATTCATCTTCAACTGGTGAGATTCTGTTAGTACACTGTGAAATGTGAAGAAACTTAATGAGATGATCAAAATCAACCTAAAAACTTCTTTTACTTTTTCAAATATTTAAAAACCAAAAGTAAAGTTGAAATAAACTACTGTTGAATAATATACTAGAAGCTTGTTGAAAATTCTTAATGTTAACATAAGAAGATAGTCATAAGGTTATATGAATTACCTTATAGAGGTTAGTGATGGAACGAAATTTTATGCTTCTCGGTATTCCTTGCATGATACGATAATTTCCATTTTTTTCATCTCTTCTCCAAAGTTTTGAGCCATAATTGGCACTACTGTCATTTAAAAGACGGCCAAAATTTTCTGAAAGTTTATCTTCACATGTAACCCTGTCGAGCTCAGCCTCAACTAAATATTATATGTAACTAAATGAGATGGTATGATACATATATGACCCAAATCTTTTCATAAGTGATGAAAAAGAATGAAATTAGTCAATTATGAGATATAAAATTCAATACCATTGATATCACATTCTTTTTGTTGTTGTTGTTGTTGTTGTTGATGATGATGATGATGATTTTGAGGTATTTTCTCCTCAAAAAAGTCGTTTTGCTCCTTTTGATTTTTGCTTTCCTTCTTTTCTTCAAGTCTTTCATTTTGTGTCACCTTTTTATAAGTCTTCTTTTTATTTTTGTCTAGTGGCTGGAGATAGAAATTATGTTAACGATAAAAATTGAGTGATCAGTCATATAATTAAAACTTATATTTGAGAGTAGAATGAAAATATAGGAAAAGAAAAATGGCATAGAAACTAATTATAATCTTTCAATATTAATTAAAAATGATTCATAAATTGAAAACAAAAGAAAAAAGAAAAATAAATAGATATGAGTTACCTTAATGGTAAGGTCAATAATGTCGGAACTAAATATTGCATTCTCTCGTATTCCTTGTTGTACAAGATTGTCTACATCCTTCTCCTCTTTCATTGGAGATTTCGAATTACTCCCTTGATTCCATTTTACTTGTCCAGATTGCATTTTGCACTCTTCTTAAAAAAATATTTGTTAAGTATTTATTTTATTATAATAAAATAATTCTTATTAATAATACATTAAAAATTTATATTTGACTACTAATACTAAAATTAATTTTAGAAAATATTACTCAATAACAACATTAAAATTGAAAAGAAATAATAAATTAACTAAATGAGATGGTATGATATATATATGACCCAAAACTTTTCATAAGTGATGAAAAAAAGATGAAATTAATCAACTATGAGATATAAAATTTAATACCATTGATATCACATTCTTTTTGTTGTTGTTGTTGTTGTTGTTGTTGATTTTGAGGTATTTTCTCCTCAAAAAAGTCGTTTCGCTTCTTTTGCCTCTTTTTGTTTTCCTTCTTTTCTTCAAGTCTTTCATTTTGTGTCACCTTTTTATAAGTTTCCTTTTCATTTTTGTCTAGTGGCTGGAGATAGAAAATATGTTAACGATAAAAGTTGAGTGGTCAGTCATATAATTACAACTTATATTTGAGAGTAGAATGAAAATATAGGAAAAGAAAAATGACATAGAAACAAATTATAGTCTTTCAATATTAATTAAAGATGATTCATAAATTGAAAACAAAAGGAAAATAAGTATATATGAATTACCTTAATAGTGAGGTCAATAATATCGGAACTAAACATTGCATTCTCTCGTATTCTTTGTTGTACATGATTGTCTACATCCTTCCCCTCTTTCATTGGAGATTTCGAACTACTCCCCTGATTCCATTTTACTTGTCCAGATTGCATTTTGCACTCTTTTTAAAAAATATTTGTTAAGTATTTATTTTATTATAATAAAACAATTCTTATTAATAATACCTTAAAAATCTATATTTGACTATTAATACTTAAATTAATTTTAGAAAATATTAATCAATGATAAAATTAAAATTAAAAAGAAATAATTAATTCTCTCTTAATCTCTTGAAGTGGACAAGGAAAAGAATAATCAATATTAATCAATTGTAAGATGTAGAATTAATTACGTACCATGAATAGTTTTTTGCTTTTCTTTGTTAGGTAATATCTTCTTGAAAGATCCTTCTTGATCCTTTTTAGATTTGTCTTCATTGTGTTCTTCAGATTTGTTCTTCTTCATGGCATCCTCTTTCTCTTTCTTTTGTAATTCGAGCATATTGAATGTATACTATGAAATTACATACAAAATCAAGATCAACCAATTATTTAAAGTTACAATTCATGCTTGCACAAAGTAAGATCTTCCC
This sequence comes from Solanum appendiculatum, assembly GCA_018342035.1. Classification (NCBI taxonomy): domain Eukaryota; kingdom Viridiplantae; phylum Streptophyta; class Magnoliopsida; order Solanales; family Solanaceae; genus Solanum; species Solanum appendiculatum. Next base: position 14,510 of record JAGDQO010000113.1, read on the forward strand.
TCCAGATTGATAAGTTCAAAGTTAAAAACAAATGAAATTATAGAAATTTAGAAGAAAAAAATACTTTAGCCTTTTTTTTTTGAAATATGAATTATGGATTTAAAAAAAGGAGGAATTTTGTATTCTCAATCATATGTATACTTTGATTATATAAAATTTAAGTTAGATCTAGCATATATTCATATCAAGTTGTCAAACAAAGATATAAAACATCTGAAATATATGTGTGAACATCAAATCAAAATCTAGAACTGAACTAAGAAAAAATCAATTTTGATGAAAAGAGAAGGAGACAAACATTTGTTAAATCATGTTGAATCAGATATATGTTTGTACTATTTGCGCGGGTTATGAGCACTTGCAATAAATTATTATATTTGAATGAGATTATTCATATATTTCAACACACGTTATGCCCGAATGAATAACTCAAACAAAAGAAAAAAAGAAAAATTTCAAATATTTATCAACCTTGTTATTAATTTGCCAAAATTTATTAGAGATGGTACACAAATTCAGAATAAAAAAACAAATCAAAAGAGAATTGCAGACTTAAGCGTATCTCTCATAAAACATAGATCCACTTGATAAATCAAATCATCAATATATAGGTGAACACAAGAGCAAAAAAAGGAGAAATAAAATAAGATTTGGACAAAATCAAACTCACCATCACCCAATCTGAGTCCTTCATTGTAAGAATTTAACAAGCAAAAATGGATCTATTCCATTAAAATTTTGAATTAGTGAAAAGGCAAAATAGTATCCTCTATTGCTTGTATTGGTTTAAATGTCTCCTCTTGACTGCTTAGATATTTTTCGAAAAACTTGAAACTAAAATGAAGAAGCGAATCAACCAGTGTCCCACTTTTATAAGTACACTCTTGATTGTTGAGTTCTTCCTTGAAAATAACGTATGTTCAATTTCGGTTAATTCAAATTAATTTTTTGCCAAATATAGAGGAGAATGACTTTTAACGTGCAACACTATAAATATAGAGGAGAATGACTTTTAACGTGCAACACTATAAATATAGAGGAGAATGACTTTTAACGTGCAACACTATAAATATAGAGGAGAATGACTTTTAACGTGCAACGCTACAAATATAGAGGAGAATGACTTTTAACGTGCAACACTATAAATATAGAGGAGAATGACTTTTAACGTGCAACGCTACAAATATAGAGGAGAATGACTTTTAACGTGCAACGCTACAAACAGACGAGTGTTTTAAATTAATTATTGTAAAGAATCTTTTTTTATTGTTATGGTAATAGTGATATTTTACACTAATTGAGAAAGTTATTTGAAACTTATCATTTATTTCTAATACTAATTGAGAAATAATTTTTTTATCAAATATAGAGGAGAATGACTTTTAACGTGCAACGCTACAAATATAGAGGAGAATGACTTTAAACGTGCAACGTTACAAATATAGAGGAGAATGACTTTTAACGTGCAATGCTACAAATATAGAGGAGAATGAATTTTAACGTGCAACGCTACAAATATAGAGGAGAATGACTTTTAACGTGCAACATTACAAACAGACGAGTGTTTTAAATTAATTATTGTAAAGAATCTTTTTTTATTGTTATGGTAATAGTGATATTTTACACTAATTGAGAAAGTTATTTGAAACTTATCATTTATTTCTAATACTACTTGAGAAATTAATTTTTTGTCAAATATAGAGGAGAATGACTTTTAACGTGCAACGCTACAAATATAGAGGAGAATGACTTTTAACGCACAATACTACAAATATAGAGGAGAATGACTTTTAACGCGCAACGCTACAAATATAGAGGAGAATGACTTTTAATGTGCAACGCTACAAATATAGAAGAGAATGACTTTTAACGAGCAAATCTACAAACAGACGAGTGTTTTAAATTAATTATTGCAAAGAATTTTTTTATTATTATTGTTATGGTAATAGTGATATTTTACACTAATGGAGAAAGTTATTTGAAACTTATCATTTATTTCTAATACTAATTGAGAAATTAATTTTTTGTCAAATATAGAGGAGAATGACTTTCAACGTGCAACGCTACAAATATAGAGGAAAATGACTTTTAACGTGCAACACTACAAATATAAAGGAGAATGACTTTTAACGTGCAACACTACAAGTATAGAGGAGAATGACTTTTTAACGTGCAACATTACAAATGTAGAGGAGAATGACTTTTAACGTACAATGCTACAAACATAGAGGAGAATGACTTTTAACGTGCAACACTACAAATATAGTGGAGAATGACTTTTAACGTGCAACGCTAAAAACAGACGAGTGTTTTAAATTAATTATTGCAAAGAATCTTTTTTTTAATTGTTATGGTAATAGTGATATTTTACACTAATTGAGAAAGTTATTTGAAAGTTATTATTTATTTCTAATACTTTTGTCATTTATGTCTTATTTTAAATTTTCAAAATTTTTCAGGTGTTGTTTAGCTACTTCATTAAAGTTAAAATTGATTATTCTTAATGCAATGAGTATAAAGAGATGAGAGATCTAAACCACTTAATGCCAATGTTATTTTAATTTTATCTATTGTGGTTTTAGTGTCAAGATCCAATCCATAAGGCCGTGCGGATACCTACTCTAAAATCTTGATAGGAGAATCATTACCGTCCAATTTTAAAACGGACAATGCGAAAATTAACAAAATACTGTGAGATTTCTTTATTACTTTAAAACTTCATGAAACAACAATTTTAGTAAAACGTTTTACAATGACTTAAAATACTTCTCAAGGAACTAGTCTAAACGGTATAAGAGCTGCTATAAGAGTGCAGTTTATACAAGAAAATAAGACACAACTCTCACCATAAGGAAAGGGAAATGGAAACTGTTAAAGATCACCATCGCCTTTATCAATGAAACATCACTAAATTCCTGCAATCAGACTATGCCAAATGGCATAGCAAGAGTAGTATCAGTACAAACACACGTACTGGTAGGCATCATTGATCGATCCAAACCTACCACATAATATATAGTAGATATTCATAAGAAAATATGCAATAGAAAAGTTACACCACCCCAAGTCTCTATCCACGTGCTTTTATCATCCGGGGCATAATGCCCATAAACTGGTATACCTTAATTTCAACTTCTACTTCATTTCGCTGTCAACTCTATCATTAGACATTCGACCCTCTTACCATTCTAAGGATTCCCAAACCTACCTGTTATACCACCTAAGGTTTTCCAAGCTTACATTTTATGCCACATAAATATCATATCATAACCTACTCCTTCTATCTCAATAAGAATTTTTGAAATAAAATCACCAATATTTCTGCTAACCTCTCTTAAGTTTTCATGCCAATACCATAGCCTTTTTCGGACTACTACTTGAAATTGGCGCCTTAGACCAACTCATCCATCTTAATCCACATCCCTCTAATCATATAAGTTCTAGAACATTGGATAACTGTAACAAGTCCTAGCACTTAACCCAAGCATGAGACCCCCGGTCATCCTCCTGACTTAGTAACCACCATTTAACAAAACAAATAACATATCATATAATCACAAATAATACATAGCCCAGACTCCCAGCCCTTATCCTGACTTAACAGTAACAGAAAACATGTCCCATATGATCACATACAAGTCATACCTGAGATCAACTCACCTTTCAAGTAATTCGGACCACTCCAAAATCCAACATACATACATCACATTATAAAAAGGTAAATCCGCTTCACTCATACAACCACAAATGCACATATTCGATTTTTTCAAGGAATCCACACACAAATTGTTAGTGTACCGACGCGGTACTCAAGTCAATCAAAATTAATAATTATACCAGGTGTGGTACCCGAGCCAACCAACAATCACAGAAAAGCATGCACAACCACAATCACAATAAACAATAACACTTGAGACCATAAGTAAAATAATAGGTTAATTGCATGAGATTATCAACATGATGTTATTTCACATTTATCCCTTAATTTTTCCTCGACATGCATCGCACAAGTGATACTATAAAGTAGTAGGCATGCATACATACATATATTAAACAACATAAACCATCACCCATATATCAATGGCCCAATACTTAGCCCCATTATGAGTACACATTCATTCTCCAGAAAAATATCTCCCTAGCTCCATGAATTAATACTCTCTCGTTCATTCAATTCCCCTTGAGTACCACAAGTCCCAGAAATGGCTATAATCCAGCAATTTCATAATGCTTAACCTTGCAATTGCCACCAAACCACCTCAACAAGAAACAATAACACATGAGACCATAAGTAAAATAATAGGTTCATTGCATGAGATTATCAACATGATGTCATTTCATATTTATCCCTTAGTTTTCGCCCAACATGCATTGCACAAGTGATACTATAAAGAAGTAGACATGCATACATATATATATTAAACAACACAAACCATCACCCATATATCAATGGCCCAATATTGGGCCCCATTATGAGTACACATTCATTCTTCGGAAAAATATCTTCCTAGCCCCATGAATTAATACTCTCTCGTTCATTCAGTTCCCCTTGATTATCACAAGTCCCAAAAATAACTATAATCCTGCAATTTCATAACGCTTAACCTTATAATTACCACCAAACCACCTCAACAAGAAACACTCAAGGCTATAGGCAATAACTAGAGAACCACTCCTTAGTCTTTATCTCATCTCCCGCTTTAGCAGCAATAAACAACAATCTATAACCATCCAGACTCCATGCCCGAAGCCCTATGCATGCAACCTCTGAATATCTACAAGATATAATACAGTAAAACGGATCTAACTACTCAATTTAAGGAAAACCTAGCCTATCTGGGCACTAACTATCAGTTGATGAACCTAGCCCATGAGCTTCCAACTCCGTGAGAGCAAATCGAGATGAATGAGCATCGGAATTCCTTGGGGTTTTTGGCCTCCCTCGTGCTGTAATATCTCCAATCCATTGCTCCCTTGCCCCGGGTGTCTTTGGAGGGTTTTTGGAGTAGCCCTCATCTATTTTTTCCTTTCAATAGTGGGAGAAAAATAAAAAAAGGACGCATTAATTAGGTTGCAGATTTTCGTTAGCCTGCTATAGCGGGAGTCTTCCCGCTATGGTGGGCTGATGTCAACCCAACCAAAAAATCAAAATAGACCAAAATCGTTGTGTGCTCAAATTTTTAAATTTTACACCAAATATCCAGAATTTTGAAATTCCATATGAAATGCCTTTAGTAAAGACGGACGAGTCATTACATTTAATGATAATTAACACTAATTGAGAAAGTTATTACAATCAAATATCAACAATTTTTTTAATCATTTGGCATTTATGTCTTTTTCAAAATTAAAAATTGAAGTGGTTCTGTGCCTTTAACTTTGAGTGAAACACGCATCAACGGTGTGATTGATTTTTAAATAATATTTATTTGAAAAAATTACATCATTTGGTAGTATCCTTATGCCAATTCAATGATGTCTATAATTTTCAGACCTTGACAAAATGAAGCCAAACAGTTATACAAGAAAGTTAATCAGATTAACATAATACTTAAATTGTGTATAGAGGTGATATTTACTTTTCTTTAAGAAAATATTTGTGCTTAATTTGTTTTAAGAAAATTATTTTCTATTTTTGGGGATGCAGGAAGGAGACCAAATATGAGTATATATAATTAAGGTTAGGTAAGTTCGAATTTTTCATTTATCATCAAACTAATTATGTCAATTTTTCAAAATATAAACCAAATCAAACTAATTAAGTTCAATTTATTTGGTCTCATTTTTTCTTCAATTTATATATTTGGTGAGACTTTTCGATTCTTTCGTTAATGTGTGCATTTAAACATTTTTGTTTAAATAACAAGTTAAGTGGTTGGGTTTAATCAAGTCATGATTAATTTATTTGGGTTAAGCTTTTTAAGCTTGAAAGCAACTTTTCAACTAGAATAGTAACTTCAATTCAATCTTCCTAGGAGAAGGTCGAATTAACTTTTTGGGAAAATTAATGAAAGTTGATTAATTTGATTTTTTATGTAATAATATTATAAGTTCGATGACCTTGTGTTAAATTTATCTAAATTTGATGTAATAATTTGGCTAGGATTCGTAGCATGGGTATTAAATTTATAAATTTGAATTTCTGTCCAATTATGTGATCTTCGTAACAAGTATGTGGTTCTTTTTTCCCTAATGCTTCACAAATGAAAATCTTCTGAGCTGAAATTTTGATTGCAAACTAGAATATGGTCTGCAAAACAACATATTATACACTAAAAAATGCATTAAGGACCTGCAAAATCTATGTGACATAGAATGTGCCGTAATTTCACGGCACATCAACACCCTCAATTCAAACTCGTGTTTGTACTCAAGAATGTAAAATTAAGCTAAAACTAATACTAGTAACAAAGCAAGAATGACTATTGTTACATTCGATCGATCTTATTGTTAATAACTCATATAATAATGAAAGCATCATATGTAGATAAATCATTCTTGAACTCCTAAGGGACTCACTCCTTTACCCTTTGTTACTTAAAAAGGTGATCAGAGTTTGATATAATGGCGTAGGCTTAATTTACACTTTACATGTTGCGCTTGCACCACTAGATCAAAGCTATGTGGGATTCTTTTGTGTCATATTATGGTATGAATTTAGTAGAGGAAAAAATCTTATATATTACAAAATAAGACCTATTATTACAAAATGTAGCAGGAGATTTTTGTTTACCAAACATAGAAGGAGTGTTTTTTTTTTTCAAAACGTATACAAAAACACACATTGAATTTCACTCAAAACTTAGAATTTAATTTGCTCACAATTTCCTGATAAAAACTATATAAAATTAGTATGAAATGTGTGTGTAAATTTATAAAGTAAAGTGCGGTTTTTGGAAAACATTACGCTTCGAATCTCGATCAGGATTTTGAATCTCGCCCATGACTTTAAATCTAGCTCACGGTTTCATGTATAATATCTATGGAAATGAGAAAATATATCCCTCAACTTTGTGATTTTGAGTGGATATATTCCTAGTTTAAAAATGGTGCACATATATAGACCCTCGTCGTCTAATAACGGTGCATATTTACCCTTTTCGTTAACAAACCTATATAAACTGAAGTAAAAATAAATCCTAGAACTTGTTTTTTAATTTAAAAATACCACATGGCTTTAAAAGATTACGCCACTCATTTATTACCCCTCCAAACCTGACCCGAATAGAAAAATAACTCAATTTCTCTTGTATTCAATCATAAAATGAGTTTGGTTTGAATCTGAATAAAGAAGAATTGAGATTTTTTAGTTAGGTCAGATCTGGAATGATAAAATATGAGTAAGATAATTTTTTTAAGTCATGTAACATTTTTGGAATTAAAAAATCAATTTTAAGATTTTTTTTTTTTTAATTCATTGACATGTTAAAGAAAAAGGTTAATATACATCATTTGTTAGATGTCGAAGGTACATATGTACCATTTGTTATACTGTGAGAGTATACATGCACGACTTTTTTAACGAGGGGTATAACTGCTCTAAATTACAAAATTAAGGTTATATTTTATTAATTATATATGAAATATGTATATAACTGTATAAATTTTAAATAAAGTTCATGTATAGGGTTCTAAAAAGATTCATGTAACCTCTATGTATATAAATTGTATGTATATTGTGATTCTGATTGAGTATATATAAATTGTATGAAATCTAATAAAGTATGTATACAAGTTATATTAAACTTGTATTCTTGAAGCATCCTGTCAGTTATAGTTCATTAGTTTCAGTCATGTTTCATCAAATGTCATACAACTTACATACAAATTGCATATAATTTGGCGGAGGATTGAGTGAGATTGAAGTGAAATATTGTTATGTTTTTTTTTCAGACCTGCTACATAATGTAAAATATTGTTATGTTTGGTAAATAAAGAAAAGTACTTATATATTTAGTAATATATTGTCAAAAGAAGTTTAAAGGCCTTTTTAATATTTTAATATTAGATAATCAAATCTGTTTGAACCACCCCTTGTATGGAAAAATTAAAAATAGCATGATTGCCAACTATTAAATAACATAATTAGGCAAGCAAATGGAATTTTTAAAAATGGAATTTTTTTTAAAAAGTGTCCTTTCCCACTTGCAAACCAAGTTGCAAAGTTGCCATCTTCTTTTGCTTGTAGAACATGCAACATAATTATGTACATAGAAAAAAGGAAAAACAACAAAAAAGAAGATTTAAAAGTAAATAAAGGCACAACTTGTCTTTTGTTTGAACGTCAAGTTGGTTAGAATAGAGCAGAATTGATTCTTCTCATACGTACATGGACTAGCTTTTTTCAAAATTTTAAAAATCGTACTTATTGTATTTATTTGTTCAGTCAATCATGCAGCAGTTGTGCATCTGCTTATCCATATATTATTTACTATCATAAAGTAGATTTAGATTATGCATAATCTTAATAATTAAGGTCACAACTGATGAACTATGTTAGGTTGAAAAAATTAATTAATTTAGACCACATGGAAATCAAATAATGGATATTCATACATTGTGGTACGTATCTAACAAATTTAGCCTGAGAACATTAATTTATTTTCATGTTAGGGTTTTGGAGGAATATAAAACAATTACACTATAGATATATATATCATCTTATCTTAAAATTGTTAGCATGATCAATACAAATTCTAATATAGAAATAATATTTCAGTCAATCTAAAGGAAGCGAAGAGCCTGAACTCCGAACTTCATGAATTTGCCTCCTTTCTATTTTCTCAAGTACATATTTAAATAAGACACTTATCAAGTAGATATATTTCGCAAACATCATAACTATAATTATTAAGAACGTACAATTTTGCAAAACACACTCTAAATTTGGTAAATATGAAATCAATATCCCCCACAAAACCTCAACGGCGTTCGTATATATTTATAATATAAAAGGCATCAACCAAATTTTTTTAAAAATAATTATTGAATGTATACTCAACACAATTTCGGACCTATTCATATATATAACTAAATTAAAGAGCAACAAATAAAATATGATTAAAACAAAAATCTAATTCATAATTTCATACAGGAATTTTTACGGATATTTTATAATGCGAGAAAAAAATTCAGTAGTATGTATATGGACAAATGTTTCTTTCCACATTTCTGACTATTGAATTTGTCCACATATATATACTATGTATCATAATTTTTTTAAAAAAACAATTAAAAGTAAGTATAAGAAAATGATTTAGAACATATTAGAGTAAAATTGGAGGTGAAACTAATTTTTTAAGTGACAAATGGAAAGAGGAGTTGACACAGGCATACAACTATTACATATAATTAGCAATATATAGCCTACTATTAATTAGCAATTAATAGCCCAAAATAAAAATAGCACATATTAGCCTAAAAAAATATAACAGACTTTTTATAATTTTTTTAAACCATGTGCAACCAACAGGCATTAATTAAGGAGATGTGGGATTATTTTTTCTTTTTTGTTTTTAATTCCGGTAATTAAGGAAGTTAGTTTTTCAGTTTTTTTTTTAATTCTCAAACTCAACTTTATTATCAGTCTATTTAAAAAAAAATTAACGCTATTTACAATAACACAAAGATATAATTGATTGTAATTTTGTGAATTATTTTTTTACCAACCGACAGTAATTAGTCTATTAAAAAAATTGTTGCCTACTTTTAAGAAATGAAAAAAATATATTTATTAATTAACCCATTAAAAAACGGTTACATCAACTTTTAATGAAGAAATTTTTTTATTCTTTAATTAACTTAGATTATGACTACTTTCAAGGCAAGAAAATATATTATTAATGCTCAATTAACGTGTATTAATTATCAGATAATTAACAATAATTAATCAAATAATATAAAAGGCAATGATTTTTATTAGAAACTGTAATAATATGTATACATAAATTATATATGTTTGTATACGTAAGAATATTAAAAATAATTATAGTTGCAATTACATAATGTATACATAAAAAAAATTAATATGCTCATATACACAAAAATTTATTCGTAAAAATTGGCGTGTAAATTTTGTTGATGTATACAGTAACTATAGCATGTATACATAATCTATATAATGTATACATAAGAATATTACCAACAATTATAGGTGTAACTATAATGAATACAATAATGAGATTAATACGATACATGTATAAATAAAATTTTATTCATAAATTATACATGTGATTTTGTTTATGAATACAGTAACTGTAGTATGTATACATTGGTTCGTATTCATCTTTGTATTCATTGGCCTGTATTCACCTAATAAATTTGTATACATTTATTTAAATTGAGATTGACATTCGTTGGTATACATTGATTTGTATTCATCAAAATCAACATTTCGATTTTTTACGAGAATCTTATGAGAACATTTCTTACTCATGAAATTTAAAACAAAAATTTCAAATACTATAACCTGAATTTTTGCCAAAAAAAAAGTTTTAAAAACTTTAATTCCACAAAACAAGAAATTTCAAAAATAATTGGGCAAGAAACGCTACATAATTATATATTAAAAGAAAATTTTGGGAGGACCAATGGATAAACATACAGATATATCTGATTTGCATAAATAGAGTGAATTAAGGAGAAGAAGAAAAAATTTGGAAGAGAAGAACAACATATGATAAGGATTTAAGAAAGAAAAAAATAAAAAAAGGAAAGAATAACCTAAATTTTCGCAAAAACAAAATTGAGAAAACTTCAATTCCACAAATCATGAAATTCAACAATTAATTGGACAAGAACAAGATTATATATAAAAGATGATTTTTAAAAGAATCCATGAGTAAACATATTGTTATATCTGATTTTCATAGACAAAGTGAACTAAGGAGAAGAACAGAAAATTTGGGAGAAAAACAAATATACGTATGGAAAGAATTCTAGAAAAAAAGAGACAAAAAAGAGAAGAACTTTATTTTAAAACAGTTAACAAATAAAAGGGATAGAGATAAAAAAGGAATAATAAAACAATAATTTTTTCCTTTTCAAGGAAAAAAAGGAGCAATCTGACGCGTTTAGAGAAAAATAAGGGGAACAAAAATATATTTTTCAAAGAAAAATGACTATTAAATGCCAAATAAATAAAATATAATCTTTTTTTGTTAAAAAATTAAACATAGGCTATTTATTGCCAATTTAGTCTAGTGCCATTTTCTCAAATGGGGAAGTAATTTTTCAAAAAATAGTGCCTGAAAAAAAAATCAATATAAAGATCAAAACGCTTGAAATAAATTAACATATATATTTGATAATGATCCATATTTGTCAAACACAAATTCAAAATTTGATGGGTTCTAATGTTTTTCTTTTTTATTGGTGTGAAAATTTTTCTCGCAAATCACTTAGGAGAGGTAATCCGCACTAGGCAAATTCGATGCGACGAACTCGATTCAGAAGGCAAACCTTTTGCTTTCGCTGGCAAGAGATTCAAACTTGAAACCTCCAACATGGAAGTCCCAAGCTCAAACCACTGGGCCACCCCGAAGGGTGACTTCGTACATATATTCAGAAGGAAAGATTCGAACAATCAATTATGTTATTGGAAGAAAATAACTTTATTATATTATTATTATTATATTTTTTAAATTCTAATAAATATAATAACTTATTTATTTTTTATTTTATTCTTATAAATAATTAAAAAAAGAAGAAGAGATCTTTTATGTTTTTACATAGAACGAAAAAATTATTAAAAATAATATGTTCAGCTATAAATCACAAAAAACACATACATGAATGCAAATTGCAAATTATTCTTCGCAAAATAACAAAAAGATGACCTTGAACTGGAGTGTTAATGGTATGGTTCGAACGATTATTCTATAAAATTTATATCATATTATTTTTTTGATTATTTTATTTTATATAATCAAAATAAAAATTTTCAAAACTGTTCCATAATCTCGATTTCTTTTTTATATAAGTACGATTCGGCAAATTTTTGATATTTTCTTTTAAAAATTAAAACACGCTACTATATATATTTGTGTATGACTTTAACAAAAATTCTCTAAACATATTTTATTATTTAAAAGATGAATCAAGAAAACAAGAATACAGATTCATCTCATTATATTAGTATAATTTACATAAATCTCATAGTGTTAAAAGCTAATTACATTATTTCCCTACTTTTTTTCAAATTATAAAAATCCCTTAAAATTTATGAATTTCGGATATTTCAATAGACTTCCGGATACATCAGCAGACATCCGGATACATAGGTGAGGGATGTATCAAAGAGGGGATAGGACATCTGGATACATCACTGGACTTCCGGATACATCAGTAGACATCCGGATACATAGGTGAGGAATGTATCCGAGAGGGGAGAGATGTATCAAAGAGGAGAGGAATGTATCTAAGAGTGGGATAGGGATGTATCAGCGAGAGGAGCGTGATGTATTCGAGAGGGGATTTTTTGAAATTTTTTTAAATGGTAGAGAATTTTAGAGAATATGGTAAACTAAGATGTGTATTTAGGTAATTTTTTCATATTATAGTAGTGTTAAATAAAATTAAGTAAAAACAAAAAAAGATGTTTTCATCACACGAGTAAAAAGATAAATCAAGATGAAACTCAAAAACTGAATTGAAATTATTCTAAAACTGTTGATATGCATATAAAGCATTTAGACATTTTTAAAAAGGTTGTTATTCAAAATGGTTTAGTTATATCAAAACCAAAAATGAGTTTGTTTCAAACTGAAGTTAGATTTTTAGGTCATCTTATTTGTCAGGGAAAGATAACTCCCATTCAAAGGTCTATTGACTTTGCATCAAAATTTCCTGATATTATTTCTGATAGAACTCAGCTTCAGAGATTTTTAGGAAGTCTGAATTATATTTCTCCTTTTTATAAGAACTTATCAAGAGATTTGGCTCCTTTATTTGATAGGCTTAAAAAAGATTATAAACAGCCTTGGAGTGATAAACATACTGAATTGGTAAAATTTGTTAAACAAAAAATTAATGATTTGCCTTGTTTAACTCTGGCTAATCCTGCTTGGATAAAAATTATTGAAACTGATGCTTCTAATATTGGTTATGGAGGAATTTTAAAACAAATTAATCCTCATGATAAAACTGAATATTTAATTCGTTATCATTCAGGAAAATGGACAGATGCTCAAAAGAAGTATGCAACTGTTGCGCATGAAATGCTCACTATTGTTAAATGTGTTTTGAAATTTCAAGATGATTTATATAATCAAAAGTTTTTAATAAAAACTGATGCTCAAGCGGTTAAATTCATGTTCAATAAAGATTTTAAACATGACGCTTCTAAACTAATATTTGCCAGATGGCAAGCACAGCTGGCACCTTTCGATTTTGAAATTATTTATAAGAAAGGAAGTGAAAACTCCTTGCCTGACTTCCTATCTAGAGAATTTCTTAAATGAGTCATTCTTATATAAATTATTTTATGGAGGATAATATTCTTTTGGCAGTTTTACAGGTGATAGATTTACCAAGAGATTTAAAAGAAATTATTATTGATAAAATAATTGATAATATTTTGAGAGCAGAATTCTCTATTCATGACTATGATGATATCACAGTTGATGAAAATGATTATGATAGATCAGTATATGATTACTTATCTGAATAAGCAATGTTTTAATTGCAGAATGGAATCCTCTTATAGAGGAAGGGGTCGTGGTAGAGGAAGATCATCCTCTCAAACATCAAAATCATATTCACAAGCATCCTCATATGGATCAGCGTCGTCTAATTCCCCAGTTATACAAATGGGAAGGAAAACTTTAGTTAATGAGAAGATTTCTCAACCAACTAGTTCGATTCATTTGGAAGATATTCCAGAAGATAATCCTTTGTATGCTCAGCTACAAGCATACTTAGGAAAACAAAAGCAAAAAGATATTTTTGCTTCTATAGCTCAAGAAGATACTGATGATATCAGATCATATGAAAAGGTTCAAAAGCAAGAAATGATATTTCTTGTTGAAAATTCTGAAATATTGAGAAAAGATGACCCGTGGAAGATATTCCAGTGGTATTTGATAAATGGGTTATACTTTCCGGGTGAGTCATACAAAACCCGATCTTATTATGAATCTATTTTAAAAGAAACTAGAAGTGCGGAATTCCAACACTTTTCAGGGTATAATTCAAGTGAGAATGTTTATAACTTCTCAAAAATTATTGTTAAACAAATAATCACCATTGAAGAATGGGGTATATCTACAATGAAAGAAAGGCAGATAAGCCTTAATCAAACAAAAATAAGTTATACTTATTGGGATTATATTCAAGCTTTTGATAAAGTTTTATATTATAACAATGATAGACACAAGCATACTTGGTTTATAAAGATATGTTCAAAAATATTTGAACAAGATATTCCGAATTGGTTCTTAAATTGGTGGTCATACCATGGTCCGACTGTGAAAATATTGCCGGAAGAATTCTTAAAGTTATACAGAGAATGGGTAAAGGTTTCTCCAAAATTGACGGATCTTTACCAGGCTGATCATATTTGTTATCTGGAAAATATTGACCAAATATATTTTTTCATTGAATTCTCTATTCCTTGGATTCATAAGTGGACACCAGAATTAGGATTTAATGCAGAACAAATCCCTTGTTTATATAGGGTATTTTATAACAATTTTTGGGACAAATTGATAAAAAGAGATCCTAAAACCAAAGTATTATTTGGACAAGAGTTACTTGATCAAATTCAAGAACAAGTTAGAGATTATTCCTCTACTCCGTTAAAAGAAATTGCAATTGATAATTCAGTTAAACATATTGCTCGAAGAATCTCTGTACAAGACGGAGATAAAGAAGAAATGATCAAGAACTATCTTGAAGAAGTTAAACGCAATTTATTATTGACAATAAATCAGTTTGATAAATCAGACACTTCAATGAGAAGTGAGACCAGTAATGATGACATCACTGATGCTCAGCCATTAGAACCGGAAGAGATATTATCCGAAGATGCTTTAGCAAAAGCAGATAAGCTACTCAGAGAAATTAGAGGAAAAGCGAAACAGTAAAGCCGCCAGATGGGGCCCAAGAAACAGTAGATAAACTGTAACAAAGCACTATAAACAGTGCAAAAGGACCCATATGTCGGGTCATTGTACAAAAAGTAGAAATAGTTTCTTTCTTTTTTGTTTTATAAATAGATGCTTATTTCTTTAGAAGTAGCAAGTCCTTTTGAAGGCAAGTTTAAGTTTCTCTCTTTGAAAAGTCCTCTTGTATTTACTTCTAAAAATTCAATAAAATCTTCAAACTTTTGAAGGCAAAATCGGGGGTGGATTTGAGTAAGTTATTTACTTTATTTCTTTTCTGTTTATTTTATATTATGTGTAACTAAGCAAAGATCATATCCATGTTGAATATGTAATCTGAGATCTAAGTTTTCTATGAAGATGTTCTAGACTCAATTTAAATATAAAGAACAAATGTTATTATCATTTTAACTTGGTTTCGAGATGGTGGTACAGTCAGATCTATATACTGTTAAGGTCAGTTATTGTTCAGAAAGCTGGCGGAAAGTAAGTCCTCGTTAAGAAGAAAGAGGCAGTTAAATTCCCGGTTAGAAATTTTGGATAGTAACTACCAACATAGTATTTAGATTCTAGACAGACCCCTTGCTTGGGTAAAAGAAGCTTTGCTTCATACCATACAGTTATTATGAAAAATAAAATTTGTCTTTTATATTTCGATTGTATACTCTTGGTACGGGTACTACTAGAATTAAGTTATTATGGCGGATTACCGCTAATCTCTTTAGAGATTGGATTAGTAACAAAAGAATAACTAATTTGTTTATCCTTTGTTCCTGCAACAAAACCTTTAGAATCAATATGAGTAAAAGGATATATTGCATTTATAAACGGAGTTCCCAGAATAATTGGAGGATATAACTGATTTTTTACCAAAAAGAAGAAGTGAGGAATACATACTTTGTTTTGGCAAATACTTACATTATTCAATTTATACTTATATCTAAAGCATGACCAGAAGCAGATTTAACAGTATGAGTAGTTTTTTGAAAGTATTTTGAAGGAACAAGTCCTTCTTGTATGCAGCTAACATCAGTTCCACTATCAATCATAGCAATATCAGTTATTGAGAAACAATTATCAATCAGAATAGTACATTTAACATACCATTTATGAGCAGTAATAACTTGCATCATACCAAGAAAAGAATTACTTTTTTCAATATTAGAATCATCAAAATCTTTATCAATTTGATCCTTATTATTAACAATAGTTTTTCCTTTTTCAATAGAATTGATTTTTTCAACTTGAGTGAGTCTATGGTCACAAATCATTTGATTTTGTTTTAAAGATTTAATTTCTTCTTTTAAATTTTCAATTTCATACTTCAAATCATCAAATGAAGAATCACGAATATTAGAAACCTTTTTATTATTTAATCTATTATTAATTTCATGAATAGAATAAGGAGCATGATAATCATCTTTAATTTTCATTTTTTCAAAATTCTTTTCATGAGCAAAAGAAGTAGAAGTATCAGCTAATTCAATAATTTTTTCACGAAGATTGTTATCAGTAACTTCTTTTAATAAATCAATGATTTTATCAGAGGTGATAGTTTTGACATTTAAGTCTTGAAATTGAGCCTGCAATTTATAAAAATCATCATTTTCACAAACACAATTATCATCAGGACAAGTATTACAAATATTATCACAAACCTGATCACTTTCAGAGAAGTCTAGTAAATCAACTTCTTCATCTGTTACCTCATTCGAATCATAATCTGATTCAGAACCCGAAGTGTATAACATCCCATGAATTTTATCAAATAATTCATCTTCTAACTGAAGAGTTTTAAGCTTTTCAAGCTTACAGTTTGGTGCAATATGACCATATTTTCCACACTTATAACACTTGATTTTAGCCAAATCTCGTTTTGACCTGTTTTTCGAAAATCTCTTTGATTTTCGATAGCTTTTCCTTGCTTCTCTTTCTTCCTTAGATCGTCTTCTCGATCTTTTCCTTGTATAATGTTTTTCAATCGTTTTATTACTTCCTTGAATATTAGGTAAACCAAATTGAGCACAAAAGTCTCCCAATTGCGCTTTTCCTTTTATTCTATCAATCTTTATTTGATTAGAAAGTCTTAGTTCATTACACAAGTTTAATCATCCTTCTTGTGTACAAACTCCTATAATCTTTCCATAGGTCATTTCAGAATAATTTATTTCAGGATTATGTCCTCTAAGAGTATTCCTTACTCTTTCTGCAAATAATGATGGAAGCCCATCAATAAACTTGGCCTTCCAATGAGAATATTTATTTTCGGGTAATTCCATAACCCTACTTAAATAAGTATCTTTATACCAACGAAATTCACTTAAAGTCCTGCATCGAAGACCATTAAGTAAAGTACGAACTGTTTCCATTTGATTCGTATAATGACCATTAAAATGTTCTAAAATTGTTAGAACTAAAGTATACACAGCATCTTCTCTTCCTGCAGCTAAAGGTATTCCAAGATTATCAACCCCTTCTTTGCTAGCTTTAGCATTAACCACCAAAGCTTTTTCTTCTGTGGATAAATAATTATCCCACCAACCTCTCAATTGGCCAGTAAAACCTGCTACAATCATTAAGCAGATAGTTTTATCAGTATTTTTCGTACTCTTACAAATAGTAGCATACATCAACATCATGTGTACCATGATGGTTAATTGTCTATCAGTTAAACCATCGAGATTCCATTCATAAATTTCTGATCCTCCATAGGACGTATTAGTTTGATTCCAATCTCTCTCTTCTAATAACACATCTTGAGGAGTTGGTCGAGGATAGTAATAAGTCTGCATACGAGGTTTATCAGCAAACTTACCTTGAGATCTTATCTGACCCTTTAATTTATTAATTTCAGAAACAATTTCTTCTTTATGATTACCAGTAGAATCCATTTTATCAGCAAAATCATTAGACCAATTAATAGGATTAATTTTAAAACCAGAAGATTTTAAATTTAATTTAGAAATAATCTCTTCTAAATCATTGGTAGATTTAAAACGAAATCCTGATATATCAGGAGGTCTTTGAATATTTGCAATAATAACAGGTTCATCAGGAACATCACTCTTAGAAGTAGAAGCAATATCTGAAGTCCTTCTATTATTACTAATATCATTAATAATACCTTTTAAATCATCCAATTTTTTATCTAGAGAACTTATTTGTTCTCCCAAAACTTTAACATATAAACCCAAATAATTATTTTGAGAAATAATTTTATTAATTTCCTTAATAGTTACATCAGCAGTATCAATAAATTTTTGAAAAGCTTCAAAAGTGATACCAGTATTATTAGGTAAAATAAACGCCGATTGGGGAGGGTAAATTGATTTTATCAAATTCCCAGAGCTATCTTTATAAGATCGTTCCAAAACTTTAATATATAACGGAATATAAATGGTTATGAACCAAGGAACGAAATCCATAATTTTATTATGCAAAGCACAAAACTCATAGAATTCTTGAGAAATACTATTCATATCATTTTTAGTATAAAAAGTGAAAAACCAATTTTTAAAAGTTTTCCATTTTTCTGAAAAAAATTCTTTTTGAATATACCTGCGAGCCTGTGATCCAGGACTGAAATCAATCTGGTGTGGAATCATCAAAAACTATCTTTGTCAATACCCATTTCAGAGTATGTAGGAACATCTCCTATTTGAGAAGCCGTCAAAATTTCACCCTGCGTATTAACCACTTGAACAATATTTGTTCTAGGATCGTTCTAGGATCTACTTTGAAAACCTCAGTAGGTTTTACCTCTTTCTTTTCATCTGAAAGAGTATGCAAAGAAGCTGCCCGATTTCTGGCCCTTGTATAATTTGGCTCAATCGGAGAAATACAACTTACCATTGGTCTAGTCATACCAGAAAATGATTGTCTCGAGAATATTGATGATCTTTCATCAATTTTATTATTATCAAACTGTAAAGTAATCCTTCCATCCGGATTTTGAGAAACATATGAACAATTAGTATTACTGACTTCGTTGGTCAATTGATCCGGAGCTATAACCGAATTCAAAGTCCAAGTTTCAGGAAAATCAATTTCATCCCATAAAATCGTTCTCCTTGTTGTAATCTTTGATTTTATGAAATTTGTTTCCATAAGAACAGTTTGTTGCGAAGTATCAAACAACTTACACTTTGGATTCAAAGTAGATAATAATCTATAATAAATTCTATAAGATAAACACAAAAGTTCAGATCCAGGAGCATAATTATAACCATGCGTTTTAACATTCAAAGTTAAAGCATCTAATATATTAACATCAGATAAAGAAAGTTGCAAATTCGGTTGAGTATTAAAATAAACCGGACCATAAGCAACAGTTGATTCTATCGAACCAATTAAAGATTGACGAAAATTATAATTTCTCGCATCTCTTAAAGCAGCCATAAAAGTTTCAGGTAAACCTTTCAAAGTTAAAGGTTTAAAAGCTATTTGAACCATACCAATATGCATATAATTAAATTGGTCACGATACATTTTAATATCACGTTCATGTAACAAACGAATAGTCTGTTCAGAAGAATTTAAAGCAATAGATTGCTCAGTTGTTTTTATTAATTGCTTCGTAGAAAATTTATCAAACCAACCGTAATCATAAACGGTCTTTATAGGAATCTTTGGAATAGTCCACCTGTTTAACAGATCAAGATTTTGAGGTATATCTACCTCTTGCAATCTAGTACTTTTAGTACTAACACTTCCCTATCCCTGTTCCATAAAAGAACTAGAACTAACAAGCAAGAAAGATCATACATATATATATATATATATATTACATGTATTATTTGGTATGATTTAATATTTTTTCAATTAAATTTTATAAAATTAAAAAATTATCCAATTAATTAATATAATTATAAATTTATAAAAAAATAAAAATCAATTCGATACAATTCGAGTTAGTATAGTCGGTTTTTTTTTTAAAACCATCGACACCCTACCGACTCTATCTTTTTCACTTTTCTAAATCCTAAAAGAAAAACAAAATAAGCAACTATTTTGAAAATTAGATTTTGCAATTGGGTAGTAGGGGTGGCAAATGGGCGGGTTGATTAAATTTGGGCGGATTGAAAATAATAATTCAATTCAAATATGGGTAAAAATAGATTGGATAACAAATGAGATGGATAAAATACAAGTTTACCCATATTTATTCATATTTTCATTAGTAAATAGTACTCTACTTTAGAATTTAATATGGAGAAAATATTTTAATCTTTTTTTTATTGTATGGTAAAAAAAAAATTATATAACTTTTCAATATAAAATAAATTTATGTAATGGCAAGGGGAAAATGTTTTTAATTTCAAAGTAAATGAATATTTACATTTTAGGAGTAAAATGTGCTTAATGCACTTTAAATAATATCAATATAAAAAATCACTCACCCAATCCATTAAAATATAAAGGGAAAAATTGTGCATTATAACAAACTATTAATTCCAAATAAATGTTATAGCTATAGTTTGTGTTAATTGTATTTCATAGCCAGTGTTTGTCATTCTCGCATAAATCTCACTCGCCACTCTCAGTTATCTCGCTCGCCTCTCTCGTTTTTTATACTAACACAAATGTATAAATTGTGTTTGTATAAAGCGAGAGAGAATTGTATATACAAATACAAATACATATCATTTCGTCCTATACACTTATAATTATACAAATACAGATCTTCCCCTGTCCAGTTCTCTTTTGCCTTTTTCTCTTTCTCACTTTATACAAACACAAATTATACAAATTACAATGTATAATTTGTGTTGTATAAAGCGAGCGAGAGAGAGAGATTTGATATACAAATGTTTTAATTCGATTCAATTGTATACAAATTCGAATTTTATGCAGATATACAAACACAATCATTGATATATATATATATATATATACACACACATAGTAATTACATATATACAATTATCTAACCGATATACATATACAATCGCTGCGCTTTTATACAAACGAGATGTCTGCCTGCGATTTTATACAACTGCCTGCGATTACTGAGAGTTTGCTATGAAGCGCAAATAACAAAATTGAACTGTAGCTGTAGAGCGCTAATATAATTTTTATATTTAGTAAACCTAAAATTTATTCAAATATAAACGAATTGGAGGAGTTACAAAAATATAGACTTATTTTGCTAGCAAGTGAGCCAAATTATCTCCGGAAATTACTCAACATGTTAACTAAATTATAGGATCAGTGAACACAATTTAATATTTACATTGTGAGGGAAAAAATTTCAAACATAACATTCACTGAAATTGGAGACTTTCATCACTAAGAAATGAAACTCAGGAGATAACCTAAGGTTATAACACCTCCTAAGCAAAAAGTTCATCAACCTATCACTCCAAAAAAGAAAAAAAAAGAAATCAATCAGGGAACTAAAAGAAATATACAAAATTAATCTAATTAAATAGTCACAATAATTGCAAATTAGTTGTAGGCATGTTCTCAGCGATTTGCGCTAGCGATTGCAAATTGCAACGTACAATTGTATCAACGAATACACACGTTTCTTCCTTTGTATTCCCCGTTGGAATATCCACTACGTACGATTCCACCACCACCGTTCCGTCTTCATCATCCGCCGGATGCAGAGTCGTCACCGATCGGTAATTGTTCAGCCTGTGATCGCCGCCGACAACGCTGAAACTGATGACGTGTTCTTCATCGTCTAAGATTTCCAATCTCTCCGTGCTAGATGCGGCAGGGAGGCCGGAAATTACCTGAACCTCCCTTAATGTGCCGACGTTTCCGTCTCCGACGATGACGTGGCAGCTCTTGAGGAAATGCTTATATGCTTGCGGATTGTCGAATCGGCGGACTAGGGACCATACGGCGTCGATTGGGGCGGAGATTGTCTGCACCACGGCGGAGCAGCACTGATTGGGGCTTGCAGCGTGGGTGTGGTAATGTACGTGTTTGTTAGGGACGGAGAACTGCACCGGGATAATCCATGCCGGCTGAGGCGGTTTGTGGAAGTTTCCGGCGAGAGTGGTAGTGGTTGTGGGGTTGATCCTCTGAAGCTGAAGTGAACAAGGCATTTTTATTACTCTCTTTTATTCTTCAGAGGAGAGAGGTGAGGATGGAGTGCTCTTTACACATACAAATTGTGATAGATGCATATATAAAGAGAAAATTGATGTGTCTTATTAAATAATATTGGCATTTAGTCTTTTACAATTTAAGATGACATATGATAATAATGAGTAAGACGATTAACTAGGAATGTGGTGGAGTGATGAGTAGTCTATTATTTCTTTATTGTTAATTAAAAGTCATAAATTTGAGTTTCAAATACGCAAATTAATTATTTCTTAGATATACTTTGAATGATGCTAAACACGTCAAAAAAGAATATAAATGTGTGTGTAGCTAGTTGTGTTAGTTTAATCTTTCCTACAAATAGAGAGAAAAGTAAGATGTTTTTTCATGCAAGTTGATCGATCAACTTGCATTGCAACTCATGTCTACAATTAAACTACCCCGTCCTTTCCCTATAATTACGTAGTTTGCCTTCGTTATCTCCCCTTAAAGAAAATGACACAATAGCCCTTTGGATCTTGTTCTTCAAAAGGCTACAAAGTAGCCACGTCACTCATAGGCGGTTCCGCGTCCTAGCGGCCTGCGGAATAGACGCAGTAGTAATGAGGCAATCGTAAGACAAAATGTGTCAATAGAGTTCGTCCTTTTATGATTTAAAATATTATTTATAAATATATAAATTTTATATATGAATTCATGATCAAAATTAAAAAGTTGACGTTCTATAACCAAACAATATAACTAGGATAATGGAAGTAATGATATTTTTCAATTTGTGTGACAATAAGACTTTCGAAACTTTTGCTATTCCAAAAAGAGATTAAAAAAAACCTATCATATGGACTCAGACTAGAAAAACTTAGTGTCATGACCTGCCACTTTGGTCCGTGACATTAGGCTCACAAAAGCCATGCAACAAGAAGTTTTAATTTAGTTGATCTTTTAATTCAAACTGAAAAGCATATGAACAAGTGGTGCATAACTATAATGTAGGATGATGGCTTATTACCAAATTGTTATATAATACAATAAACTTCAGCTATCAATTATTAGAATATGAAATTGATTCTACTTGCAATTTAATTTCTCCCATAAGTACAACTTTAACTTTGATTCCAATTTGCATAATGAGTCTTTTTATTTCTATTTCCACCCCCTTTCCGGCTTTCCATCAACTTGATTGTCACCTAACAAAGTTTATTTTTTATATATGATGTTTGATATTCGATCAATTCGAAGTTTAATTAATCTAAGTTTGTGCTGAAATTCCTCAATTAAAGCATAAAAAATATTTACCACTTGATCAGAACAAAGTTGTTAACATTGGTCTACTGGCAAAAGGTCTCTTCAATTTGAAAACCCAATGGTACACTTGCAGTTTCAGCAGACAGACCAACCACCTTTCTACCTTTTTGCACAACTTGCAACTATACTTATCCAAAGCACGGGTGTTTTGTCGTGGCAAAATTTTTGCTAGTAAATTTGAAGTCTTATCCATATATCAATAATGAAATTATATTTTTGAGCATACGAATATAGGAATATTATTTTATTGATTTTGACTGATTATTCATCATTTTCATGTCATCAACCACGTCGCTTAATCTGAGCAGGCAGTGGCGTAGGTACATGGTGGACACCTTTCGTCGGAAAAAAATATCGTTTATACAAGTAAAATGATACACGAAATGATTAAATAATATATTTTGGACATCCTTAACACAATAAGTTATCATAGCCTAGTGGTTTCAGATGCTTGGAATGAGGCAGTGTAAGCAGGTATACTACAATTTGATTTAAGAACTAAGAAGATTAATTATATATGTAGAACACTAGTTGATTTAGGGTGTATTTGGTATTTAAAGGCTTTTTAAAGAAAAATTAATGTTTGATTGGCTTAAATATTTTTGGAATGGATTTATTTTCATCCAATTTATAAAGGAAATCAACTTTCCTACCTAAGTATGGTATTGAGACCCGACTCTCAACTCCGACCTCAAAGTGAGACTCGACTCCCGACCCGACCCCTATCTGGGGTCGGAATCTAAATTGAGCCCCACTCTTGACTCTCAAACTCGACCTCGGGACCCCACTACCAATCTCAACTTGAGTTAGGATAGACTAGGGTCAGGTCGAGGATCAAGTTCTTAAGCAAGGGTTGAGGATTGGTTTGGGGTCGGGAGTCGGGTCAAGGTCAGGACAATGACCCGAGTCTGGGGTCATGTTAAAGCCTGGGGATTCAAATTTGGTATCATAATATTTGCCTAGATTATATCTAAATGTTTTTGAAATAATATTTTCTTTGTACTAACTAAACACAAAAAAATAAGTAAAAAAACTACTTATTTTCTAGGAAAACAATTTCTTTTCTACCAAACACAACATAATAACATGTTATCACCATTGTATTGTTCGTAACTTCAAAAGTTTTAATTTGTCATCGTTCAGAACGATCACTTCCCACATTGATAATGTACTTAACACTAACCAATAATATAGTACCCGGGCACATCCCAATTGAGGGGAAGGTATTTTTACTTACATAAAATTTGAGAATATTTTTTTAAATAAAATTGAAGTACAAGTCAAATATAATCTATGGTAAATGAGAATACAAAAATTAAATTCTTCCTTCGTCCCATTTTATAGTTTCTGTTTACTTGACATTTCTTTTTTAAAATTGAAGTATCCATCTTAATTATACTTTGAAAATAGATGAAATGTAATAATTTGTTAAAATTTCCTAAAATAAATAAATAAAAAGTATTACATATTTTTTTATATAAAAAACCGGTAAGAGAGAGAGAGAGAGAGAGAGAGAGAGTACTATTTAAGAATATTATCCGTTTGGCCATAACTAGTAGTGAAGAATAGTTTTTGGGAAAAATCTTTGACAAAAAGTGTTTTGGACATATAACTTGTCATTTTTTGGCAAAGAATTCAATACCCAAAATCTAGAATAAATTAGTTTTTGGGCTAAATTTTATATTTTGGGAACTTTTAAATTTAAAATTTACTCTAAACTTTATATTTTATGAAAACACTCCACCATTTATTAATCTCAATTACTTGACAAGCTTGAAGAACACACCACGAAGGTATTCACTCTGATGTGTTTACTGTTATTTAACTCTCAAGTACATAATAGTAGAGAGAATTGTTCTATAGAACTTATTAAAAATAATGTAAATATAAAAATTGGCTGCTCCTCCAGAAGTAGGTTGGAGCTTATAATCTATGAGTTTAATTTTTATCACGAAATATGTTCATTATAAAATAATAATACAAATTTATTAGTACTTTTAATAGTTTTTAGAATTTATGAATATAAATCATAATTTCTTTAAAAAGTCAAATTTTTTTTTCTCCAAAAACTAGGGAAAATGCACAAGTACCCCTTAGACTATGACCGAAATCCCAGAGATACACCTAAACTTAACTAGAGTCCTATTACCCCCCTAAACTAATTTAAAATGGAATGAATACACCATAAACGCTGATGTGGCACAGAGAGTGTGTACACTCTCTTGAAAGCATGCGATGGGTGAACAAATTGGACACATGTCCTTTTTTAATTGGTAACTTTATAATTAGTTTGTACACATAATTATTGATATTTAAACTTATATATATTTAATTATTTTCATTTCTTCCTTTGTAAAATATTTATTTTTCTTTCTCACTTTAAACTTTTTATTTTTTTTCTTTCATTAATTTCTTATCTTTTCACTTCGAATTATTTTTTAATTTTTTTTTGTATTTTTTAAAAAAATAATTAAAAAAATTTAACGTTTTTTATGTTTTTAAACGTTAAAAAATAATTAACGTTTTATTTGATTTTCTTCACTTATTTTGATATCCGTACAAAATTAACTTATTTTAAATACTAGACATTTGAAATTAAATTTGAAATCAAATCAAAAGGAAAGAAAATAAAAGGAGTAAATAAAATCAATAGGATAATAAAAGAGAAAAACCAATTAATGAAGTTAAAAAAAAAAGTATAGATACAAGGGAAAAAAATATGTGTATTAACTTAACTTAAATACATGATAAAGAAAATAAGAACATTTTTTTAAAAAAAAATTAAAATTTTTAAAGAAGAAATAATATATATATATATATATATATATATATATATATATATATATATATATATATATATATATTTACACACGTGGCAGGCGCATGTGTACAAACACAATCAACTTGGTGTGGTTGAAGGTGCCACGTCAGCACAAAAGGTGCACAAAAATACGAAAAAAATGAGTTTAGGGGGGTAATAGGATCCTAGTTAAGTTTATGTGTGTCTCTGAGATTTCGGCTATAATCTAGGAGGGTACTTGTGCATTTTCCCCAAAAACTATAATAAACTTCACCCAAAAATGATTTACCAAAAATATTTAAAAATTTATACTCCATAAAAAACTAGCTAAATATTGTCACATTTGTTTCTTCTTCTTTTAATAGATTAAAAAGAGAAGTAGTAATAATTGGTGATGACAAATATGTATAGATGATGTTAACGTGAACACGATACGTAATAAAGAGTCTACTTCTGTAGCAGGCTTCTATTATTAGTTGTGTTATATAGATACATGCTAGAGTGGGCAAATTGAGTCACAACCTTAAGAGCTCTAAAGTCAACATGGATAGCTAGCTAGTTTATGAGAAAACGGAGCTGAAAATACTTCCAAAATATCTAAACATGTCAACTAATTTATTTTTGACTTCGTCTAAAACGCAAAATAATGTAACTAAAACTTTAGCATATTAATTATTATCATCCGGAGCCCTATCATACACATAAGTCACTGACAATTCATTTGAATTCAATAACTTAAGAGTTCGTTTGATCATGTGATGAGATGAAATTATAATTTGGAATCATGATATGAAATTATATGAGATAAAGTTGAAATTTTGTTTGGACATGCAATTTGAATGTTTAAATTGTATCTTTTGTTCATAAATATAAAAACACTATAAGTTGTGAAAATTATCAAACTTTGAATTTTGAAGAATATTGTTAGGATATATACTATTAACCATGTGTTTAGATATAGTATTTAGTATAGAATAATTATTTATTCAGTTTTAATAGATCATATATTCGTTTATGGCGTCTGTTTACTTATATAGTAAATGATTTAGTGTATAGAGTTTTAGCTTATACACAGAGGATTAAATCATCGGTTCTTATAAGTATAAAGTTTTTTGTTCACAATCTGAGATGGAAATTGGACATGCCATCGGTACGATTGTAGCACAAGATTATATGTAATTTATCTTGATTATGGGAATGGTGTAGTTCCAACTTTTTGTGCTAGTGCATTTTATATGTATTGAACGCGACCGAGTAGAGACAGTTGCTTTAGACTGACTGACAAAAGCATATTCTCTAAACTGTTAAATGTACTTCTATTCTTAATCTTGATATAACTATTATGATCTGTATATATTAATTATCGTTTTGATTTATTAAAAGGTGAGATTCTGAGATGGGTCAATATGCCTGTTAGATTGGATGATAATAATATATATTGGTGAAATAATAAGTTAGTTGATGGAATCCATGTCTCGTTATAGAGATTGATTGATATGCCTTTTTGAGAAGCTTATAAGTTTTCATCGTGTCAAACCTTGCAAGTGGATTTATGAATCTGACACATGAAATAAGTTAAGCAGTGCTCCAAAGGAAATTAATCATTGAATTAAATTCGTCAGTAATTTAATTTATTGATTAGTATCTGTTATCTTAACATGGGGAATTACATAAGTGTTTAATGGGGAATTTCGAAATATAAATAGAGGAGTACAATTACGAATTTTTAGTGGAGTGATTTGTAATTTATTATGGTAAAAATAATTCAAATTAATTTTTGGAATTATTTCCATAATAGGAAGCCTCAGTAATTAATTTTGTGGTCCCTCCAGTACCCATATTTAACTAGAACTCAAAATCCTATGGGAAAAGGAATTATAAGAAAACTAGGTTTTCTTCTCCTTTTTGGATTGGGAGGAAATCTCTATAAATAGGGATTCTCCTAACCTAGAAAAAAAAAAGATTTTAGAAGGTTTCTATTAATACTTGCCCACCCAAATATTGAGAGAGTTCGGATGTGATTTGGGATCACTGTAGAAGACCGTGGATTCGCTTGAAGGTCTGTCTAGCTTGTGGATTCACTTGAAGGTATCTGCTCACGCTTCAAGAGGTAATTCTTGAATTAAATTTCAGCAAGTTTATGTGTTCTAGCATGTTTATACGTGTTCTAACATAAACGTATTGGTTGTCTATTATTCATGTAAGCAGTATGATTCTGGGTGTGCTTCCGCTGTGCATATAGTTTTCCAACAATTGGTATCAGAGCTATGCTTTCATCTAAATAGATAATCCAGATGATATGTATATGATTAATTATACATATGTTTCGTTGAAAAAATATGAGAATTTTTTTTGACGTGGCCTGTTTGGCGATGATTGGCTAGGGCTAATTTGATTTTGTGACTTTTGAATTATAAGGTTAACAAGATATATTTTGTTGATCCAAGCATGTCAAATATTAGTATCAATGTGTCGTTGATTTAATTGAAAAACATGTATAGATGTTTCAATATGTTGAACACGGCATCAGATCATATAGATTTTATTTTTCATAAATAATGATTTTGATATATGGTCAATTATTAGTGGGTACTGCTTGTGGTGCAGAAACATTATTTAGTTATTGGAATTAATATCAAAAGGCGTGGTTGTGTTTCTGGACAAATGTAGGCAGCACAATACATTGTTTTGATAGTGCTATTAAATGCTTTTATGTTGGTCCAATAGGAATCATAAATTAATTTTAGCATTATTTTTCTCTTTGTTGACTAATTACATGAGCAATTGGTTTTTCTCCTCACGGTATATTAGAACATATACATATTAAGAATTTTATAATTAATAAATGGTTACCATTAAGTGGTTTGTTTATTTGAAATTATTGGTAGTTCTTAATATTTTATATATGTGAGATTAAAATATATAAATTGAGAATAATGATTAATAAATAGGATCTACGAAAGTAGTCTATTTATTTGAGTCATTAGAATATTCTCAATGTATTATGTATAAATTGTCCTAAGTGAATACTAGTGGTGAATATTTATTTACTTGAATAGAGATTTACCGTGAGATGCTAGTAATGCTTAATTAATTCATGAGAAGAGATATCGAGGTTTCACTCAAAAGGAGAAAATGTAATATCTTGAATTCTCAGATATATTAATCGAGAGGACAATTTGATATAAGAAGATGTTGTGTGTCTTAGACAAAGGAAGGACACAATATGTCTTGTGCTCATGAGATAATTATTAAAAGAGAATGAAAATATGAATCATGTTATTTTAATCTATAATTATGTCTAAAACGGTTATTTTTCAAATTTGGTCATATTTTAGGTGGTCATGAATTTTTGATCTCTGGTTGACCTGAAATTTGATGATTCCATCGAAAATCGTTTAGATGGGTTCTAGGTAATTTGTCGGATTAAAATTTGATTTGAATATGATAAGATCTTTATTTATGTCAGTTATGTTTATGTTAAATTTGGAACATGATTACACATGATGATTTAACATGAATTGATATATGATAAGAATGTAGGTCACATTGTTTTAATCCCTAAAGATGCTTAAATCACTTGAATTTGAATTTGGTCATAACTTTGGAAATAATTTTTTTTTTATAGACTCCAATTGACTTGAAATTTGGTAGTTGATTGGTAACGGCCTAGTAAGAAATACTCATTAGTACGTGGTCATATTTTTTGGTCGTTAAGATGGTTTAAGTTGTTCTTTGGAATTTAAATGTGATCTATTTTGAAAATAATCCTTTATATGATGTTTATTTATGTTAAATGTGGTGTATTATTACACGTGATGAGTTAACATAAATTGATATATGATAAAGATATAAATCTGATTATTTTTCCTAAATCGTTTGAAACTATCAAATTTGGTAATTTGAGGTAGTTCAGATGATTATCTTTGGATATTTTTTTTTGTATCTTGAAATTTAATTTTAATGAAAATTACTCGACTAAGATATAGTGGTGATATAGTTTGTTCTCTATGGTCTTCATGACTAAATTTTAGTGAAGTATTAAGTTCATGTGCTGGCTTTAGACCTTCCTCCATATCGGATGAAATTAATACAACTCACTAGATTTAGTCTGATCTCTAGTTTTGATAATCTGTATTGACTCTCCCTATCTGAGTAATATATGATTTGGATCAATGGATCTAGGGATATTGATATTCACTTGGCTAAAATTAACATATACTCTCCAACTGAGTTAGCTTTTGTTCAAAATTTATTGGAGTGAATATCTGACATCACATATGTATGTTGCATGAGTAGTTATTTTTCATCAAAAATTATCGTTCAAGATACATGAATATCTAAGAGTTGTGTTTTGAATTTTAATATTCAACGTATACATAAACATGTTGATTTTTAGAAAATAGTACTCAGATAATGTAAATAGTTTTTAGAATTTTTTTCTTTGTTCTTGATTCGTATATCTATTTGATAATATATGATAAGAATTACTGAACGGAAAATTTTAAATTCTATTATGGCCAAACAACGTTTTCAACCAAATTGATCATAGTTTTGGAATTCAAAAAAAAAAAGGGACTCTGATTGATCTGAAATTTGGTAGAATCATAAGAACGACCTAGTAAGAAATATTATTTTTTCGGATCGTTATATGAGTTTTTTGGTCATATTTGGTTATAGGGCTCCCTCCCTTGATTGCCAAGATTAAATAGTAGTGAAGTATTAGTTTCATGTCTCGGATGAAATTAATACAAGTCACTATGTATTTAATCGCTAGTGTTGATAATCTGTATTAACTCTCCTAAACTGAGTAATATATGATTGGATCAATGTAACTAGAGGATTTTCACTTGACTTAAACTAACAGTAGACTCTCCAACTGAGTTAGGTCTGTATAAGTTTATGGAGTGAATAATCGATCATTGTACATGTGTATTGCATGAGTAGTTCTCCAATCCCAACGATTGGCTATTCGAGATGCATGGATATATATGTATAAAATGAGCCCTAAATTTTATTATTTGGGATTATTCGATATATTATGATCTATTTAGTGTATTATTTCTCAAATTCTCAATAGACTTTATGGACCCACTTAGTACTACTCAAGCATTTTTTTTCGGTAGAGATAAGATATTAATTCAACAAATGCATTGTACATGTACCTTATGTTAGAAGGAATTATTTTCAGTTTCTAACTAGATAAGAGATAGATACTTAATATATTTTTCTTGTAACTCTCCTATTATTGAGTTTGATGAATATTTTATCTCTTGTGGTATATTGATGCATGAGTTTTTTTATTAATATTATCTCTCATGAATTGAATTATATTAATCTGTCTATAAGAGAAAATATCTTTTAAATTGAATGAAACTTATCTGTACACTAGCGTCTAAGTCATTTGTTCTGAATAGAACTTCGAGGTTGGTTAAAGGATGGACATAACTGTTCATTGAAAGTGAAGTCACTACCAACATGTGAGTCCTGTTTAGAAGGAAAAATGACCAAGAGACCTTTTCCCTTTAAAAGAAAATAAAGGTAGTGATAAGTTAGAATTAATCTATTATGATTTGTGCAGTAAATGAGCATTCAGGCAAGAGGTGAATTTGAGTATTCTGAAATTTTCAAAAGGTTACTCATGATATGAACATATATTTTTGATGTTTTGTAAGTTTGAATGTCTTGATAAACTCAAAATATTTAAGACAAAAATAAAAATAGCATCATGAAAAATATATAAAGCCACTGCAATCTAATTGTAGTGACGTATACCTCTTTGCAGAGCTCATGAGTCACTTATTTGATAGAATAATTGCTTTCAATTGTCTACACCAGGCACTCTACAATAGATTGGTGTAAAAGAGAAAAGAAATAGACTCTTATGAAGATGATAAGATTAATAATTGACTTATTTGTAGTTATTTTATTTCTTTTGGGATATGTTATCACATTCTAAATTTAATTCCTTTCAAATCAGTACCTTAGTCAACTATAGAACTAGTTGGATTTGACGTAAATCTAATATGTGACATGTTCAGATATAGGATTATCCAACACATGTGCTGAGAGGAAGAATAAGTAAATTGGAATTAAGAAAGGAATGTGTGTGTGTCAATTGGATAGCCTAAAGAATGAAAGAAGGTTTATTTTACCGTCCTAAAGAAAATAAGGCAATTGTTGACACAACTGTCAGATTTCTAGAAAAGAATCGTTTAGTAAACCACGTTCCTAGAAGTAAACTAGTTTTATAGGAACTGAACAAAGAAATAACAAATGAGTCAGTTGTAAATTCAGATGCTCAAGAACATCTAGCCGGTATGTCAAAATTGACGTTCCATTGCATTTAAGTAGTGGGAGAAATGTTACCAGACATAGCAAAATCTACCACCACAAGTAGTGGGAGTGATGTTGAGCAAACTAAAGAACACTAAATGAAGAAGTTGTTAATATTTTAATACCGAAAGGTTTAGAAGAAAATATTAAGACTCGAGAACATGTTAGTATGATTATAGTAGTAGCACTTAGTCGTAGTGGGAGAATCATAACGAAGATTGATTTATTTTGTATGCTTGAGAGAACTCTTATGATAGAACTCCAGAAAATAAGTACATTGTTGGAGGGTTTCATAATAAGGTTCCTTAAGCTCTAGTACAAAATCGATTTGTTACGACGAAGCACTACTAGACGAAATTGCATTTAGAAAATAACTTGGTAAAAATTCTTTCAATAAGAATTAAAGGAATGCCTGTGAAAGTTGTAAATGCATAGTTAAGAGTCTAAGTGGGAGATTGTTAGGGTATATACTATTAATCAAGTGTTTAGACATAGCATTCTAACAATTTTCAAGATTAAACATCTAAGTGGGAGATTGTTAGGGTATATACTATTAACCATGCATTTAGATATAGTACATTATAACAGTTGTGATGGTTAAAAGTCTAAGTGGGAGATTGTTAGAATATATACTATTAACCATGTGTTTAGATATAGTATTTAGTATAAAATAATTATTTATTCAGTTTTAATAGATCATATATTTGTTTATGGTGTCTATTTACTTATATAGTAGATGATTTAGTGTATAGAGTTTTAGCTTATACACAGAGGATTAAATCATCGGTTCTTGTAAGTATAAAGTTTTTTGTTCACAATCTGAGATGGAAATTGGACATGCCATCGGTACGATTGTAGTACAAGATTATATGTAATTTATCTTGATTATGGGAACGGTGTAGTTCCAACTTTTTGTGCTAGTGCATTTTATATGTATTGAACGCGACCGAGTAGAGACAGTTGCTTTAGACTGACTGACAAAAGCATATTCTCTAAACTGTTAAATGTACTTCTATTCTTAATCTTGATATAACTATTATGATCTATATATATTAATTATTGTTTTGATTTATTAAAAGGTGAGATTCTGAGATGGGTCAATATGCCTGGTAGATTGGATGATAATAATATATATTGGTGAAATAATAAGTTAGTTGATGGAATCCATGTCTCGTTATAGAGATTGATTGATATGCCTTTTTGAGAAGCTTATAAGTTTTCATCGTGTCAAACCTTGCAAGTGGATTTATGAATCTGACACATGAAATAAGTTAAGCAGTGCTCTAAAGGAAATTAATCATTGAATTAAATTCATCAGTAATTTAATTTATTGATTAGTATATGTAATCTTAACATGGGGAATTACATAAGTGTTTAATGGGAAATTTCGAAATATAAATAGAGGAGTGCAATTACAAATTTTTAGTGGAGTGATTTGTAATTTATTATGGTAAAAATAATTCAAATTAATTTTTGGAATTATTTCCATAATAGGAAGCCTCAGTAATTAATTTTGTGGTCCCTCCAGTACCCATATTTAACTAGAACTCAAAATCCTATGGGAAAAGGAATTATAAGAAAACTAGGTTTTCTTCTCCTTTTTGGATTGGGAGGAAATCTCTATAAATAGGGATTCTCCTAACCTAGAAAAAAAAAAGATTTTAGAAGGTTTCTATTGATACTTGCCCACCCAAATATTGAGAGAGTTCGGATGTGATTTGGGATCACTGTAGAAGACCGTGGATTCGCTTGAAGGTCTGTCTAGCTTGTGGATTCGCTTGACGGTATCTACTCACGCTTCAAGAGGTAATTCTTGAATTAAATTTCAGCAAGTTTATGTGTTCTAGCATGTTTATACGTGTTCTAACATAAACGTATTGGTTGTCTATTATTCATGTAAGCAGTATGATTCTGGGTATGCTTCCGCTGTGCATATAGTTTCCAACAAATATAGTGTATAAGAATTCAGCCAACCCTATAGCTATATAAAGTACCACTTTATTGCTATTGAAGCTCACGTCATTTCACACAAATAGAGAGTTTACTCTTGAAAATTAGCAGTCATTGCAAGGAGGTGTGTTTGGATTCAAACTATATATCAACGAGAGAACATGCTCCATAGGAAGATGTTGTTTAATTTTTGAGTCCTTTTTATCTTTGATTGTAATCTAATTTTTCTTTTAAGAAGTATTATAGTAGGTCATCATTATTGGAGTTTGTTTTGGCTTTCTAGAGTACGAGTTTCATCAATTGGGAAGGGATAGCTATAATTGGACATTAATCGTAGAGGTTTAAGGTACTAGAGTTTATATTTATTTATTTATTTTGTCATAGAGTTGAAATCTATAACTCATGTGAAGTTGTAAAGTATTAAGGTAAATCATATGAGGATGAGTCGTGATTTTTTTCTTTCTTGAGCAAGAAGTTTATCAAGTAAAATTACTTGTGTACTTTAAATTTTGCACCTCATTTTCTGTTTGTGCCTAGTTTAGTAACATTGAACCAAGTTCTTTAATTTGTGAAAATCTAGAAAGACATAATTCAACCCTCTTGTTTTTAAGGTGGGTTGCTAAAATAACTATTGATATTAATTATTAGATCAAACTCTTTTAAATAGGCTAACACTTTGAAAGAATCCGAGATGGCAGCATCGTCAAACGCTTAATAAGGACGATCTATCACAAGGTCACTAGGGGCGGAGCTACAGTGTTGGAAGGGGGTTCGGACGAACTCACTGGCTTTTCCGTAAACCCTATATTTGTATTAGAATATCAGATACAATGTATATATAAATTGCCTATGAACCCATAAGCACAGTGAGGCAAGTGGTCCAGTGATTTTTGTGCATCCAGCGAAGCTCTTCAACTCGTGGGATGTGGGTTTGAAACTCATTGACAGCTTTTTTTCGGGGATTTTTTTCTAACCTAAAAATAAAGACATACGCAGGTTTATATAAAAAAATTTTAAAAAAGAGAATAATTTTTTTTAAAAAAACATAGAAAATCGGTAAATGAAAAATATAGAAAAAGAGTGTTTGTGTCATACTCTATAACAATATCTGACTTATTGATTTCTACTCAGAAATTCAAAAAAAGTTTAACCCAAAATTTATTTTCAAAAGTAGGGCTCTAGCTTTTATTGTTTATCCGATTGCTACCTTCCGACCTCTAGCCTCCGGTATGTACTCTCGCCTCACCCTTTACATTTTTTTCTTATTTGTTTGTTTTTACACTGTATAATTATATATTAAAAAAATTAATTTTTAATCTTTGATTCTAGGGTTATCCCATATATTGATAATTGATTATATTAAAATAATTGTTATTAGTTTTTTAGTGAATTAAATACTTGTATTTGTTCGTTAATTTGACGATTGTTACTTTAGGTTAAGATCGTTTTTGTCACGACCCAAAACGAGTCATGAGTGGCACCCACACTTAACCTCCTAGGTGGGAGAACCAACGAATCCAAACCCCAACTTATATTAATTGTTCAACAACAAAATACAACCATAATGCGGAAGCTCACAACTTAAAGTAAACAATAAAAGAAACCTTTAGAGTTTATTACATATTATCCCCAAAACCTGAAAGTCATCACATCAAGGACATCTATTCTCAAAATATCAAGTCTAAGAGTATTAAAGATATCAAATAAATAAATAGGACAATGTATGTCCGAAAGCTAAGGACATCATGCCATGACCGAGAGAGAATCCAACACGAGCTAGATGAAATAGCTCACCCTGAATTCTGATGTGCTGGAGACGGACTAGAGCTGAGGGCGAGTCGAAGTCGGTGGTACACTCGCTGCACTCCACAAAAGAAAAACGAAGGAAACACAAGTAGGGATCAGTACAAGGCAATATGTACTGAGTAGATATCATCGGCGACTCAAAATAGAAACTGATATGCATAAAGTGCATAAAGTAATAGTATAAAATCAACTATAGCACGTAGCAGGTGGCAAGCAACAAATCACATGAACAAGTGACAACAACACTAAATCAAGTACACAATCAGTCAACAATATCAAGAACACACATGAGGACTCAGGCCTCCACACCACGCTCTTTTGGGAAATGAGTTCTTTGAGATATAGTATATTAAGTTAATTCAATATGTTTTTCTTTAATGTTACTGTGTCGGAACGTGACACCCGATCCAATAACACCGTGTCGGAACGTGACACCCGATCCAATAATACCGTGTCGGAACGTGACACCCGATCCAATAATACCGTGTCGGAACGTGACACCCGATCCATTAATACCGTGTCGGAACGTGACACCCGATCCAATTACACCCCGATCCAATTATATCGTTAATTCATTTGTCATTATTTATCATCTCTTTCCACTTCCTTATCAATATTTCATTAAGCCTTCTTTATTCAAGGCATCACTTTAATAAAACAAGTTTAAGATTATAGATTTCGCGGTCTTGGGATTACAGACCATTCACAACAACACATGAATCATCCAAACCACAACAACCAAGTACATAGAAAATTTCACAATATCACTCAATGACTATCAATCACTATTAAGAGTCTATCTATCACATAGAATAAACCATAACCTACCTCAACCGAAGAACCAAAGTCAAGCAAGCTAATTCCCCAATGCTTTTCCTTTCCTCAATGCATTCGAACGTTTCCAATCTATCAAGTATACAATATTCATAAGCAAACGAGTTCGTAGACACCCATATATCTAGCTTTGACTCAAAAACTCACCCAAATCAGTAATCAAATTCCTAAAGTTCAAGCCTAAGGATAAGTCTTAATTCCTTCAATTAGTATACTTTAATGGTATTCAAGTAATACAATACACTTAATATTTAATCTCTATTTCAATATATCAAAACCTAATTTATAATGTGATAATTAAAATAAATTAAACGATGAAACCCACTGTTGGCGAAACCAATTTCCTGCTACGGAAATAACTTGCAACACTAACCTATCTGTCCATTCAGTCTACTACCATTCTTAATGTTAATTCATTATTTCAATCACAAATTGACACCCAATTATGGAGCAATCATTGTTTCATTCTTAACCACCAAAACTTGTCCCCAAAGTCCAAAAGAAACTAGTCCATACAATCCAAAATATAATCCTTCTTTCATAAACCAACATTATAATAATCATATTTCTATTTAATTCGCCGGTCAATTCTCTTCCTTTTTAATATAATAATATTCACACTATCCAATCCATATACATAATCATTTAACCTAATAAATTTAATTACTCATGCTGCACAGCAGAACCTTTCCCATTTCAATTCCTTTTCAATTATGGAAAGAATGAATCATTACATGTACTAATTAACACACATATATCAACCCAACCACATACTTCACCCACCAATTTATTATTTGTTTTCTTGTCTCCTAGCCCACACAACACTCCAACCGACATAATCCCTATATACTTAGTGATTCAAACTCCAACCAATAACCATGCAACATACTAATGATCAATCTAACCCATCGTATATTAATTAAGGAAATTAAAGAATTGAAGCATTACTTGGATGGCAGTCGCTCCTGGTTGACGCCGCAGGTAATGTTTCTCGCCCAAAAAACAATAATAAAGAAACTATTATATGATTTAGTGACAAAAAAGGTAAACAAAAAACATCAATCTGCACTAAGCAAATATATACAAGTCATTATAATTTATAACTACATACAACAACATACAGAGTGTAGTCCCATAAAGTTAGTTTTAAAAAGAATAGAATATACATAAATCTTACTCAAAATTATGACTACATAATTCATTTAAAATATCAAAGCATGCTATAATTACATGAAATTAATTGATGAAAAAAAATGGAGAAAGGCAATAGCTTACGTAAAGATGATGTCTTCGTTTTTAGGAATGGGATCCAAGCTTTCTCTGTCACACAAGCACAATTATAATGATATTGTGCTTCATAAACAAAGAAAGCTATAAATCACAAACATATTGAAATAACTAGTAAAATAAATTCTAAAATCTAAACTCAAAGTTATTATTTATTACTAATACATTAAAACACACTAATAAATAAAGCTAAGGAGAAAAGAAATGATGATATATAGTAATTATGAGCATGTTGATATACCATGTTTTAATACAAGCTGATAAAAATTATTAGGCCATGAATGATCTCAACTTCTCAAGTGTAGTATTGGATATTATATATTACTCCTTTGGTTCTTTTGTATATGTCATCCTTTCTATAAATAATTGGACCATAATACTTGTCATTTTATAAAATCAATGCATAAATTATCATATTCTTCCTATTATACCCTTGATAGAGTAGTTAATTAATCTTGAACATATACTTTGACCAGTACCTAGGAAAATTAATAAGTAATTAATATTCATTGGAGTACTTCATATATTGATTAATTACTTTCTCTCTATTCAGTATTCTATAAAATATG
Source organism: Solanum appendiculatum (assembly GCA_018342035.1). NCBI lineage: Eukaryota > Viridiplantae > Streptophyta > Magnoliopsida > Solanales > Solanaceae > Solanum > Solanum appendiculatum. The sequence goes on from JAGDQO010000113.1 coordinate 53,557, forward strand.
ATTTTGAAAAAGAAATCTCAACAAACAAATTAAAAATAAAAGATGGAGAAAAATTCAAAAATAATCTTGAAAGTTGAAGCATCAACAAATTTTATCAAGGAAGATGACACTTCAAAAGATTTAAAAGGATGTAAAAATAGAAGACTCAACCAAAACATTGTGAGGGCCAATTTGAGAAAAATCAAGATCCAAATCAGATTCAGCAGGAAAATTTAGATCAATTTGAAGTAATGAAATTTGAATACTTTGTGATATTGTCATGTTTGCTTTAAGAATTTATATTTTAAAAAAAAAACATTTTTACACAAAATATATAGGAAAATTGAGGTGGGAAAAAATTAATTTTTTAAAATTTTTGGATCAATTGGTGAAAAAATTTGGCTCCAAAAATAAACTAAAAAATTTAAATAGTCATCCAAATGCATTTTAATTTTTGAAATCTAGCATGTTCATCATTTATTGAAAAGTTGACTTAAGAAAACATTAAATAAAAGTTGAAGGATAAAGTTACTTAATTTCTTAATGCAAATGCAATCTAAAAAGGTGACATATAAAAAGGAACGGAGTGAGTATATATCAATCCTCAATGCAGATGTAATACTGGGACAATATCCATAGGCAGACTTATAGAATTTGAGATAAAGCACTAAAGCATGACATGTCATGAGTAATTTTTGCAAAAGTTAGATAGAATAAATAACGTAATTATAGTTAGAACTTGTTTTACAATAAAGAAAAGAAGAGAATAAAATCAATATAAAAAAAAAATACTATTCATTTAGTTAAAGTCCTAAATATGAGGTAGAATAGAAACCCATATATATATATATATTGAGAATATATCATATTTATGATAGTACTTTTGACGCGAAATGGTCTGGTGGACCCTTGTACTTGTATCGATTTGTATTGTGGACCCTTCTACTTATTCATTTGTCATCTGGACCCCTGAACCCATCCAAACCCAACATTTTAAACACATTTTTTGATGTGGCATCCTATGTGGCAAGAGTCCACACGGAGCGTGTGAAACACACAAAACAGGAGCGTGAGACATCCCAAAGAGGCATTAACGGTCCTTTTTTGAGGCATTAAAGGCTTCTTCTTCCTCATTTGCACTCAACATCATTGTTGGGCAAATTGAAGCCGTTTTTTCTTCTATTTCTCGATCTTGTCTCTCCACATTTCTTCTCCTTTATTTTTTTCCTTCGATTTAAAGGCATCTCTTCTTCCTCTTTGTGCGATTCTATCGTATTTTTGTTGGTTTGATTTTGTTAGTCATCACCATGACGCGGGTTCGATGTTTCTACTGTGGAATCTATGCTAAACTTAAGACGTCAAGAACACCAACTAATCCTGGAAGAATGTTTTGGGGTTGCCAAAAATATTCATCTGGTAATGGGTGTGGATTCTTTCGATGGGCTGATGCCAATGATTCAACATGCCAAGAACAATACAACATCAAGAATCCATCAACGAATTCAGGGCAAGGAAGACAAGCAAGACATAGAAGACATAGAAGACATGAAAGGCAAGAAAGACAAGGATCAAACACTAGCATTGATATCACTGTTATTGTGATTGTTTTTATTTGGTTTCTAGCTGTTATTTTTAAGATATATTGATTTGTATTAGCTGTTATTTGATAATGAAAGACATTGACTTCATTCAAACACAAATTTGTTGTCAATTATATGCAGCAGTTGTCAATTGCACAACACAGACATTGGCTTCACAATAGCCTTTTAACACAAATAACAAAAGCATTCACTTCATTCAAACACAAATTCATATACAAAAACAAAGTCTTCCCAATTAAGGCATAACCAAAACAGTTGGGATCAAGTCATTAAGATAAATAAAGTCAGTTGGAATTAAGTCATTAAGCTAAACAAAGAGAAATCTAATGTGTGCCTTGAGTGCTTGGTGTGGCATGAGTGTCTGTTGTGGCTTGAGTGTTTCTGTAACTCTCCTCTCTTAGCTGCCTTTGAGTAACTGCAGCTCTTTCCTTCCACCTTAGTCCATTGGGTTTGTAACCAAGATCAATATTGGTAGGAGTTGAACTTGACAATGTAGCACTATGTAACACTTTATCAGTATTTCCAGACTGAGAAAACAACAAAAATCTTCACTTAAAGATGAACTAATATCAATTAAGACAATTAAATGTGTTTTGGTCATAAAATACATACCCTCTCAGTTACACTTCCACCGGATCCAAATAAGAGACCATAGCCAGCTGTTTTTGTATTTCTTTGCCTTGGTCTCTTATATCCAAGAGTTGCACCACCTCTCAAAGCTGTGCTAGTTTTTCTTTTTTGGCCACCTGCACTACAAGTTGATTCTTGAGTATCTAATGGAGTTGTTGCAGACCTCACACCACTTGATGTAACATTTCTAGGCCTTCCACCAGATGTTGAGGCAGTTGCAGGCCTCACACCACTTGATGTAGCACTGGTAGGCCTTCCAGCAGATGCTAAGACAGTTTTGGGCCTCAAACCACTTGATGTAGCACCTATAGGCCTTCCACCAGATGCTGAGGCAGTTTCAGGCCTCACACCACTTGATGTAGCACTGGTAGGCCTTCCACCAGATGCTGAGGCAATTTCATGCCTCAAACCACTTGATGTAGCACCTGTAGGCCTTCCACTAGATGCTGAGGCAATTTCAGGCCTCAAACTTGGACCTGCATTGACATTTGATTGACTTCCAATTGCAGCATTTGTAAAATCAGATATAGTGAATGGATTTGTAAAATCAACATTTGTTCCAGCAGTTGAAGTTCCAATTCCAGCAGTTGAAGTTCCAACATTTTTCTACAAACATATTTAAAAGTCAAAAGTATAACTAAAAAGAGTAAAATTCAGTAACAGAAAGGCATTAAATTAAAACACAACTTACCAGAGTTGGACATCCTTTGTTGTTATGTCCAAAAGTCTTACACAGAGAACATTTCATTTTTCTTCCCTTCCTTGTAGCCTTTCCAAACTTCTTCTTAATAGGTTCATCACTATCTTTTCTCCTGTTTTTACCTGGTCTTCCTGGCATGGCAGTAATTTCAGGTGGTTCAATGGCTGGTCTTGTGCTTTTTGGCCACATCTTTATGTTTGTCATAGGTTGTATAAACCTATTATATGCTTTCAAGTATGTTTCCTTCTTATACCAGTGATCCACAAATGACTCAACAATCAAATCTTTATAATGAATTGTTGTAAGTACATGGCCACAAGGAATTCCCTTTAGTTGCCATGACCTACAACTACACACCTTCTTTTTTAAGTCAACAACATGTTTACAAGGTGGATCATGAATCTCAAAGCCAAGATCACCATTAAACTTCACCTCACAATTATTTGCAATTTCAGCATTTTTTCTAAGAGTGTCCATAGCCATTGGTGATACATCAGTAATCCATTTTTCTGAAAATTCTCTTATTTGATTCATTCTTTCCATGACTTTGACTCTTATTTCCTCTAGCATAGTGATGATTGATTTGAACCTAGCACCAAAAATCCAGCTATTGAAAGTCTCACACATGTTGTTCTCAACCACATCACACTTGCTATGTTCTTTAAAAAATGCCCTACACCATGCTTCTTTGTTATACTTTAACAAATCTTTCACAATACCTTGTCCTAACTGACTCATGTCATCAAGTTTTACTTGTAAAAGGACCTCAAATAATGCCCTGGCAACCTGCCAGAATTTTCTTCTCCTTTCTTCACCCCTCCACTCTTTCTTCCAATTTGCCCATATATGCCTAGCACACCATCTAATTTCAGCATTTGGCAATAATTCAGTAAGTGCAAGATGAAGACCCTGTCAACAAAGAACATTAGACACACAACAATGTTAAATATCAATTACTACAGAAAATAGAAAGAATAAATTTAACAAATAATTTAGTAATACCTTCTGCATATCAGACATCACTGTTAGTCCTTCACCTTCAGTTTCTGTAAGTTCCAAATCATGTTTGATGCACTTGAGAAACCAAGACCATGTGTCCTTGATTTCTTTATCAACTACTGCCCATGCTATAGGGTACATCTGATTATTTCCATCTTTGGAAATGCAAGATAACAGTTCACCTTTACATACACTCTTGAGAAATGCACCATCTAACCTAATAATCCTTCTACACCCTTCTTTCCATCCACTTTTTAAGGAACCAAGACAAATATAGATGCCCATAAACACCTCTTTTCCTGAAATTGTGTTCTTGGATGTCCTAATAGATACAGTAGTTCCAGGATTTGTGGTTTTTAATTTCTCAGCATAATCATACAGCCTAGCAAACTCCTCTCTGAAATCTCCCATATGTTCATTCATAACTCTCAGTTTCACCTTTCTACAACTTGTCTTACTGACATACAAACCATACTGTTTTTGTATCAAAGATTGAATCTGATAAAGTTTGATGGTAGGCTCACTAATAATCCTCTCCTTGTAATGTTTACTAATCCAAATAGGGGTACACAATTTGTTTCTTGTTCTTTTACAACACTTGTGGATAGGAAAATATGTCTTAACACTGAAGTTTCTAGTGTTACCATCAATACTTCCAAGAATATGCCAAGGACAACCCTTTCTTTTACACTTTGCCCTTATCCTTTCCTTCTCATTAGGTTTCAACTTAATGTCCACACCCTTCTGAATAGAGTAAGTTTGCAATGCCTCCCTAAACTCAATATGATTCAAAAAAATCATATACAATTGAAATAAAACCTTTTTAGCAGTTGGGTCAAAGTAGATCTTGGTACTTGTTCTTCTAGGTGGTGGATCTACCACTTCATCATTCTCAACAGCATCCGCTTCATCTTCACTAATGTCACTATCAGGATCTGAGCTATCAAAATAAGGGTCATCACCACCCAAATTGCCTTTAAATCTTCCCCTTTTCTCCTTATAAATGTCTTCAAAACCAGCATCTATACCTACAGGACCAGATGGTATCTCATCTAGATTTACTCTATCAGCCTTCTCTTTAACTTGATCTTGAATGTTAGATTGTCTAGCTTGAAGCAACTCCTCATCCAAATCACTCAAATCATCAATGTTTTCATCAAGATCATAAAGAGAATCAGAATCAGAATGAAGCTCTACATTTACTCTAGGGGACTGCTCTTCAACCCTAGGGGACTGATCTTGGTTTAAATTCCTATTTTCATTTTCATCAAATGGTTCAGATGAATACACATCAGCCCTATCTTTTTGTGGGTAGGATGACACATCAGCCCTATCATTTTGTGGGGAGGACACATCAGCATTATCTTTTTGTGGGGAGGACACATCAGCACTAGTGCTTGGCAAATTAGGTAGCTCTTCAACAACTAAAGGTATACTAATTGGATGTACCACAAATACATCAACAAAATCTACAGCCTTCAAACTATTAAGAAACTTTAACACATCAGAATCAGTATTTAACATGTATTAACCACCCTTCTTATTGACTCTACATCCAAATGTTTCAACACTGTCAAGACCCAATTCACTTGCTATTTTATGAAACAACATGATATGCAACTCATCTACATCTATATTAATCTTTTCAATATCAATGATTCCATTGGCATACCTTAGCTCAGGATCAGATAGAAAACAACCTCCATAGTGAAATTGAAGTGTCACTATTGTTAAAGCCATTTACTTACCATGCCTGTAAAGTGACAAGAAAAACAAGTTGTAAAAGATTCTAATTTTAAAAGTAAAAATAACAAAAAACCCTAATTTTTTAAGGAAACAAGGTGTCAAGATTCGTATACAACTCTGAGGTATAAGAATGGACCACTAACACAATCAATACCCAAGACAATTGTCGAAAAAAATAGGCTTAGTTTCAGTCAAAATTGAGATTTTACGAATAAACCCTAGAATCTACTCGAATTCACGAAATATGCCATTGAAGTCCCTCAAAGTCATAACACTCACTACAAAACCATATTACACTAACATTAGACACAAACCAAAGTAAAATTCCAAAAAAAATTTAGAAAATCCAGTGACAATCGACCCTAAAAGCAAACAAATACATACAGCGAAAATGCAAGAAATACAAACTGAGAAACTAAACAATGAAAAACTGAGGAACTTACGATGATAAAACGTCCTTCAGCTGAGCGTATGAGTTCGTCAGAGAAGGGGAAATTGCGGTAATGAGTGAGTTCAGTGGGAGAAGTTGTGGAGAAGGGGAGAGAAGAAGAAGTGTCTAGATGAACCATGAAAAATTACTTTTCTTTGTTCATACTAGTCATTGCTTATGTGGACTAAAGTTTTCTTACGTGGATTAAAAGGTTTTTTTATTTAGCCAACGTGTTAAGTGTTTGCACAACACGCACCAGGCCACATAAAAAAATGTGTTTAAAATGTTGGGATTGGATGGGTTCAGGGGTCCAGATGACAAATGGGTAAGTAGAAGGGTTCACAATACAAATCGATACAAGTACAAGGGTCTACCAGACCATTTCGCCTACTTTGAATACGAAGATTCAACCATTGCCTAACGAAATGAATTTTGTTTAATTCTTTTAATATTTTATCAGGGTTCTTTCCATAAATTTTAGAAGAAAACCTTTTATCAGGTTTGTTTTTAGTTCTTTTTTCTAATTCTTCTTCCCATATATTTTAAGAATCTTTTTCACGTACATCATTTTCTAATTCTCATTTTCATACATTTTCGGAGTTTTTTATTTTACGTACACCAGAAAGAAAAAAACACTATATTAATTCTCCTAATACCTTTTAAGTTGGTATATTTTTCTTTTACAATATATGTAGAGAAATTAGACAAAATATTCATTTGTCAAAATTCATCATCCACCACTTTATATTACCAGCAAAGTATTTCTTTTTGTGAAACTACATAAATGGGCCATAAAACCCACAATAATTACATATTCATACCCAAATCCAAAGTAATTTAAAAAATATCCATTCTCTCATAAATAATTACAGCTCATACCCCCCATTCATTAAGGCTGATAATTTTCGCTTAACTGATACTAAATTAGTATCATATACTGTATTGGTATCATTAAGGCTTCACTTAATTGGTACTAAATCAGTATCTATATTGTATTGGTATCATTAAGAATGATAATTTTGCTTAACTGATACTAAATCAGTGTATATATATTGTATTGGTATCATTAAGGTTTCTTGTTCATAAATTACTTATTAGTCAATGATACTATAAGAGTATATGTATATTGTTATGATATCATTAAGGTTTCTTATTGAGAATTACTCATTAATAAATAATACTATAAGGGGTCGTTTGGTAGAGTGTATAAAAATAATGCTAAATAGAGTGTATTAGTAGTGCTTGCATTAGTAATGCTTGTATTAGTTATGCTTGCATTAGTTATGCTTGCATTAGTTATACATAGAATATTCTTTATGCATTGTTTGGTTTGGTGTATTAAAAAAATATGTATTCTATAAAAATATTTATTTACAAAAGTATCCTCCATAATTATGGTTGAAAAGATGTAAAAATATTTTTGAGGGGTAATTGGGTCTTTAACCATGCTAATGCATGCATTAAATTCCTTTGCATTACTAATACCTAGAAATCCATGGTATTAGTAATACACACCTCAATACACAATAGAGTGTATAAATAATGCTTGCATTAGTTATACATAGCATGAAAAAAGGTACCAAACAAGGTACTACTAATACACAAAGCTAATGCAAACATTATTTTTGTTAATACACTCTACCAAACGACCCCTAAGAGTATATGTATATTGTTGTGGTATCATTAAGGTTTCTTGTTCAGAAATTACTCATTAGTCAATGATACTATAAGAGTGTGTTATATATATATATATATATATATATTACTGTATATATTATTGTATCATTAAGGTTTCTTGTTCAGAAATTACTCATTAGTCAATGATACTATAAGAGTGTATATATATATATATATATATATATATATATTGTTGTGGTATTATTAAGGTTTCTTGTTCAGAAATTACTCATTAGTCAATGATACTATAAGAGTATATGTATATTATTGTGGTATCATTAAGGTTTCTTGTTCAGAAATTACTCATTAGTCAATGATACTATAAGAGTATATATATATTTTTATGGTATCGTTAAGGTTTTTTGGTCAGAAATTACTCATTAATCAATGATACTATAAGAGTATCTATATACTCTTACTAACATTAGTCAATGATACCTTAATGATATCATTACAGTATATATATACTGATTTAGTATCAATTAGGCGAAATTATCAGCCTTAATGATACCAATACAGTATATGATACCGATTTAGTATCAGTTAAGCGAAATTATCAGCCTTATGATACAATTCGGTATATAATACTGATTTAGTATCAGTTAAGTGAAATTAGTTGGGGGGTATATAGTGTAATTATTTAGTGGGGTATGAATATAAAGGGGTATTTGTTTGTAATTATTTTGCTTTTATGGGGTATTTGCTTAGTTTCCCCTTTCTTTTTCCCTCACGTTTAAATCCAATTAAGCCCAATTTAAATCCACTATTTCATTTTACTCTTCTCTTCTTCCTTCACGTTTGCAACACTTTCTTCTTCTTCTTCTTGGGTTCGAAAGTGATTAGGGCGTCATGAGGAAGCTTACAATTGCAAATCATATGGTTGATGAATCAGGATGACAAATAAAAACATACTAAAACATATTATTAATATGGTTTAGTCAAGTGACATACATACTGAAAACTAATATTAAAAAGCATAAACTCTATTGGAGAATAATCTCTCCATAAACAAAAGTCTCTAAACGACTACATTGTGGATGTTCTTATTTTTGGTATGAGAATAGGGGTCTTCAATTTATAGAGTTCCAAATTTTTCCTCTATGAAAGAAATAATCCAAATATGGAAGAAAATTATATTTTCCTATTAGAAAAAGTTAAAACATTTATGGTAATACTTTAACTTTCCTTCAAGAAAAAAATAATCAAATAAGGTAAGAAAATCAAGGCAAAACCGTAACACTTCTTCCTTTGTTCTCCTTCCTCTTCTTCTTCCTTTGTTCTTGCTCTCATCCTTTCTTCCTCTTTCTTCTTTCATGTTATCCATTAAAGCCACTTTAAAGGTCGAATTTTAATTTTGATATGTTGCACACGTGAATTGTTTCGAGTGAATAGTGCATCAAAGACTTGAAATATCGAAAAAAAACTAACTCGTATCTAAATTTTGGGACTGTTTAGAGGAGTTTTGAGTTGGTCAAAGATTAAAAGACTCCATGTTCAGACATAAAGTTTCTTCGAACTCAATTTTAAAATGTGACGTGCCGCAAATATGAATAGTTTCGAGTGAATAATATATACAAAACTATGAAACATCGAGAGGAGCTCATATTTGAAATTTGAAAATGTTTAGAGGTGATTTTGAGTTGGTAGGAATTGAAAGACTCCACTAGCCCACTAGCCATTAAAACTTCTTCAAAGCTCTAATTTAAAATTTGATGCGTCGCAAACGTGATTTGTTTCAAGTGAATAATGTATAAAAAACTCAAAACATTGCATGCGATCATATCGAAATTTTGGGGTTGTTTAGAGGAGATTTTAGTTTGTCGGAAATGAAAAAATAAAGCACGCAATGTATAAATATTGTATAAACAACGTATATGAATATGTATACATCTTTGATACATAGTTATACATCATATATACACAATATACACTATTTATACAATATCGATACATTATATATACATAAAACTATTTTGGTAAAACATTTTTTAGTTGTATGTAAGTAGTTACATAAAAATTCCTATATTTTAGGACTCCTTAATTTTTCTTAAAATATTATTTTCTCTTGCCATGTATTTTTAGGGCTCCTTTTTTTTTAAGATAGTATAAAGATAATTAATTAATAACTTGAGAAAAATAGTAAATGACAAATTTGTCTATCATATATCTTTTAATATAGGGCAAAATTTCAATAAACATTTCAAAAGACCTTCACGATTTTAAAGTAACTAATTTAGTGTACGTGTTTTGCACGTGTGTCTTACGTCAATCAATAAAACTATATACAATAAGAGAATTAACACAATTATTAATAAATAGCAATTGACGTTAAAATAAATGTTATATCTATCTAAATGATACAAATTTCATATAGGTTGGTTAAAAAGTTATTATAAAAAATATGAACCTCTTTCTTTAATATTTTTAATTCTTTTAATTTGTTTATCTTATTTATCATAATTTAAGTATGATTTATATAAGGCAAAAAATATTGATTTCAAAGTTTTAAATATTAGGACGTTTAATATAGTTCATATAAGGAAACATTTAACAAGTAAAATATTAGTCAATATTAAAGTACTAATTTTTTTTTTTAATCCAAAAGAATATTAAAGTACTAAACATTGTGAGTTGTTACCTATTATAAATAAGTAAAAATTTAATAGTTACAACTTTAAAATCCTAAATATTAAGATAATAATTAAATGAGAGAGTACAGTGCAATTTTAAAATTGTATCTGGATTATATTTTTGACTTCCCTCGCATAGAAAATTAATCCCAATATTTGTTCCTTCTATCCCCAATCTTTGTTCCTTAAATATAAGAAAGACAATCAAATATCTATTTAGTAATATTAGGGAAATAGTAAATGACAATTTTGTCTATTATAGAGTATTTTTAATGAAGGGCAAAAAGTTCAATCAACATTTATAAGTACCTTCATTCTTTTAAAGTAGTATAGATATAAATAATAACTATATAGATATTTTGGTACACAACTTTCAGGTTCTAAGAGGTTATTTCCGCAATATTTTGTATATTATGTTTTGGGATGTGACTTTGCTGTTTAATTTATGAAAAACTATTTCCTTTTTGTTGTTTAGTGTATTGCATGTAAGTAGATATGTAACGACTCGTCCCGTCGTTACGGGTGAACTATTTGTGAAAGAAATAGAGTCAGAAAACTTTTTGAATAATGACTTGAAAATTTCAGCCTAGACTAGTCTTAGATGAAATTTGAGTAAGGTAAAGTCGAGGACAAACCAAAAAAGGATTGGGTGATATTACTAAACTTGAATTAGTTTTTTATTAGCTAAGACCTTAAGAAGTCTATAGGGCCTTTCGGAATTGATTTCGGGTGAGTAAAACTCTCGATATCGAACTTGGCGTGAAAAGGTTAGTATAGAACGTCAAGGGTTGAAGGTATGTTGCGAAATGGGGACTTTTAGAAAGGTTTACGTGTCTCTGATTTTCGAGCAAGCCGCTATAGCGGGATGTTTGTGCAGGCGCTATAGCGGGGTAAGTCGGGATTTAATGCAGAAAAGTTTTCAAAATCTAATATATTTTGCACTTTGTTTTGGAGAAGAGAAAAGGCGATCTAGGGCGAATTTCAATAATTTTTCATCAGGAATCTTTGTAAAGGTGAGCAATCTCGTTTCCCTACTTTTGTAGTTTGATTCCTTGGCCTTAAAGAATGTAATTAATTGTGGCTCTAGGGAAATGTTTGGGTTCATCCTAAGGTGAGGAAAATTTGAGTTTATGAAAATTTCAAGGTGTAAGACCATCTCCAACCCACCTCTATTTTACTCTCCATTCTCTATATTTGAAGAGTAAAATAGAGAATGGGCTCTCCAACCACCCTCCATTTCACTCTTTATTCTCCATATATAGAGAGTTGAATAGTAGTTCTCCAAATTTGGAGAACTACTATTCACTCTCTCTAATTCACTTTTTCATTATTTTATTATTATTTCTATTTTTTTGTAATTAACATATTATTTTTCTCATAAGACCATGAATTAAATCTCTAATATTCGTAATTCTTTTTAAATGTAATATAATATTTTTAAAAATATTTATTATTTAATATATACTACTTTCATTCCGAATAAATAATATTTTATTTTAAAATTTTTTTGTCACTTTAATATAATTTGATTTTATCATTAATTTTCACTATAAGGAATGCACAAAACTAAATGGTCTACAATTGTTCAAACTATTTGTGATCCACGGTCTCAAAAGAAGAAATATTTCGCGATGAAACAAAAATCGTGTTGAAAAGATGTTGAACGTGCATTCGGAGTTTTGCAATCACGTTTTGCAATTATTGTAGGACAATCACATTTTTGGAGAAAGGATGTGCTACATGTCTTATATTGCACAACATTATAATCGAGGATGAACGTGATCTTAATGCACCAATTCAAGATATCGTAGAGGCTCCAATTGCAACGACAAAAATGGTGGTAGATGAAAATCTCCGGTTTGAACAATTTTTATCTAGACATAAAGAAGTTAAGGACAAAAATGCTCATTTTGAACTCCGTAATGTGTTAATGGAGCATTTATGAGAGCAACGTAATAATCTTGAAAGTTGAGTATTTATGTAATGTTTATGTATTTGTATTTCATTAATGATTTCACTTTTATTTGAATTGTCCATTAACTTACATATTATATAATATTTGCTTCTAATTTATGTTATTTAGAAATTTAGAATAAAATATAATTTTATTTTAAATAAAGAATTTTAAAAAACAAAATTTTATATCACATGAAAATTATAAAAGTGATTATTTGGAAAAAGGAAAGAAAGGATTTATATTATGAAATAAGAAAAAAGAATGAAATAAAAATAACAATATAACATTGAGGAAAGAGAAGAATATTCTTTTTTTAGAGAGTAAAATATAAATTTGGGTTGGAGTTGGTTGTCTGGAAAATAGAGAACTCTATATTTGGAGAGTAAAATAGAGAACAAGGTTGGAGATGCCCTAAGACCTTGGGCTATTCTTAAGAATGGTTATTATTGATTTATTTACCATAATGCACTAATGTAACCATGTAATTGGTAGTTTTAAGTGAATTAAGGGTGAAAAACCCCTAGTTTTGGTGCAAAAATAATGAGGTTAGCCTAGGGTTTAAGATTTGAATATAATATGAAAATATTTAGGTCATTTGTGATTGATTTTGTATTATACTATTATTTTAGACCAAGAACAAGTCAAGGTTTCTCAAAAGGAGTTAAGGTTCGCGATCAAACTTCTGCAGCAATTGTTTGGCACCCAGGTAGACTAGGTTTTCTTAACTAAATAGTTACACCTATATTATATTTCATAATATTCTTGTAGATGAATGGGACATTTCATGCATAGGCCTTGGGGCACGGAGTCTGAATGGCTAAAAATTGTTGTTAATTATTGTTAAGGCAAGAAAAGATAATGACTAGGGATGGTTTTCTAGTTCTTGATTGTTAACCTTGAGTTTTCTTGTAGGGTGGTTTGGTGGTAATTGTAAGGTTAAGTGTTATGAAATTGTTGAGTTATAGTACTTTCTAAGACTTGTGGTAATTAAGGGAATCTAAATGACGAGAAGAGTATTAATTCATGGGACTGGAGAGGTACTTTTCGGGGAACGAATGTGTACTCATAACGAGGTTGAGTATTAGGCTATTGATAAATAGGTGATGGTTGTGAATTTTTCAATATATGTATGTATACAGGCCTACTGTGTTGTAGTATTACTTGTGCAATGCATGTGAACTAAATTAAAGATGCTAAATGTGAAATGACACCATGTTGATAATCTCATGCAATAAACCTATCTATTTACTAGTGTTTCAAGTGTGATTATTCATTGTGATTGTGTTGGTACATGTTGTTTGTTCTTGCTGATTGACTCGGGTACCAAGCCGGTACAGGATACTAACGGTTGGCTCATATACCACGTCTGGTATGTACTAATAATGGTTCGCTCAAATACCACGCCGGTACACTAATAGTTTATTTATGGGTTCCATAAGAAAATCGGATTGTATTTGTATTATGTTTGTCACATATTGTTCCATGAGTGGCCGTATTGTGTTTAAATGCTGGGATGATTCTTATGTTGAGTAGGATTGCATGTTAAACACTTGGATGATGTTTTAGGAACCTTTAGTGGTTGGAGTTACTTGAAAGGTGTGATGAATCATGTAAGACTTATTGTGCTGATGTTGTTCATGATTATTGTGCATATCAATTCATGGTGAGGATTGAGAGTCCGGACTATGTTATACTTGTGATTTAAATATATGTTATTTGTTTGCTAGTCGTGATTACTAGGTTAGATTGATAACCGGGAGTCTGGTGCATAGTTTAAATGTTGGGACTGGCTATTGTTGTTCAGTGTTTAGAAAATATCTGATAAGGGAGATTTGAGTCAAGAGGCCGAGTTGGTCTAAGGCGCCAATTTCAAATATTGATCCGTAAAGGCCAAGGTATTGACATAAGAACTTAAGAGAGAGAAGTAGGTTGATTAACAGAGTTAGTGATGGTCTTGTATTCACAAATCTTTATGTGATAGAAGGGTTAGGTTATGATTTAATATGAGGGTGGCATAACAGGTAGGCTTGGTAATTCTTAGGGTGGCATGACATGTAGGTTTGGGAAGCCTTAGGATGGCATAACATGTAGGATTGGGAAGCCTTATGGTGCAAGTAGGCTTGGGAAGCCTTAGAGTGGCAAGTGGGTCGAATGTTTAATGGTAGAGTTGGCAGCGGAATGAGGTAGCAGGCTAGGATCAAAGTGTACTAGTTTATGGCATTATGCATGGGATGGTAAAAGCATGTGGATAGAGACTTAGGGTGGTGTAACTTTCATATTGCATATTTTTTTTCTGAATGTCTACTTTATATTTTGTGGTAGGTTCGGATCGACTGATGATATCTACTCGTATGTGTTGTTTACTACTCTTGCTATGCCACTTGGCATAGTTTGGTTGCAAGAACTCAGTGATGTTCCATAGGTGAAGACGATGATGATCTCTGACAGCTTCTACTCATCTTTCCTTATGGTGGGAGTTGTGTCTTATTTCTTTTAAAAGCTATACTCTTAGAAGCTCTTGTACCTGTTTAGACTAGTTCCTTGGGGAGTATTAATGTGTTTCTTTTGCAAATAGCAGTGGTTTTAAATCAAGTTAAGAGTTTTTCAATATATAAGTAGGATGATTAGTTTATATTTTGTTCACTTCCGCATGTTATGATTAAGTTTGGTGTTAAGGGTTCTCCTATCTAAGTGTTAGAATAAGTTTTTGCACGGTCCGGTGGGTTGGATCGTGGCAAGATAGTTGATTCTCCCACTGAGGGTTTAGTGTGGATGTCTTTCACGGAGGATTGGGTCGTAACATCAAACACCTTCTCTTACTTTTTCAATGGCTTCATCTACTTTTTTCAAACTAGCATTCACTATTAAATTCAAGATATGTTTCCTACGACAAGCATGAAAGAACTTTCCATCACAAACCAGTGAATGCATCAAAGATAAATATTCCTTTAAATGATCTACAACACAATCATTGCAACTAGTATTATTCAAAGTAAGAGTAAAAATCTTCTTTTCAATGCCCTATTCCTTAATAAACTCAATAAGTAAAGGATCCAAAATCACACCAGGATATGGAGGCAGAACATGACGAAAAATTAACACTCTTTTTAAAAGTTTTTCCCCGTCAAATAATTTCAAAATATCAACCTTAGCCATATTTTTTAAAAGGGTTTATACCGTTGCATTTAAGTACAAATAGATATCCATGTTTCCTTGTTGTTCAACAATGCTAAAAGGATAATTATGCTTTAGAATAACAACATACACTTTTTCACGGTAAATTGTTTGATCAATTGGTGCATATCCATGCTCGTATGTTATCCAAATGCTTAGCTATATGGTATTTTATATTTGTAGTGCCATTATCGGCTACAAATATTTCCTTACATACCTCATATTGTAGTTTTAATCTTTCACTATCACTAGTATGAAGTAATTTCGAAAAAGTGTTCCAAACAATTGAAGTACTTCTTTTAGTTTGTTTCTCAAAATAGATGAACTAATCTTACAAGAAGTCTCATTAACCTTCATTTATATTGTTATGAAAGAAAAAGAGGTAGAGTGTTGTGGATATAAAAGCATTCTTTGCAGCTTAATGATGAGAACAAAAGATTTATAATCTTTATAAATTAAGAAACTCAAGTAAATATGTACCTCAACAGTGAGTCTTTAACAGAGAGCCAGAGATAAAGAAAAGCCGAGGGATTTTGAGCCAGCGAGCCTGCAACCTGTGTTGCGGACTTGTGATTTCTGTGCAATTAGGGATTTAGACTAAAAGGACCGATTTGTTATGGTTTAAATGGATACCTATATATTACCCATTTTGACCATATTTATATAGGCTTTTAAAAGAAGTCGAGGTCCATATTTACTCATGATTTAAAATTGAATGATCCAACTCATTTAATATGGGTTAAATGGGTTGATTTAATTAAGGCCTATTTACATAGATAATGTATTATATATCCTTATTTACGAATTATAGCATATCTTTTACTATTACACAAATTAGTCTTATTTTTCTTACCAGAAATAACTAAATACATATAAAATAGTCTCACACTATATTTTTGTTACTAGAAATAGCTACATATATATTTAATAGTCTCTCTTCTTCTCTTTTTTTTTTTTTTAATCTCTGTACGTTCTCTTCTTCTCTTTTTTTTTCTTTTCTGTATGTCTCTCTCTCCCTCCTTTCTGCTCTTTTCTTTTTTTTTTCTTTTGCTTCCCTCTCTTTCTCTTTCTCTTTCACCCTTTTAAAAAAAAAAAAAAGAATCAATTATTTTAATTTAAGACTTGATTTTAAATTGGTATTAATATAAATAATTTAAAAAATTGGAACTTATATCTTAATATTTAAGGATGTTTCTTGAAGACTAAAATTTATTTATTTTGAAGATATTAAAATATGAAAAAAAAATTGACATCATTAATAAAATAAATAAATAAAAATTACACTTGTAATACATTTTGAATTCAATATATTATACATGTTATAGATATTTTTCAATGCACATGGTGAATATATAATTAATATATTTTTAATACAATACTAATACATTTTAACATTGTCAATAAGAGAAAAAAGATAAAAATAATTATAATACATTTTGAATTCAATATATAATACATATTATAGGTATGTTTCAATGCACGTGGTAAATATATAACTAAAACATTTTAATACAAATATATTATAGGTATTATATATGAATTTCAAACATTTCGGTACTATTTAAATTTGTTTACATTGTTAGAAATATATTATATTTGTTCTGGAATAATAACTATCAAATTTATAGTAATGTATAATATCAAATTCGAATTGTATTATAACTATCATTTATATTTATACATTTTAAATACAACTTTAATACATATTTTTTAAAACTTCACATCTTCTTTTTCGGTAAATCACCATCACTAGACCACCGATTATTTATATTTAATACAGTTTTGATACAACTTTAATACAATCTTTCAGAACTTCATGCACCTAATATATAACTAAAACATTTATAATACAAATATATTATAAGTATTATATGTGAATTTCAAACATTCCGATACTATTTAAGTTAGTTTAAATAGTTTAAAATGTACTGTATTTGTTCTGAAACAATAACTATCGAATTTATAGTAATGTATAATATCGAATTCGAATTGTATTATAACTATCGTTTATATTTATACAATTTTAATACATATTTTCTGAGCTTCACCTCTTCTTTTTCGTAATAGCCACCACCAGACCACCGATTGTTTATATTTAATACAGTTTTGATACAACTTTAATACATTTTTTCAGAACTTCACCTAATATATAATTTTAATACAACTTTAAAAGGTTTGTGCATTAGAACTTAGGTCTTATAGATATTTTGTATTAAAAAGGTATTAAATCAGTTGTGTATTTAAAAAGGTTTGTGGGTAGAATTTTTTGTTAAGGCACAAGATGAATGAAAAATGTATTATAGATAATTTTGTATCAAAAAGATATTAAATCAGCTATGTATTAAAAAAATGTTTGTGCATTAGAACTTAGGTGTTATGTATACTTTGTATTAAAAAGGTATTAAATCAGTTATGTGTTTAAAAAAATGTTTGTGCATTAGAACTTAGGTCTTATGGATATTTTGTATTAAAATGGTATTAAATCCGCTACGTATTAAAAAGGGTTGTGCATTAGAACTTAGGTGTTTATATATACTTTGTATTAAAAAGGTATTAAATCAGCTATGTGTTTAAAAAAAAATTTGTGCATTAGAACTTAGGTCTTATGGATATTTTGTATTAAAATGGTATTAAATCAGCTACGTGTTAAAAAGGGTTGTGCATTAGAACTTAGGTGTTTATATATACTTTGTATTAAAAAGGTATTAAATCAACTATGTGTTTAAAAAAAGGTTTCTGCGTTAGAACTTAGGTGTAATGTATACTTTGTATTAAAAATGTATTAAATCAGCTACGTGTTAAAAAGGGTTGTGCATTAGAACTTAGGTGTTTATATATACTTTGTATTAAAAAGGTATTAAATCAACTATGTGTTTAAAAAAAGGTTTCTGCGTTAGAACTTAGGTGTAATGTATACTTTGTATTAAAAATGTATTAAATCAGCTATGTATTTAAAAAAATGTTTGTGCATTAGAACTTAGGTGTTATGTATACTTTGTATTAAAAAGGTATTAAATCAACTATGTGTTAAAAGGTTATTAAATCAACTATGTGTTAAAAAATGTTTGTGCATTAGAACTTAGGTGTTATGTATACTTTGTATTAAAAAGGTATTAAATCAACTATGTGTTAAAAGGATATTAAATCAGCTATGTGTTACAAAATATTTATCCATTAGAACTTAGGTCTTATGGATATTTTGTATTAAAAAAGTATTAAATCAACTATGTATTAAAAAAAGGCTTGTGCATTAGAACTTAGGTCTTATAGATATTTATATAAAAAATGTCACGACCCAAAAATGGATGTGATGGCACTCATCTTATCCCACCAAGACAAGTCAGCCTAAAACCCAAATAATACGATAAATGCGGAAGTAAAGCGAGAATAAAAGTCTAATACTATAAAATAATACGAAAACTTATAATCAACTTAAATATACCCCAAAACCTGGTTGTCACGTGCACAAGCCTCTAATGTATTACAATAGATTTGAAAAAAAACACAAGTCTCAAATGATGTTGTCTCTAAAGTAGAACAAGATCATAAATAGGAGTAAGAAGGTCCGCTGAGATGACAAACAACTACCTCACAAATCTCCACAAGAAACCTCTGAAAAGAAGAGAAAAAAAGTATCACGAAGATCCGGGCTCGTAACCTACAAAAAAAATTGTAGAAGCAAGGGGTGAGTACCAAACCACACGGTACTCAGCAAGCAAACCTCTAAAAACAAGCTAAGGGTATGGAATACGGGTACTCCTTACACCCCAACCGAACCTCCACAACTACAACCTGGATAAAAAAAAAACCAGCCCAACCTAATAGTTCACAATTTACACAGCACATAGCTCAACCACATCACTTCAACAATTACAGATCAGCAACACGCAAGATCAAGTTCACAAATCACAAGTTCCACAGAAAAGTACTCATAAGTTCACAAATGATAAAGATGCACAATGCAATGAAATGCAATGTCAAGTATAGTGATGCATGTCTGACCTAATGATACACACCCGCTATCTCTCAGTCCGGGACCCATGAGGGACATATCTGTCCATGCATCTGTCGCGGCGTGCGACACGACCCTCGATAATAAAATCCGTCGCGGCGTGCGACACGTCCCTCGATAATAGAATCTGTCGCGGCGTGCGACACGTCCCTCGAATCATAATATCCGTCGCGCCGCGCGACACGTCCCTCGATAACGGTACATCCTCTTTAATTTCTTATTCTTTCTCAATTCACATAACACTTGTCACAACCATGTCTCAGAACCAATGCAAATAACACGTTCTCACAAATAATTAGGAGATGACCACTTTCATAACAATGCACACTTCACAACAACACAATCGTGATACAACATCAACAATGAATCAATAAGCCTTTCAAACCATTCTCAACACATCACACACCAATAATTAATCACATTGCCTTTTATTACCCCTTTTTCATCATTAAAATTATTCAATATGGACAAGTCAACCCATCACCAAGTCCCATTACTCCCCAACACATACCACCAGGAAATACACGAATTCTATACACTTAACAAGGGTTGAGAAATTCACTTGCCTCAAACAATCGAACAATTACTCCGGGACTTGAGCCTTCCCCTTTTGTTAGGCTTCCAAATCAATGCAATCTATCCAAATAAATAACCACAATAAGATTTTGAAACTAACAACACTCATATCACTATATGTCTAGCCTAGACCCAAAAACTCATCCAAATCTATAATCATGTTCCTAATCTTGATGCCAATTAACATGCCAACTCTCATATTTTTCAACTTTTTAAACCTAGGGCTAAGTCTTAATTTCTTTAAATAGCATAATTCTAGTGGTATTCATATAATACAATACACCTAATATTCAATTACATATATTAATGTGCCAAACTTGAATCATGAAGTGGTGACCAATTTAGAGGCGTACTCAGTAACTATTGAAAACTGTATAAAAATTCATATCCCAACAACAATTTACTTAATTTGTCACATTATATTCCTAATGGCAATCATGATTGGCCAACATCACATGAAGAATTGTCACTTACAAATCCTAATGTTTTCCAATTTCAAAACACTCCCACCCATGACCCATTAATCCAAAACCCCAAACAAAGATATGCTACAGTGGGGTCGGTTTGCCCTTCAATTTCCTCATCCAACATTATTTAGTATATAATTGATGTAAGCAGTAATCCAATATCAATGTATGCAGGGCAAAACTTGAAGCTAAATTGAGATTTGCTTACCGGAAGGTTGTCTCTTCGTTGTCGATGCAACACAAAGTCACGTTCTAGGGCAGCTTTTCTTTTCTTTTATTTTAAAGAATAATAATTATAAATTAAAAGTACTGAATTTCACTAACCTATTCTAATATATATGGGCCAAGTGATACAGGGTATTAACTAATTTAACAATTTATTCCATTAATCACCAATCAAATTAATTATTTAAAATCACCTGCTAATTAAATAACCGTAGTTATCGAATAATTCAAAATTTTCAAAAATGACCTTCCGGGTCATTACAAAAAAAAGGTATTAAATCAGTTGTGTGTTAAAAATTTTGTGCATTATAGCTTGCTCCAATTACTGATTGTATGTAAAATCAAGAATAATAAATACTCTTTTCATTTCAATTTGTTTATCCGACTTTTTTTTAGTCCGTTTCAAAAAGGTTATCTTTTTCTTTTTTGACAACTATTTTAATTTCAATTTTTCACATGGCATGTTTATAAACTAGTACTGTTTGGTTTAAGATGTCAAATATGTTGTCATTTTCTAAATCAAAACTTGAAAAAATTACATAATATATAGTACTATGATTACCTCACTGTGGATATATGTTCTTTGCTCTTTAGCTTGTTTAGGAAAATTCTGTTTTTACACGAATCATTCATGTCCATTTCATGATTTCCAAGCATGAAAAATGAATTTCTATTTTTATCAGTAAGTTTTGATTCCGATAAAAAAAATCTGGACTGTATATAAATTTGCATAATTCGTTTTGAGGAATTAGCTAATAACCCAGATGCATGCCACCCAGAAGAAGAAATTGAAATTGTGTGGGGTTTGAGGAATTAGCTGAAATAGTCGATTCATACCAAGAAAGTACTAATTTGAGAAAATAAAAAATAAAGAGATGAGGAGAGAGCAATGACATTTTAGCTATTAAAGAAGGTAATTATGCTATGGAGAATAATTAAAAAAAGGGTAATAACTAACTTAAAAGAATCCTTTTATGTAAAAAAAAATTTCATTAATATGAGCTGAAATCATTCAGTACCAAATAACCCTTCACTAGAATTACCATGAGCAACCCTTTATCGAGATTTAGCCTTTATTATATACACTTTGTATCGGATAATCCTTTATCGAAAACACCTTGGATGATTCATTACCGACTATAATCATAGGATTCATTGAGTGCAACATGTATGAGATATCACATGAATGCATATATATATCAGGTGCTCACTGGGCACAAACATAGTATGAATAAATGCTCATAAGCAACTCATTTACATCAAGAGTATGAGATATCAAGACAGATGTATGATCAAGTAATCAATTTTCAAAGCTTCAGCATCCATTGATATCATCAATCGATTAAAAATTAATCAACTAATTAACAAAGTACATCATCTCATTTCTTTCTTTTTTTTCTCCCTGTTTTTAGCCTCAGCCCATTATGACAATAATATTTATATCATATCTTCTAGAACGAGAATTTTTATGAATCAGTTATTCAGAGAATTCAAGCAATAGAACATAAAATTCACGAATTTCATATGCCCCTACAAGTTTACCCGATGCCCATATAAGCGTCACCTCACCTATATGACATCTTTTTTTACTTTTACCCCATTAGTTAATTAATTAATTAATTATCAACAGACACTTCAATAGAGTCTAGAAAGTCTTCAACTTGCCTTAAATCTGAAGTCCAAAACTTCACAGCATAGCTTTTTCTTTCCTATAACATTGTCGGTCGATCTATTCAAATATTAATCTTCATATGCATACGAGTTCGTGGACATCCATATTGATATATAAAATCTACGATTAAAAAGTCAATCCCTAGACTCCGAGGTCAAAACTAAAATTTTATCACAAAATTGACCTACCCATTGTATATAAATTATAGATTTCTAAATCCGTCAAATTCTAATCATGAATCGACACTCAAATCACCAAAATTCAATTTCTCAAGCTTAGGGGTTAAAACTCCAATTTTCCAATCAAATCCATGATTATAAACCTACATAATTGAAGTAATCATGGGAAAATACCAAGATAGTGATTAAAATCTTACCCCTTTTTTAAGGTGAGAAAAGAACCTTCAAAATCTCCTCAATCCGAGCTCTACAACTCCAAAATTGGTGAAATAACCTCAAATCTCGAAATTCACTATTTTTAAGTCACTAAAGCACCTTGAGCGCGATCACGATGCCTTAGCGTAATTGCGCGATTGCACCCCTACTTTTTGTTAGTGTTAAAGGTTGTCAACCCCTTCTGTGTGTTCAAAGCCTAGTTGCACGATGGCGCTGACCTCCAATTCTTCCTTCTACGGATTACGTTATCCCTTTATGATCGCGCTCACAACAAATATTAAAAAATTCAACTATTATAAGATTTGATTTTACCATTTGAAACCCATTTGGGCCCCTTGATACATGAACCACATATCCAAGTCAGTCCTAACGCACGTTACGAACTCATTGGAACACTCAAAACACTGATTACAAGATAATCTAGATAAAATATTGATCATAGTCAAACGTTAAATTTAATACAACAAGTAATCAACTCAATTGTTTGAATGCTCCGCGGGACTCATGCAAATATTTGACAAAGTCATAAGTTGCCTCCATACCTGATGCAACAGTTAAAACTCAATTCCGAGATCATTTACCCATTATGCTGACTTTGGTTAAATTTCCACTTCTCAAATTCTTAGATTTTGATGTTCATCTCTAATACGCATCTAGCTACCTCGACTCAGCAGAGGCGTATCCAGAATTTCGAGATGAGGGGTGCACTATTGTAATATGATACTCCGAATATGGGTTCACACATCTATATTGCAATATTTTTTTAAAAATATAACACTATTATATATGATCTCGAGAGGGGAGCCTGGGTTCACGTGCACCCGGGTGACCCCCCCCTAGATACGCCCCTGACCTCGAGAACCATGTACACGTCAAAAATAGCATAACAAAGTTATGGGAAGGGTCTTCTAAAAATGGGCCCAAAAACTCAAATTGATTGTACTGGTTATTATGTCATCTACCACTTAAACAAATATTCGTCGTATATAAAAAAGTACATGAGCTATCGAAAAACTATGAATATCTGCTCCAAATGTCCGACTTGATCTCCTAAGTAGCCTCCCAATCGAACGATTTTCAAAAACACTCGACTCAAGGTTATATCCCACCAAAATTTAAGTGATAAGTGAAAATGCTAATTATTTAAAGGAGGACAAGTGGACGACAGAAAGAAAGGCATCAAAAGCCTACAAGAAAGCATTAGGGCATCTCCAACCCTAACTTCTATTTTACTCTCCAAATATAGAGTTCTCTATTTTTCCAGACAATAACTCCAACTCAATTCTCTATTTTACTCTCTAAAAAAGAATATTTTTCTCTCTCCTTAATATTATATTATTATTTCTATTTCATTCTTATTTTCTTATTTCATAATATAAATCATTTCTTCTTTTTGTAAATAATCACCCTATAATCCATATAATTTTCATGTAATATAAAATTTTATTCTTTTCAAATTCTTCGTTTAATATAAAACTATATTTCATTCTAAATTTCTAAATAGCATAAATTGTAACAAATATTATGTACAATACATATTAACGAACAATTCAAATAAAAGTGAAATCATTGATGAAATACAATTATATAATAAATATTGTATCATCGTAAAGACTCAACTTTCAAGATTATTGTTTTGCTTTCATAAATGCTCTATTAATGCATTACGGAGTTCAAAATGAGCAATTCTTTATCCTTATTTTTTTACATGTAGCTAAAAAATATTTTAATTAACAATTTCATCTTGTATCCAATTATTTCGTGTAATAATTTACTTCCCCTATTCCATTTTGAACTATTGCATCAAGTATTTTAATTCTCATTAAAAAGTGTAGTTTAATAATTTATCATTTTAACATAAAAGTAGATTGTTTGAATTATCATGTAAATTTTGTGCACTCTTCATAGTGAAAAATAATTATAATTTTAAGTCACATATTTAAAGTGAAAAAAAAAATTTAAAATTAAATTAGAAAAATTATTAATTCGGGATGGAAGTAGTATACTTATCAATAATATGTTTTTAGATGTTATATAACTTAGAAAATAATTACAAATATTAAAGATTTAATCAATAGTCTTATATAATATAAATAATATTAAAATGATTTTAAATTACATATTTAAAGTGACGATTTTTTTAAAAAATAAAATAGAAAAATTATTTATTCACGTGGAAGTAGTAACTTGTCAATAATATAATGTGATATTACATGAGAAAATAATTACAAATAATAATGACTTAATTAATAATATAATAGAAATAGTATTAAAATAATCAAAAAGTGAAATAGAGAAGTGAATAGTAATTCTCCAAATTATTCGCATCTTTATAAATGGAGAATACAGAGTAATATGGAGATGAGTTGGAGAGGGAATTTTCTATTTTACCCTCCAAATATGGAGAATGAAAAGTAAAATAGAGATGGGTTGGATATGGTCTTAAAGAAGGAAATAAAAAAATAAAATGAAAGCAGGTGCAGTGCTTGTACGGCAGAGTGAATAAATGCATGAGCAGATATATTATGTACTATTCTGTACCCTCTTATCTCCAATTTAACAACTACTTTCTACAAGTAGCTGGCCTTCAATTCTCTCAACAAAGTTCACCAACTGACCTATTCTCATTTATTAAGACTTTTTTAGTACATCTTATAATCAGCTACAAAGCTAGTAGACTGAATATATTGACGGTACGTTATTTATTTAAATATTTGAGAAATGATATATTTTAATTAGGCATTTGAATATATGGTCGTGATCCTAAAAATTTGTATTTTTATTTTCAGGTATTCGTTATATAAATAAGTTAATCGCATAAAATATGTCTCATCTTTTAATTATACACATCGGCATCAATTAGAACACGTTGGATGTTTTATAATTTATTGAGGCTAATACATATAATTAAAGAAGATGATATATTTTAAATTATTAACTTATCTACACATAATCAACGCTTGAGAACACACGAAGCTTTTCTAAAATTTGAGTAGGAAGTGTCTTAATTAGGAACACTTTATTATGTAATCAAGTGTTTAATTGAAACAAGTACTTTGATTTATAGCTTATGAGCCCGTTTTGATGGGATTTTAAGTTGGTCAAACCAACTTTTAAATCAGTTTTTGACTTATTAGAGTGTTTGGCTATTAAATAATAACTTAAAATAAGTCAAAAGTAACTTAAAATAAGTTAAAAGTTAAAAGTAGGATGCCCTCTACTTATTTTTTTTAACTTATAAATCATTCTACTTTGACCAAGTATATTACTTTTATACCCTTAATTCTTTTATAATGTTAACAACTTTAAGGGTATTTCAGACATTTTGATAAAAAAAAAGTGACTTTCAATATTTTTTTGCCAAACACATCATAAACACATAACTACTTATTTTTAAAATAACTTTAAAGTAACTTTTTAAAAGTTATTTATTTTAAGTCAATCCAAACGGGCTCTAAATGCTCATTTAGGAATCTTTAACTTATAACTTTTGACTTATTTTTGTTATATATCTTGGCTTAAAAATAAGTGTTTGCACTTTTTTATCTTTTCCAAACACTACAAAAGTGCTTAAAACTATTTTGACCTAAAAAATAAATCAAAAGGCATAAGCCTATATTTATACTTAAAGTTTGTTTGAATTGATTTATTTTAAGTGTTTTTGGATCAAAATAATTTTTTTAAGCACCTTTATGTTTGGGTAACATAAAAAAGTGCAAACACTTATTTTTAAAGAAAAAATAATAAGTTAAGATTCTTAATATATTTAAACTCATCCAAATAGGCTCTTAATTTTATTATTTAAATGTAATTTATTGATAAATTTAAGAAATTATCGATATACTAAGCCAATATAATATAGTTTTACTCTTCGAACCTGATGTACAAAGTGACGGAGAGCATCTATTTTATTTATATATTACTAGATACAAGAGTCTGTGCTTCTGTGCTAGCATGAACCCAATGCATATTACTTTTTTCTGTCTCAATTTATGTGACACAAATGAAATATGGAGAGTCGTCTAAAATTTTATATAATTTTTAAATATTTTAAATTGTTAATTATTGTGATTTATAATATTTTTTACATTATTTTTAAATAATATATATTACTTTCTTTGTCCCAATTTTTGTGGCACAGATATAGTTTCAAAAGTCAATCAATTTTTTTTATATGTTTTAAATTTGGAGAGTCATCTAAATTTTTATATGATTTTTAATTTTTTAATTATTGTAATTTTTAATACTTTTTACGTAATTTTTAAATAATATATATTACCCCTTTGCCCAATTTTATGTGGCACAAACATAATTTCAAGATTTAATCAATTTTTTTTATACATTTTAATATTTCACATTGTTAATTATTGAAATTTATAGTACTTTTTACATCATTTTCCAATTGCGGAATGACCTAGGAGACCCCTGTACTTGACTCCGTTTGTCAGTTGGACCTTTCTACTTATCAATTTGCCAACTGAATCCTTAAACTCATTAGAACACAACATTTTAAACCCTTTTTTCATCTGACTAGTGTGCGTGAAGTACAATTGATTACACGTGGAATTCCACGTCATTTTTTAATTATACGTAAGAAATTACATGTTAAAAATTAAAAAATTCAATTAAACCACTTTTGTAATTTCTGAAAATTTCTTGATAAGCATGTTATTCATTTTTCCTCACAAATTGAACACTAAGGGGCCGTTTGATTACTAGTTAGAGTTATGCAGGTATTAGTTATGTAGGAATAAGTTATGCAGGTATTAGTTTTGCAAGTATTAGTTATGTAGGAATAATAATACATGAATTATTTCTTATTGAAAGTTTGATTTGTTATAAATTAATTATATACATGGCCCAAACAAAAATCAAGTAATTATAATATGGTTTAGTATATAAAATTATAGGAAATGGTATTGATTAAATATATTATTTTTTTCTAATCTTGAATCACGTTAAATACATAGATAAAAAAATTAAAAGTGAATTAAAAAATCCGATACCTTACAAAAACCAGAGAAATTATCGCTAATGTGGAGAATTGAAAGAGTGTTATCAAAGAGAAAGGAGAAAACAATTGAAGCAGGGACTACTGCTTCCTAAAATTCTACTTTGTGAATTCCTGCGAGAATATTTTTTATTATTTAAAGATATAATTAAATATTTTAAACTGTATATTATAGTTGCTTATTAATTTGTATATATTATATCTATAATTCAACTACTGATAACTATCACTAATTCATATATTAGTGGGTCCCTACGTAATTTGTCCCTAAACACGCTACCCTTATGGAGAAAAAGAAAAGAAGGGGTAAATATGTAATTTTATAGTTTTAATCCATGTATAACTAATACCCACATAACTTATTCCATCTTCTAGCCCGCATAAAATTATACATAGATTTACTTATAAGTTATGTAAGTATTAATTATGTGGATTCACTTTACACAACCAAACATTGTATAAAACTAATGCAGGAATAACTTTTATATAACATTTGAAATCTACCAACCAAACATTGTATAAAATTAATACATGAATAATTTTTATTCTATTTACAAACCAAACATGGTATAAAACTAATACATGAATAACCAAAGTTATTCATGTATTAGCTTTGGGCTTATCCCATAACCAAACGGCCCCTAAATTCATGTCAAATAGATGAAATTCTTCCCCATTTGACTTGAAAATTCAAATACAAGTTCACCAACACAAATCCAACTAACCCAATCACGATTTCGAATTAATTTCACAAATTCACAAGACCCATTTGTTATTTTTCAAGCTTTTTCTAATTTATCACTGGAGTTTTAAATTTTTCAATGTCCACTTCATCCATACTTAGACCTCTTCTTTGAAGCCTAATAACACAAATAATAATCTTAATACTTTTGGAATAAAAAACTAAAATTTAAAAGGGTTAGAAGAGAGGCAGATCAAAGTGGTTAGGGTGGGCGACTGATTTGCAGTGACAGAAAAGTGTGGGTTGAGGGGGAAGTGGATGAAGATGAGAATGAAGAGGAAGAGAGTGGGTGTGGTGGGTGAAATTCTTCAATTCCAAGAAGAAGAAGGAGAAGAAGAGAGAGACAGGGGGATGGGGATGGGGACGGAGGAGAGAAGGTCAGAGGTTGGAATAAAAAACTAAAATTTAAAAGGGTTAGAAGAGAGGCAGATCAAAGTGGTTAGGGTGGGCGGCTGATTTGCAGTGACAGAAAAGTGTGGGTTGAGGGGGAAGTGGATGAAGATGAGAATGAAGAGGAAGAGAGTGGGTGTGGTGGGTGAAATTCTTCAATTCCAAGAAGAAGAAGAGAGAGACAGGGGGATGGGGATGGGGATGGGGACGGGGACGGAGGAGAGAAGGTCAGAGGTTGGGGGTGTGGGTGGGAGAGAGAGATGGTTGAGGAAGATAGGGTTTTAAAAAAAAAAAAAATTGATTATTATTATTATTATTATTATTATTATTTAAGTATTTTTAAATGTAAAATAGTTTATTTACTCGTTGTCAAATGCGTGTGATCACGTATTTTTTCAACTCAGCATTATCAATTTCAATTAAGTTCGGTCAATGGTCAGAGGGGTTTAAAATATTGTGTTCTGATGAGTTTAGGGGTTCAGTTGGCAAATTGATAAGTAGGAGGTTCCAACTTACAAACGGAGCCAAGTACAAAGGTCTCCCAGATCATTCCGCCAAATAATATATGTTGCTTCCTTTGTCCCAACTTATGTGGCACCAATAGAATTTCAAAAATCAATCGAATTTTATGTCTTTTAAATATTTTAAGTTGTTAATTAGGGTGATTTGTGATATCTGTTACGCAATTTTCAAAGATTAAAAAAATAAAACAAGTAAATTAAAAACGAAGAAGCCACAATAAAATTACCAAATTGCCCTTAGATGCCGAAGTAGTATGTTGACTAGCTTGTTTGCTTTGGCATCTCAAACTCCAGAGAGTATATAATATAATATAATATAATAATATTACAGTACACAATAGGGTACTTTTTTATTTTTAATGTTGGTCGAACAGTTTAATTAATACTTTTACATATTTTATTTTAGTATTATGCTCTTTTCACCCCCACGAAGTTTTATCCAATCACTTGAATCTGTTTGAATCTTATATTTTAAAAATCCTCTGGTCATATGCTTGCGTTTCTCAAACAACTATAATATTCATATCAGATAAAAATATATCACGTCAATTTTTATTTAATAAACTATTTTAAGAAAGAAAAAAAACACTCAAAACTCAAATAAGGACTACCCCCACCCATCCCTTCTGGTAAAAATCGAGTTTAATTAATTAAAATTTTAAACATATACACCTTGCTAAGAAACACTTTAAACGCATCTTTTAGATTAGGGACGTTCATGAGTCGATTTAGATCGGTTATTGGTTAAAATTAAAACCAAATCAACTTAATCGGTTTTAAAATTATCAAAATCAAACCAAACCATATATACTATACATTTATCGATTTGGTTGTTACCGGTTTCATTTCGATTTGGTTTGGTTATTCGGTTATTAACCATACATAAAAATAAAAGAAACAATTCATTCAAAACGTGGAAAAAAAAATGACAACAATCCATTCAAAACGAAAAATAGTTCGAATGATTGACATTACAAAACTTTCGATCACTGAATTTTCTATGAAAAAAGCTTCAAATTCACTATTTTGGCCTAGAAGGAAAATACTGTGATATTTTCAATCCCACAAAGAATTGTCATAGACACTCATATTCATAAAACCAACAATGTAAATGTTCTCACATTGGGCATTTTTGCATTCATAAGTAAATTATAAATAATTTTTGATGAAAGCATATATTTAGAATTGTTTATAAAAATAATATATTATGCATGTATACTAATAAAATATATGTATATAATTTCTAGGTTCGATTCGGTTCGATTTTTTTCAAACAAAATCAAATACTATATGTTTTAAAAAAATCTAAAATTAAATTAAATCAAACCCAAATAAAATCGGTTTATTATTATTATTATTGTTGGATTTAAAAATATGAATAAACAGTTACATGTTTGGATATAAGTGTTTGAAATTTAAAATAAATTGTTGGTATATTTGGTAAAATATGAGTGAATTAAAGTTGCTAACACAAAAAATGAACTTATTATTAACACCGTTTAAAATTTTAAATTAATTCAAATACAAGTGAATTGGTGCGTCCATTCACTTCAAGTTATAAATTTTAGGGAAAATTGTATAGAATAGCAAACTATTTATTCAAAATAAATGCTATAGCTATAGTTTCATTTAATTCTAATTCGTAGCAAATAAAATAATCTCGCTCGCCACTCTGTAATCTCGCTCGCCTCTCTCACTTTATACAAACACAAATGTATAAATTGTGTTTGTGTTTGTATAAAGTGAGAGAGAACTATATATACAAATACAAATACATATCTTTTCGTCCTATACACTTATAATTATACAAATACAGATCTTCCCCTGCCCAGTTCCCTTTTGCCTTTCTCTCTTTCTCGCTTTATACAAACACAAATTATACAAATTACAATGTATAATTTGTGTTGTATAAAGCGAGCGAGCGAGAGAGAGAGATTTGATATACAAATGTTTTAATTCGATTAAATTGTATACAAATTCAAATTTTATGCAGATATACAAACACAATCATTGATACATATACATAGTAGTTACATATATACAATTATCTAACCGATATACATATACATCGCTGCGCTTTTATACAAACGAGATGTCTGCCTGCCATTTATACAACTGCCTACGATTTATACAACTGAGAGTTTGCTATGGAGCGCAAATAGCAAAACTGTAGCTATAGAGCACTAATATGATTTTTATGTTTGCTAAACCTAAAATTTCCTCTATATTTTAAATACGATTAAATATAAAATTAATAATTATTTATTGAAATAATATATACATAGTACTAGTTCGTAAGTAATTAAGGAGCATATAACATATTACTTAAACATGCAAAATTTAATAAAGAAATTACAACCATTTAAAATTACAAAGTTAACCCAAGATTTGTCGTTTAAATTTAGTAGGAGGCGGTAATGATAAAAGTTTATCATAATAATATTGTTTAATTTAATATTTCGAAAAGGAATCAACAATTATTTGTGTAAAGTAATATTTTTGCACATTGATGCTCTTCTCGTGAGCCTTGAATATATAATAGACAATCGTACAAGGTTAAGTCATTAAGGACAACAAGTACAATAAGGACTCTTGCAGACTACCAAGTATAATTGTACAAAGACTCTATTTATGTTCTAATATACCCCCTCAATTTGGACGGGCAGCAGTGACGGAAAGATTGTCTCGTAAGAAACAAAAGCGAGAAGAGGAGAGGCCCTTTGTAAAAATATCTGCTAATTGCAAGTGTGTGGGAACGTATTGAACCACAATATCCCCTTGGGAAACCTTATCACGAACAAAATGGAAGTCAACATCAATATGCTTTGAGTGATCATGAAGAACTGGATTGCGAGTCATGTATGTGGAACTGACGTTGTCACACAACACGCGGATAGGGCCATGAAGAAAGACACCAAGTTCACAAAGAATGTGACGAATCTAACAAGGCTCAGTAACGGTGTATGCAACAGCCCTGTACTCAGCCTCTGTAGAAGATTTGGAGACTGTTGGTTGCTTCTTTGCACGCCAAGCAATAAGATTGGGACCCAAAAAAATAGCAGATCCTGACTGTTGGTTGCTTCTTTGCACGCCAAACAATAAGATTGGGACCCAAAAAAATAGCAAATCCTGTTGTAGAACGCTGACTATCAGGACAACCAGCCCAATCAATATCCGAATAGGCAATAACCATGGAGGTGGATGAGGAGGCACGCAAAGACAAACCATAAGTTAGTGTACCCTGCAAATACCTGAAAATGCGCTTGACACAATGCAAGTGAGTGGTGCGAGGAGCATGCATAAATTGAGATACAACATTTACGGCATAGGCGATATCTGGACGCGTCATAGTCAAATATTGAAGAGCTCCTACTATGCTCCAATACTCACTAGGGTCTGAAAGTAACTCACCGTCCATAAGAGAGATAGAAGTGCGAGAAGCGAGGGGAGTACACACAGGCTTACATGTGTGCATGTGGAATTTATGAAGCACATCAGAAATATATTTGGTTGAGATAAGTGAAGACCTTGAGACGTACGGACTGCTTGAATACCAAGAAAAAAATGAAGATCACCTAAATCTTTCATAGCAAATTGATCAGAAAGTCAAGAAATGAACTGATTTAGAAGACCGATATGACTAGCTGTGAGAATGATATCATCAACATAAAGTAATAAAATAAGGACACCAAGGGAGGAACGATAGATAAACATTGAACTATCAGATTTGCTATAAACAAAACTATGAGAAAGAAGAAATGAACTAAAACGATGAAACCAAGCGCGGGAGGGAAATAGTAGATGGAATAGGCCCTTAGCAATTAATGGCTCTGATATCATATGTAAAGTGATGTTTTTGCACATTGCTGCTCTTCTCGTGAGCCTTGAATATATAATGGACAATCGTACAAGGTTAAGAGGGTGTTTGGATGGGCTTTAAGTTGGTCAAACTAGCTTTTAAGTCAGTTTTTGACTTGTTAGAGTGTTTGGCAATTATAAGAATAACTTAAAATAAGTCAAAAGTGACTTAAAATAAGTTAAAAGTTAAAAGTAGGGTGCCCCCTGTTTTTTTTTTAACTTATAAGCCATTCTAATTTAACCAAGTATATTACTTTTTTACCCTTAATTCTTTTATAATGTTAACAACTTTAAGGGTATTTCAGACATTTTGATAAAAAAAGTGACTTTCAACACTTATTTGCCAAACACATCAACAACTTTTTTTTCAACTCCAGCACTTTTATCCAAACACATAACTACTTATTTTTAAAATGACTTTCAGCACTTTAAAAAGTAACTTTTTAAATGTTATTTATTTTAAACCAATCCAAACGGGCTCTAAATCATTAAGGACAACATGTACAATAAGGACTCTTGTAGACTACCAAGTATAATTGTACAAGGACTCTATTTATGTTCTAATATTATTCCCTTATGAGCCTCCAATATGAGAGGAATTAAAGAATATTTAGCAAACTTTTATTATAGCTAATCATTGTAATGTCACATGATCATCAGTTGGAGATAAAACATGTAAAATACAATTACTTTTCACGTTGCAAATTAAAAATCATATTGCTTGTTCCAAAGCTCCAAAAAGAAGTCCAAGCAATTATTTATTATATTAGATCGAGATAATAAGGTAAATTATTTTTCAAATTAGACACATCTCTTAAACTTTTACTTGTTTTAGCTTAAAAATACTTATGAAATTTTCCAAATATAAAAGTAAGCTAACCTAAACACACTCTCCTAAGTAATACAACAAGAAGTCAACAACATACCTTAGTGCATTGTGACATTGACAAATTATTAAATCCTAAACCTAATTTAGAAGTTTTATGTCTGTTTGGATGGAGTATTGCTTTTGATTTATAAGCTGAAAGTCATAAGTTAAGATTTTTAACTTATGACTTTTGGTTTATTTTTATTTTTTTGGCTTAAAAATAAGTGCTTATAAGTATTTTTTTTTAGTTTATCCAAACACTCTAAAAATGCTATAAAACTATTTTGACTTAAAAACACTTAAAATAAGTCAATATCCAAATAGGCTCTTAGCGTGAAAAGATATGGTTAATTAATTTCTGATGTATTTTCCTTTTATCTTCCCATGCACTTGAAAGTAGTAAAATTTGCTTGGTACGGAACAAGTTATGTAGGATTAATTATTTTGGGATAAGTTATCTTATCATGTATATATGAGACAACTTATCCTAACTATAACATAAATGGTGGAATAAACAATCTAATGACAATCTTATGCCTCCAACCAAACACAGGATAAAATAATTCTGCATTTTATCTCAGGATTATTATATCTTATACCTCGAAGAAAGTAAAGCTAAAGCAGAAAAGTACAATTAGGGAGAAGCTATTATGTACCTTTTTTTCATTTAAAAGTAATACAAGAACATAGCTAAAGGTTTTATTCTACAACATTAGCCATAGCCCATAGGGATTAATATTAATTAACAATATGTCAACAAAACTCAATGGCCTCAAGTTCACCAAATTTAGCAAAATCTTCCATGTCATGACTAGAGATAACTTCTTCATAATAAGCAGGATTATAATTAGCAGCCAAGGTGGAATCATGAGCAGAGGGAGAAGAAGGCATAAAATCTTGCCATAAGTTAGAATCCACAATTGATGATACATTATCACTTTGTCCTTTGGATTCTTCTTCTTCTTCTTCTTTTTCTTTTTCTTTCAGTACTGTTGAGTCACTGTCATTTACCATAGCATGATTGAATTGTGAATTATATTTATGTTTTGGAATCTTTGTTGAAATGCAAGTGTGATTGCCAAAGTATGTGGTGTGGTACATTATTATTGGATTTTCTTGGATTATTTGAACTTGTTTAGTGGCCTGGCAGTCTTGATCGTACTTGTGGGTGCACCTATAGTAGCACCTATATCATCACAACATCACTTTCAGAAAATAATTTAACTTTTATAAGCACTAATAATAATATACTAAGAAATTAGATCATATAGTAAATAATTACATGTAATTGTATAAATATATATACAAAGGAATTAAATAATTTGCAAAATAAGATAAATTATCTATAACAATAAATTTAATCATTATATATATGTATATAGTTATTAAGATATTCAATGATG
This sequence comes from Solanum appendiculatum, assembly GCA_018342035.1. NCBI lineage: Eukaryota > Viridiplantae > Streptophyta > Magnoliopsida > Solanales > Solanaceae > Solanum > Solanum appendiculatum. The sequence continues at coordinate 89,220 of JAGDQO010000113.1, forward strand.
TTATATTATGCAAGTATTAGTAATGTAAAGATTAATTAAGAGAGAATTTATGTATTATTTTATGCAAATATTAGTTATTCATGTATTGGTTATTCCATCTTCTATCTGTATTAAATGATACATAGATTCTCTCATAACTTATACATGTATTAGTTATTCAAGTTTCTAAATTATCAACCAAATGTCGTATTAAATTTTATACATGAATAATTTATTTTCTATCTACCTATCAAACATCGTATAAGTTCTACGGAAATTAACACATGAATAACTTATTTCTTATCCCGCCTTTTAGTAACCCTTTAATTATAACATTTAAATTATGGACCTAATTAGCTTGGACATGATTGAATGTATATGTATACCTAGGATATTTTGAATTGAGTATTTTCTTCTGCCCATATTTCCTCCATGCACAACCATCATTCATTGTTTCAGATTCTCTCATCCATGAACCTGAGGTTTTCCTGCAAACCCAAATAATTTCATACATATGTAAAAGCTCAAATTATCCAAATAATTATAGAACTGGTAATTGCATTTATAAATAATATGGGTCCCAAGAAACTAGCTTAATATTAATACTACTGACTAATATATAATTGTATTATAACTCTCCTTGAATTACATCAAAATATACAACACTAATATATATGCAACTTGCTTCAGCTTTGAAGTGATTTGTGTGTTCATTAAATAATGTTCTAGCTAGCTTGTAGGCAGAAGATATCCAATTGACTATTCAAATTGCCTTAGCTTGTAGATCTATAATTCTCCAAGTTGCATACACAAAAATTATAAGGGTTACTTAGTATTCTTTTGTATTTTCTGTCATTTTATATGCTACCAATTGAAAATGAAGAATAAATACTTAATACTTACATATAATTAATTAGATCTAACTAAAATATATTGTAAGTGTATTTTAACCAGGTAATCCATCCTACTTTTCATGAGTTTAACTAATAATCATTGATAGTGTAAAAATTATTCACACCGTCATGTCACATTCATCCGTTATAGAAAAAAGCAATTTACCTTAATTTCAAGAGTTGGATATCGACAGATGATATCAATATTATAAAAAGTTGTTTCATTATCATTGTAAATACTAGTAATAAATCCACTTTTTATAAACAATTTATCTTTAACTAGCACTACTTTGATATACTATAAAACGTCAGTGTACAGAAGTTAAACTAACACTACTATAATTACCTTCTCTTGTAGCAACCTCTCTGGTCTTGCTTCTCCTTCTTCTTCTTCTTCAGTTCAGAACTAGATCGGTCACCCGCATCAGGTTGATCAACTTCCTCGATCTGGTTCTGGGTTAAACTATTATCCAAATTACCCAAACCATTTAACACAGTAATAACCTGAGTGAAAGATCCCCATATTTTGCGAAGAAGTTCATCAGCTAAGACTGAATCATTAGGCTGTTTAAGTAGACTTTTAAGTTGGACAGCAAAACTTTTTCCTTCAACAAGTTCTTTTATCACTCTTTTATGAAGGTTTTCACCAAGAAGATCCTCCATTTTTTTTTAATAAAAAGTTATTATAAGATCTGAGAATAGGGGTGATGGGGTAACAACTTATATATGGTGGGTGAGTGGGAGAAGGAAAGAGATAAGAACATGAAAGGAAATTCTAAGGAAGCAAACCCAACTAAGAAAAAAAGTTGAAATATAAGACATTTTTATTTATCTTTCTAGAATTTGACGTATGATAAGTGACGTTAAATTATGACGCAAGTATATATTTTTTTCTATGTTATTTGTGGTGGCTCTATTAATTTATGATGGTCCTTGCCGACAAACGACTTCTTTGTTTTGTTTTGTTTCTCTTTTTCATCGACCTTATCTCTTTTGAGGTTTTTGCTTTTAATACATACATTCTCTCTAATTTCAAATATTACATAAAAGTTATGTTTTTATTATATTTGGTGTTAGCACATGTAAACTTGTTTATCGAAAAAAAAAATGATATGCTAATTGAATTTATATGAGATTAAGTACACATGTTTTAGTTTACTCATAAGATTTGATTATTAGAGATTGAATATTGTTATTTTAATAGATGAAAAGAGACAATAATGTTAAAGTAGATGAACATAAAGTCGGAGGAAGCTGTTAAGCTTTGTGGATGTAGATGAGAGCTGAGTTCTGTGTTGCTCGCTTCTGCTCCGAGAACGATTCAGTGAGGATCAACGTAATAAAATGAAGACTTAGTAAATAATAAAAGCTTGGAGCACAAAAAAATATATTTGTTGATGAGGTATTGTAGTGCAAAAATCAATTATTTATAGGTTACAAAGGTAGGACATCAATCAAGGAAAAAGCTCCACTCAAGCCCTAAAGTACTACACCCAATGGATGTTGATCATGTGTCAATGTCATTAGCGGTGCCAGTCAATATTCGTCTGTTGTGCTCAGGCTGTCTGGACGACGATATTCGCGTATCTATCTTTTTTATCCTTTTGACCACATCATTGGGAATTCTTTGAAGGTTGAATCTCATTGCTTCCCCGAATTCATTTATTTGGACCCATCCAATTCTCTACTCACACTTTCACGCACTCCAGTTATTTCTTTTCAACACAGATAGTCCCTCCACTTTTTGGGTATGGCGCCAGACGTGGCTGAGAAGCTAGATATTTTTCATAGGTCTTGACGGTGAATCTATTTCCAAGAAAAAGAAGTGTTGGACCCACCATCTTAAATGCTCCTCTATGCGTAACTCGATCACTAATAACATAAAAGCGTGCCACCCAAGACTGTACTTTCTTCCTTCTCTGGATATTAATAAATCGGGATTCTTTCGTTCATTTCAACTATTCTCGACTTGAGAATTCATTGTGATGCCTCTGCATCTCTTTCTTAGATTTCCATATTTTCTTTTCCCCGGGATCCCCTCCTATTTCTCTTATGAGAACTTCCAGCTCATGTTTAGCGAGCTTGAACTAAAATGTCTTTGTCTTCTTTTGATCATGCCAAGTCTTCTTTCCTGGGTAGCGGTCTGAGGAAAAGGGGGAAAAGGAGAGATAGAGTTCCTTTTGAACTTGGAGTTGATAATATATCCCCCGAGACTTATTGCTTTCAAGATGATTTCAAGATCTCACCATGCAACTATTTCAGGACACGAGATAGAGCAGTCAATAATTACACTTACTCTTTAAAGAATCTAATACTCCTATTGTTCGCATTGACTGTTGATGTTCTAAGGATAAACTCCGGGTCATTGCTCTCAAGACTTTTAAGAGCATTACTTCCTCGAAGCCTGGTAATTCATTTGTCTATATGTGCCCATTCTAAATGGGTTTTGGTGATCCCGCAATCGATGAGGTGATCATCTCATTTTGTCATACCTTCGCACTGTATTTGGGTCAGCTTGGGTCAGGGCCTAGGTGTTTGAGAGTCATGGCTTGTCTAAGGGCTTTGGGTCTTGAGACAAAGTAATCTTTTTTATTGACCAATTTACAAATCTTATATTCCTTCGGGATTGTCTGTGGTGGTGCAGTGAAACTTATGGGCAGAGGAAAACTTACATTCTTATGAGCCTTTTGATAGCAATGATCGAGGTTGGACTAACTGGTTTGTCGTTATGGTTACTGTGGACCTTATGTAACGATCCAAACTATCAGATCTTGCGGGTACCTACTCGATTCTAATTCGATAGGTGAATCCTTACCATTCATTCACATCTGACATAATTGTTTTTAAAAGAATTACATCTTATTTAGATGAGGTAAGACAAAAATATAAGAAAACTCATTCATCTTTACAATTTTTTTTAAAACATTTTCCGAAGACCTTGTTTATACATGTACAAGAGTTTCAATCAAAATACAAACATAAAGTAAAGTGAAATAACATAAAAAGACAGACATAACTTTCACTTGAAGACATAGTAGATAGAAGTTGATGATGAATGACTATCGTTTCCACGCTTCAGACAACCTGATGGCACTATTGATTTTCATTGCATACCTACATTTATATGCATCGTCTATCACCAGTTTTATGGGGGTGGGGGGGGTGGGGCAGTTCGGATATGTTTGTTGTTGAGTACCTTCTAGGCTTATGTGGGATCGATTAAATTATTGTTTTGTTATGATTGTATAGTTTGTATGTCGGTTGGTTTCTTTGATCGGCTTGATTACACCTTTTGATTCCTCTATATTAGTACTTTCATATTGAGTGGATTGGATTAGTATTTTGGTTGTTATGATATTTCGTGGTAGATATTATTGGTATATTCTCTGTTAGTTGATTTCTGTACGAGAATCTTGTTGTGGTTAGGTTATTGAGATAACGCCTCCAGGTATGTTCCTTTGCCTTAGTTATTTATATCTAATATCATATATTCCTTTGTATCTGCTTATTTTTACTGCGCTTTATCTCTTCTTTTGTTGCTTGTAATGTATATTCTTTCTCTACATGCTACTTGTGCTTGCTTTATCTTTGGAGCTCAGTCGACCTATGCCTACTGAGTACCACATGTGTGGTACTCATACTATATTTCTGCACCCTGCAGATCATAGTACGAGTTATCGCCGTTGACGTGTGTCTCGTGCGAAACAATTGTGGATTGGAGTGAACTCCTATTACTTCTAATTTTGGGTTATGGATTTGACTTACCTACTGATGGAATATTAGGTCATCATGATCTGAGATTTTGTGTCGTGACAAAAATATTACAAAGTTAAAAATTCTTGAAACTTATCCTTCCATATGGCATAAGAAAGATTAGCTAATCCTTGTTGAAGAAAAATATGTAATTAAACTTCGTCATTTACATCAAAAGTTATAGATAATTAAGAACCCACAATAAACCTGCAAACGTCTTGTACAGGTTCAAGAAAATTAGAAAAGCCACAGATATAAATAAGTCAAATCTACTTAAATAAAAATCAGGCATGCTTCACTCCAAAATTAATAGCACAATTACGAGCCAAAACAAAAAATTTGATAAAAAATATGTAAGATATTTTAAAAAAATTATTCATAATAATGAATATATCATATATATAAAAACTATATATATAATTTGTTAGTTCGATTTAATTTTTCTTTGTTTTTTTTACTAAAAACAAAACCAAATATTGTCAGTTTTTAAAAATTTAAAACCAAACCCCCAAAAAATCGATTTATTAGTAAGGTTAATTCGATTTTCAGTTTGGATATATTTTTAATCAAATTATGAACACCCTAGTCAAAATATTTAAAGCCTATTTCAGGTCGTCCATATCAATTCGACCATTATTCTTATAATGGTTTACTTCCTCATTAATTGGACCTTCATAGACACCTATTGCATCCACATCGATGGAGAGCTTTCCATGATAATATGTCTGGTTTTGAATAACATTAGGAAGTATCTCTTCTGTCACATTTTGATTCAGGATTGTCATACGTTATTTTTGAAAAACAAATAAATCTAAGCGAGTAAGTGGAAGTAGTGAGTTCAATCAATATCACAACTGTCTTCGCCCCACAATGGGCATTAAATTATTTATCTAGAAATCGACAGTTGAAATTGTCACGAGGTTAAGGACAAGTTGATTGATTTAACTTGTTAATTCATTGTTAAGGAAGTAATTTATTATTTAATAAGCCAAGGATTAAGTAAATAAAACAATAAAATTCGGATGTTATTGATTTAACCCATGTTCCACGTATAGTTTTATGTTGTTGATTCCAAAATCAAGATGTACGTATATGAGTTCTTGAGAGTAAAGACTTAGGTCCGTTTGACCATGTGATATGGAATCATGATATGATATCATAATATGAAATTATGAGATGAAACTGAAGTTATGTTTGGACATGCGATATGAAATTTTTGTGTTGTATATTTTTTCATAAACATAAGAATCTCATAAGTTGTAAAACTATTAAAATAGCCCCAATTGTTTATTCAATCTTACCAAATAAACAAAAATTTATAAAATTGAATGATAAATTATTACAAAGCTATTTGTTCTCCACTTAAGAAACTGTATCATCTAACTTTAATTCAATAAAAAAAAATTGAACATAAATTGTAGCGTACTAGTCTTTAATATAATCCTCCCACATAGTACAGACAATCTCCTCACGTTGAACTTGCATTTCTCGATCATATGACCGAGAAGACGAACCAACATTGCTACTTTGAGCCATCTGTTGGTCAATATCATCCGCAACTATATTTTCATGCTCATAGACCATAAATATTTCATCACTCCTTTAGTATTCTCGCAAATAATTATGTAACACTGCACAAGCTATGACAATTTTCACTTGTGTGTCAATATCATAATGGTTCATGCCTTGTTTCACTTGTGTGAAATTACACATTTTCAATGCATTAATTTCGTGCTAAAATCAAACATATTGGAAGTAGTGATTATCAAATATACATCACCAATTTTGTCATTTTTTCATATTAAATTGCTTTAAACATTTTCATATGTAGCCGAAAGAGAAGTTTTTTTTATATGAAAAACCAAAAAAGTAGTACGCACTCCGTTCTTATTTATATTCACCAAATCAATTCCTACTTTATTATTTATATTCACCAAATTTAAAGTAATAACAAATTTATGTTGGTGAGAATAATAAATTTTAAAAAGTAATGATGTGATTATAAATTTTATTTACATATGAAATAAATGATTAGTAGATATAAATGTGGAGTTATTTTAACAAAATATAAACTTGTAGATCAATTTTTGTATTTAAAAAATTCCAAATTGTGATATGGAATTCCCAAATCGTGATTTTTGGAGAATATGGGATTCCATCTCATTATATGAAATCATGAGATGGAATCAACATGAAATTACATGTCCAAACGCTGATTCCATCTCACGATTTCATATTGTGATATTGTATTGCATGGCCAAACGCCTACTTAGTTAGTGAGTGTAAAGTCTTGATTAAAAAAAAGTGTAAAGTGAGAGAAAATTAGTAACACATGAATATCAATATATTGCTTAGTATTTTGCCAAAAATTCAACCTTTTATAATTGAGTGAAAGTAACTATTTATAGATAACAAAAAAAAATGCTTCGATCAATAGAAATGCTTGAGCCTCATAATACATCGTCCAATAGAAATGCTCCACTAGTCCACTTGGAGATACTTTTACACATAGCACATGACAATTGTAAAACCTTACGTGATTCGTACAATTTCTTACGAATCTAACTTACATGTCTATCCTTTTTTCTCTTTTAACATGTCTTTGGATCACAAGTCCTTTTTTTCTTACTTCATAACTTTGGGCCATGTTCCTACCTTTTTCTCCACTAAAACTATCCGGTTAATTCAACAACAAGACATAAACAAACAAATCAAATATGCAATGATACTTTTCCAATGATTTCTCAAAGGAAGCTCTTTCCTATGCTTCTATGCAAACTCTTTCTCTGGTTTCACTCTAATGTCATTTTTCTTAATATAATAATTCTTTATATATATATATATATTTTTTTTTTTTAAAATCAGGGAAAGAGAATGACAAATATAAGATGCAAGATCAAACTTTCACCAACAAGATAGAAAGTTTAGGTAGCAAACTAACTGAGCTACCAATATTTTTATTTTATTTATATTATATTATTATAGAGTTTGAAAATTGAAATAACTTGATTATGTTATTTCCAAATTATTTCAATTATAAAATTTAAATTCATAACATATCTTTTTTGAAAAAAATTACTCATAGTCACAATTTCATAGTTATTTTTTATCCAACTTTAAGGTCAAGGGGAGTTTTGGCATGCGTACATGTCTCAATGCGGCCTCATCCTCTGTTTGCCCTATACAAGAAGTGCTTCACTAGCGGCACTCAGAATGTTATCATCATCAACCGCCTTTTCACCAAACCCTAATCTTGTCATTACTTCATTCCATTGCACCATGAAAGCCACCTCTGAAGTACCAACAAAAGCCCCTAACTTTCCTTTCTTTTCTAACCCTAAGATTACTATTACCAATTTACCTCAAAATCTTGCACCCTCTAAGTGTTTCTCTGCAACTGGACCAACAAATCCTTATGCATCGAGGAAAGAGGAGGTTGAAGGTAGCGGTTTGAGCTCCGAATTGCAACTTGTGGTGGTTTCTTTTTACAAATTTGCTGATTTCCCTGACCATGCTGATTTGAGGAAACCATTGAAGGAACTCTGTGAAAAACTGGTAATTATTGCCTTTTTTACTTGCTTATAGTTAATAGATCTGTTTTATTGTAGAAAGATTAAATTTTTTTCAGAAGTATTCCTTTTATTGGAGCTTTAAAGTTGCAATACTGTTTAGTTGCATATGGTAAATTATTTATTTAATGAATGCAGTGCTAAGTGTACCCTTGTTCTTTATCTAATTCATGTTTGGAATTGGGGCGTCTGCATATGAAAAGGAATAATATATATTGTTCATTTTCTGCAAGCTTGCATAACTGCTGCCTATTCTTTTTCTTGAAGTTGCTAAAGTATGCACAAGTTTGTTTTTCTTGTTTAAGTGACCCGCTATTGGACAGTATTTTTTTGATTGCTAAACACTAGCTTCTATAACTCTTTGACATAGGCCAGGAAGCTGTTGCTTTGATTTACATGTCAGAGATGACTTCTTTTTGTGTATTATGTTTGTTAGATGGATGATAAGCTAATTTTCTATCCTCTTTTTTGTTCAATTAAGAATGATTGGAAAAGTTGGTCGCAAGGAGCCTATATCTGTTTTGCTCTTAATTCCTCTTCAATAAATGCGTGATTCATTTCTGTTTGTTGATAGCCCCTTTCAAATTTATCCTTAACCAGGTCTTTAGTTTTTATTACATTAAAAGTTAGATGTTTTATAAAAAGAAGTGAGAAGAAGTCGAGCTCGTTCTTCTTCTCAACAACACCACTTGGTTCTGTCTATGATGAAATAGTAGCTGCCCATTGTTTGATGTGTTCTCTGTATGGCTGGTGAATCCTTTTCCCTTTATTCAGTTTCTCTTCCAAGCAGAATTTTATTTGATAGTACATTTTTCAATGTTACTTGTTCCTCACTAAGCTGATCAAATTCAGCGTGTTTCAGGTGGTATTATTCTTGCACCTGAAGGAATCAATGGCAGTATATGTGGTGCACGGGATTCAGTGGAAACTGTTCTTGCATTCATTCAAAGTGATGAGCGTCTGAAGGGGCTTAGATTGGTCGAGTCACCTGTGAGCCCGGAGGAAGAGGCTCTTCATCATGGACATATGAGCAGCTCTCCTCTTGCAGCGGGGGAGGATGCTCCCTTTAGGTGGGATCACGTGAGGGTGAAGCTCAAAAAAGAGGTAGGTTCGCTGGCCAAGTGTGATAAAGTTGCCCCACGTTGAAGATACATGCCTTTATGCCCCTCATGTCTTGGAAGTTGCTTTATTGTATATCCTCTTAGCATCAAGCACTCATCATATGTTTCTTCAACAGATAGTTACACTTGGAATGCCTTCTGTTTCACCAATTGAAAGAGTTGGCAAGTACATTAAACCGACGGAGTGGAATGCATTGATTAGTGATCCAGATGTTGTAAGTTCTTTATTCAGTAACATCCTTATCCTTGTTCTGTTTAATTATTGATTATAAGATTCTTGAAGAATCTTATTTTGCATCAACATAAAAATTCTGACATGTAACTTATAACTTCAACTTGAGCCTAAAATTCATCTAGTTTGCTTCATATCCTTTGGCTGAGTTGTGATTAAAGTCATATCCTGTATTTTCTATTGGTACATAATATCCTGTATTTTGATTTTATGTTCCATTTGTATAAACCATCCTTTGTGGGTAATGTAGCTCATACCTTTGAAAATTGCCTGGACTTGTTTTTTCTAACAACAAAGTAGCATCCTTACATTTGCCACATTGTTGGATCTAATCCCATTTATAGTATGCCTAGAGGTATCACGAGAGTTTTCGATGCACGGAGTAGACTTAATATTGTGTTTGGTCTGCCTTTTGGCTTGTCCGTAGACTTATAACCATGCCCCATACAGGATTGAAGGTTGGGCCAAGCAAATGTCACATACATACTTAATCTTGAAGTTTAGAGCATTCAGCCCCTTATCTGAACCCTAAAATTTGATTTAATCGGTACAATTGGTATTGTTTTTCCTTTACAGTGTTTTGGCAACATCATACTTTAACTATAATCTTTGCTTGCGGACTTGTTTACTGTAGAAACAGCAAAATCCCGTATTGTTTATGTTGCAATTCAGAATATTGAACTTGCTTGTACTTGGAGTGACCGAGTGAATTAGTGAGTAAGTGTTCATTTTATCTCTTCAGGGCACTCTTCATAGTTTCCTTTTTTTTTATTTTATAAATAAAGTATTCAGTATTTCCTACTTTAGCCAATAAGTCATTTGCCTCTAGACCCAAAATAAAGCAAGACAGTTGTAATGGCAATTAAGGAAAACATAAAGAGGAGAAACAAGGACATAAGTATAAAGAATATCATGAAGGGTTGTGATTAGTTTGGGAAAATATCTCATTCAAGGTCAGAGGTGGAAGGAGAGCATATTTGGGGACATAGCTGTTGCGGGGACACATTATTGAAAGATGAATTTCAGAGATTGTATAGAATTTCTTAGAGGTTTACAGGGTGGAGAGACATTTTGGGACTTGAAAAATTTATAATTATGTAATGAACAATTCATAATCATGCAAATCAATTCTGTACCGGATCAAAAGGGTTGTCTGATTTGTAGTTATAGTCAGGCCTCTCTATAACAACATTTCATTATTGCTGCCAAGGTTTTCTTTGGAAGCTATTTTTGATGTTATATTTTACCTTTTTATAATAATGTTTTACCTATAACAATAGCCGCCACCATTATACTAATACTTTCTTATAAAATTAGCTCTATTTAAAGCCCTAATAAAATATTGATTAATTTTTCCTTTAATTAATGATTCTAATTTTGATTGATGGAAGAAAAGTCTATCTTTTTGCTGAAAGTTTGGACGGATATTTTTACAAATTCAAGTGTTATTTTTCCACGAAGAGATTGGGATCTGCAGAACAAGTGACCATTACAAATTTCTTCCATTAAATTTGATATTTTTTAAAATTTTCGATCAATTTTAAAATTGCGCATATGCTTTAGAGAGTTTAATTGTTTGTAGGAAAAATACAACTAGTTATGAATTTATTAGCTTTTTTAAAATTTTAATTAAGCAAGCACAAATATCTTTTGAGATTTTAAATTTATAACATAAAAAGTCAAGATAACTGACTCTTTGCATATCCTCTGTAGAACAACCAAATAAGGTCTAAATGTCAAATGTTTTTATTATATGTGTATAACAGTCATACGCTATAGCAGCCAAAAAAGGGTCTGGGAAAACGTCACCATCATAGAGAGGTCTGACAGTATATTACAAGGACTTGTATATGCTTTTGACCTGCCTAAGTGGCAATGGAGTTGCACGAGAAGGGCTGTGCATGAGATTTTGTTTGATTTGGTAGCTTATATAGGATTTTAGAACCGTTTTCTGTTCTTTCTTATGAAATGCCCAAAAATCACCTGAATGGAGTTTAATAGTAGAAGAATAATATGCTTAAATGCATAATTCTTTTTGCTGTTATATTTAGTATTTTATGCATGCATATATACACTTCTAATTGCTTCATTGCTTGTATTTCAAAATATATGAAAATTTCTCTGTATCTTGTACAAATAACTCTAGCATGCTGGTCCATTTAATGCCACAAGTGAACCCAGGTTCTCCCGGGTTGACTATTTGCATAAATAACTGGACATTGACTTTGAAAACCAGCTCAAGCTTATTGGTGAACATACTTGGTATCAGTGTTTAGGTTTATACATATTCAAGGTATTGCTATCCTGATATACAAATGAAGTTACCCGCTCCTGATACATTCATTGTTTAGGTTCTTTTGTTTGAAATGTAATTCTTGTAAATCTACTTAAAGAAAATTGACTGCAAAAGACGTGCTATTCCTCCCAAGGACCAACTATAGAGGCAAATAAGTGGGCGTTTGGCCATGTTTCATTGAGAAATTTGAAAAAAGCAGTTTTTGTTTTTAAAGTGAAATGGTAATTGAAAATTGGAGTTGTGGTTGACCATGAATACAAATTGGAGTTGTTTTTGTCTTTTTGCGAGTAATTTTGGAGTGAAGAAGGTGGAAACATCTTGTTGTTTTTCAAATTCCTGAAAATTCAGGAATAATTTTATGGCCAAACGTATTTTTCAGAGTTCAACTCCAAAAAAAAAAATGACAACTTTTCATGGTCAAATGCCTCCTAACCTACTCAAGAAAACTACCTTGATTTTCAATTGTGATCCTTCACTAAATTTCAGTATTACTCAATTAGGTTGTGATTGATGTCCGCAATGACTATGAAATTAGAGTCGGGAAGTTCAAGGGGGCAGTTGATCCTTGTACCACAGCATTCCGGGATTTTCCATCATGGGTGGAGGATCGTTTTAAACTTGCTGATTCAGGAGACAAGTTGGAGTCATCTGGTTCTGCTGGAACATCAGATAAGCTGACAAAGGAAAAGGGAAACAAAAAGGTTCCCCGAGTTGCAATGTACTGTACAGGTGGAATTCGATGCGAGAAAGCTTCAAGTTTTCTCCTCGCCAAAGGTTTTGATGAGGTAAAAATTAAAATCAAATTGGTTTATTCGTAAGGTTTTTAAGGAAACTACAAAGTATACGGCTCATGCATTTCTCTCTTATCATTGCATTGTCTGAAATATGTATAGTCGAATTTAAGCATATATCCATGTGTTCTATAGAACCACCAGCACCTCCAGGCCCCCCTGTCTGCGCTGGCAAACCAAATTAACTGAAGAGGTGAAAAAGCGAACCCATTGAACACGTAGGTTGCATCTATTTTTGCTGTGCTGTAACATGAAATCTCAGCCTATCAAAGACGAAAGAACTAGGGATATACACAAATATCTTCCAACAAGTTGGGACTTTTTAATCCCCGTTTTGTAAGTTGCTCCACTAGCAAATTCTTCAAACACTGTAATGTGCAAACCGATGTTTTCAAGAATTCTATGGTTATAACATGGTAGTGTTTTAATTGCTCAGATGATCTTGTTTAACAGTGCATTTGGCCGATTCTTACCAGGTTTATCATCTAGAAGGTGGGATTTTAAGGTACCTGGAGGAAGTTCCCAAGACAGAGAGCCTTTGGGAGGGGGAATGCTTTGTGTTTGACAAACGAGTTTCTGTTGAGCATGGTTTGGTACAGGGATCATTCAAACTTTGTTATGGATGTAAGAAACCAGTGAGCGATGCTGATATGGAATCCCCAGAATGGGAGTATGCGGTCTCTTGTCCGTACTGCTTTGCATCAAAATCTGAGGAAGAAAAGGAAAGGGCAAGAGCTCGACAAAGGCAGTTCGAGAAATGGGGCATCATTGGTGGTCCAGACAAGGGCCGCAGACCAGCAAAGACGGTGGATATCAATGGAGATTCTGCTACTAAGATGTCAAAATCGTTATAGCCAATATTGGCGGCCTAAGACTTGAACTTCTTTTGTACCATTTTTCTTTTGGAGAGTGATATTTTCTATCTCCTGTAGGAACTAAAGTAACGTTTCTATGAATGACAGTCACTGTTTTGAAAATAAATAAAGGTCACTAGTTTAAATTAAGTTTTGCAATAGTAAGTCTGGAAAGAATAGTGGAGGCAAATTTCATCAAATAGTGGGAAGAACATTTTAAAACTATATTTAATACTTTAATGATATTTTTGACCTGTTGATCAGAATGGTGTTTATCCTTTCCAAGTGGTAAGTATGTTTTATTTAAATTTTTATAAAACTATATTATTATTAAATATAACCATACAAATTTAACATAATACATGAATAATCAAATGGCAGATAATTTAATATTCACCAATAGTAGGACCAAAATTGCACGCTTCAATTAATTAAATGTTTAATATGCTTAGGTTTCATTAATTTTTATTAAGATTAAGACATTTGAATATTAAGATATGTATTCAGATGTAGATGTATGAATAGAAATACACATATCAATGGTAGAGATATTGTATTAAGATTTGAATACTAAATAATTAAAATTTTATTTTTCTAACAACTTTTATGTATACAAAATTGTCTTTATTTTTAAATTGATAGATAAAAAATTTAATAAAATACTAAATTAATCTAATACTATATATTAACAAAATATTTTCTTAAAAATTATATGGTGATTTGTGGTGGTGATAGCTAGCTATTTAGAATAACAATTGAGGATAATGTCGGCTAATGGCAGGGTTTAGCTAGTAGCTATTCGTGATGGTGATTGACAATAAAGATTGATGATGGAGTTGTTGGTGTCGATTGATAATTCATTGTAATGGATGATTGTGATAATTGATAGAGTTGGTGAATAATGATGGTGTTCTCGATATTTAACAAGGTGACGTATGGTGGTCATTCGTGATTATTATGGTAATAGCGGTTTGTGATAATGATTGTAAATCGTCGCTAGTGATAGTGACTGAAAGTAAATGGTTGTGGCTACGGATGATGGGTGGTGGCATGTAATTGATAATGGTGGACGACAATAATGATTATCCTTGATGCACTTCACTTGGTCGACGTCTTGGGACTTTCCGTCTCTTGCCTTGACTGGTCTACACAATTTTGCTCTTTTCTCCGGTCGGTTCTTATTGTTGATTTTTTTCTTTGAATTACAATATAATTCAATTACTAAAATATTTAATTACCATTTGTTTTCTTTTATTTGAGACTTTTAGCACAATGACTTACATTAAAGTTTCACAAGTTTTTTGTATGTAAAAGAGTTCTAAACCTAAAAGAGTTTTATTCTTTATATCTAAAAGAATCCTAAACCTAATGTGAATCCTAAACCTAAACCTAAATCTAAAACTAAACAAAGGAAAAACATACTTTATAAAACAACTTTATGAAGAATTAATTTAACCTAAAATATTCACTCCAATAAGGACGACTTCAGCCATCAAAGATGGCAATGAATACAGAAGAACGGTCAATTCCTCAAGATATTACCATCCAAATTTTCTCTTGGCTTCTTTAATGCGTTTTAGGTGCGTTTCAAAAATTTGTAATACAATTTTTTTGGAACAAAATTTCGTGGATCTCCATTCATCCAATTATTCTAAGATCAATCGTGGCGGACGTACCAAGTTGATTGCATGCGTAAACGACGTTTGTTACTTTCTAGAAGAGCATGATGAAGATGGAAATGCCACCAAGTTTTATCAAATTGATAATTTTGATAAGTTGTATAATTACATTAACATTAGTTATAATTATCGTCTTTGTTTTGATTACGATAATGGTTTGTTTTGCATATGGGATGTGCAAAATATTGCAATTTGCAATCCTTGTACAAGAGAAATAAGATGTCTTCCCTACTTGAAATGTTTTGATGTATCTGATGAGGCGTTCATATGTTCAATAGGTTTTGAGCCCGAAGAAAACAAGTATAAAGTTCTTTTAACTATTGATGTTGAAGAAGGATTATCAAGAGCATGGGTTTTTACTTTAGGCATAGATACTTCATGGAGGGAGATGATTAAATATGACGAACATGGTTATGATATTTCTCCATACAAATTTGGAATTTGCATTAGTGGGATCATCTATCGATTTAGCTATTCTCCTGAGTTTTGTATAGTTGCGTTTGATGTTAAATCTGAAATTTTCACAAGTATTACAATGTCGATTGAATTTGGTAATAGTTTACATGAAAACGGATATGGGGACTATATTCTAATAGAAGTGAATGGAAAATTAGGAATTCTGAATATTTGAGAGTTTCGGCGAACGAAATACATCCATCTATGGATTTTTGAAGAAGAATGGGAACATCAAATATTTCAATTTCCTTTAGGATGGAAACATCATGATATAAACTTGAATACCTATAAGATTTGCAAGTACGGTGGTGAAGAAATTGTATTTGCAATAAACATGGCATCAAGTGATCATGTTTTAGTTTATTTTTTTTATCATGTCAAGAATAAAAGTTGGAGATATCTTGAAGTACATGAATTTCCTTACTGGGTTGAAAACATTTTTATTTATAGAGAAAGCCTCTTCCCTTTGAAAAATATTGGCTTACCAACCATAATTACAACACAATTTGACTTTTTCTTAAATTTGACCTCAATTGCGCTCGTTTAGATGATTACTTTGTAAGTTGAAGTGTTCTATTGATATAATGGAGATAAGTTGACGTATGCATATTCAAAGTTGAAGTGTTTTAGTTATCGACTGAGGTCAAGTCATGTCAGAATATTCAAGTCAAGTTATAATGTTTATCTAATTGCAATGTTGTTTGCAAAAGAATATGAAAGGATGGTCAATAATTCAAGGACGTTAGTCTTGCAGCTAGCAATGGTGTCTTTTTAGCTTGATTTCTTTGTTTTTTCTTTTATTTTTGCATAATTTTTCTTGAGTATTCTGTTCCATTTTGCTCTTAGGTAAAATTTTATATTAGTGAAATTGCAACATTTTTTTTTGTCATTTTGTTTACGGGGTCCGAATTGACTTAACAAGATTAGGGGCCTAAAATCAAACTTTATAGAGGGGTCCTAATATTTATTTATTCATTTATTTTAAAATAGAAAGATTGTCCTATATATTTTTAATTTAAAATCTCCTTTTTTATAATCAATTTGTTTTAATGATTCCTTTTCAATTGATAATATATATAGCTAATTCATTCAATCTCTCTTGAGACATTGTTGATCTTAGATAAGATTTTATCAATTTATTAGTTTCGAAAAACTTCTTTCGATTACTCTGTAAGCAATATATGTATTTGGAAAAAAGAATCAAATCTTTTTATTTGATCGAGTATTTTAATTAGATCATTATCTTCTACTTATATTATTTCATATATTTTATCTAGCTAGAAAAACGAAGTTAAGTTCTTTTGGTATACTAAATTTTTCAAGAATTACAAAAGAGTTTGTAAATATTATAAATGTCCTATATTTTTCTCTTTCCTCCGGTCGATTCTTATTGTTGATTTTTTTTCTTTGAATTACAATATAATTCAAATACTAAAATATTTAATTACCATTTGTTTTATTTTAAAAGAGTTCTAAACCTAAAAGAGTTTTATTCTTTGTATCTAAAAGAGTCCTAAACTTAATGTGAACCCTAAACCTAAACCTAAACCTAAAAACAAAAAAAGAAAACACATATTTGATAAATGGAAAACTACCTAACTAGACAAACATTCCTATCATATGTACTAAATTTACCTCTATTTTTAAATAATTACATATATTACCACTTTTAATATTTTATACCATATATTTTTAAAAATACAATTAGATAAATAAATCCCTTAAAACTAGGATTGATTAATAATCTTTACATTTAAACACCAAAATTAATAGTCCAATTGCAATTAATAATTTTTCTCTCTCATCAATTGTTTTCCTTTGCCAATCCTCTACTCCAACAATATCTCTAATCCCTCACGTCCTCCACCATTTATCTCCCTTCCTTCATCCTTTTAATATCAAAAGTGATTCTTCATCTTCCGATGAAACTATTAAGTAAAAGAGCCTAAAAATTTTCTCTCTTATTTCGGCGAAACTATGGTGACGGTAAGTCTCTGAAAAGGCAATACCCGGCTACTATCGAAGGTTAATAGGGTACTATACGTCCGAAACCTTCCGTTCAACATCATGAGCGAGGAGATGTAATATATCTTCGGCAAGCACGGTGCTATAAGGTAGATTCGTACTGGCACAACTAAGGATACACGTGGAACTGCTTTCGTCGTCTATGGGGATATATATGATGCGAAAATCGTTGTCGATCATCTCTTCAGCTTCAATATCGCTAATCGATACTCAATAGTTTTGTATTACCAGCAAGCGAAGATGAGTAAGAAATTTGACTAGAAGAAGAAGAAGGACGAGATACATGTTTTTGGATATATGTACCTGCTTACGATGTATTCGAGATACATGTTTTTGGATATAACGTATGAAATTGATATTTGATACATCAAATTAATACTAGATACATATTTCTCTAAAGTTCGATAGTATAAACTTTTACAAACAAATTAGGTTGCGAGATACATGCTCGAAATACAAGTATCATTAATGGCGACTGGCGAGATACATGTATCCAACATTTTTTAAAGTTGAGATACATATTGATACATGTATATGAGATAGAGTTCATATTTCTCTAAGTTCAATTGTATAAACTTTTACAAATTAGGCTGCGAGATACATGCTCGAGATACATGTATCATTAATGGCGAGATGCATTCAATCTCTCTCGAGACATTGTTGATCTTAGATATGATTTTATCAATTTTAGTTTCCAAAAACTTCTTTCGGCTAAGGCAACGGTTATGAGAACTATTGTAAGCAATATATGTATTTGAAAAAGAATCAAGTCTTTTTATTTGATTGAGTATTTTCATTAGATTATTATCTTTTACTTATATTATTTCTCTTAACACTTTTAATTCAAAAAGTAAATCTAAACCATCAATATTAGAATAACTATTATGTGTTGAGGATTGTTCAAGGTTAAGACAATGCATGCCTTTTTTAAAAAAAAATAAATTCTCGTCATCTATTAATTTCAATTTTTTTTACCACTAAATAGAAAACCAAAAATATTTTCAAATCTATATTAAAGTGGAAAAAATAGGTTGATACACTCTCTCTCTCTCTCTCTCTCTCTCTCTCTCTCTATATATATATATATATATATCTTCAAGATACTTCGTGATTTCATAATTAATATTTTCATCAAATTATTTCTTTCTAAATATTACGTGTTTCTTACAAAATTCGGGTTTTATATTCATCTCATATGGAATTTCTTCAGCAGAAATGATAGAACTCACAAATCCTTCTTCTCGATATTTTTGAAAAAAAAAGGAAATTAGACATCTTAACTGGTCTATGTCAACATCAATATGCATATCCTTAGATTGTAAATTTTTACTAATTGAACGAGTAAACTTATCCGCACTTTGCGCGGTATAACAATAATTTAAAATATTTTTTTTTTATAAATTACCTCTTCATGAAATATTACTTGCAATACTTCAAATTCATATAATCTTTTTTTTTTGTCAAAACCCTTAAATCCATAAGTTATAATAGTCTAGTAATAATCAAGAATAAGAACAAAATTAATATTATTAATATATGATGTTAGCAAAATAGAAAATAAGTGAGTCACAAATAAGTTAGCAATCTAAAATTGATTACTTTTAAATATGTAATACAATATGAATAAAGCTTAAATTTTGTAGGTCATCAATTTTCATTGAAAAATGAAAATAAAACTAACCCTATATATTCTACTAATAATGACATTGATATTAAGTTGCTCAAATCAAACAATTGACTTAACAACATGGAATTAATTGATTTGTTGTTCCATATTTTTTTTCCAGATATCCATTTAATCTAATTGTCAGGTCACTTTTTTAATCTAATATTCTACATATCACTAATATATCACTTTTTTAATCGAATTAAAGTTTTCATTTCAAAAATTTACTATGCTAATAAATCAAGAAATGATTAAAAAACAAACAAACATGTGTTTCATGAATAAAAAAAACTTGCATAATAATATAATACTAAAAAGTGCAAAAAAAGAGAGGATCATTTAACAAAATTAAAAAATAATAATTAATTAGCAAAAATAGAAAACTTAATAGCAAATAACTTAAAAGATCATATTTAAAAAAAAACTAAAAGACCATATTGATAAGGGGTAAGGCTGGCAATTGGACCGGATCGCCAGAATAGGACCGGTTTTACCGGAACCGGTTCCCGTTTACCGGAGAAATTACCGAAACCAGGTCTACCGGAACCGGTTTTACCGGAAATTTTCCGTAGTTCCGGCCCGGTCCTATAGCTACTGGGTTGGAACCGGTTTGGACCGGTACCGGAACCGGGTCAACGGATTCGGTAATTTTTTTTCAAATTAACTTATTAATTATTACTTTATATTATTATATAATATATATTATTAATTATTATATTTTAATATTATTAAATAAATATATATTATAGTTATATTATTTAATATTCATTAAAATATTTAATTAAATTATTAAATATTTATTAACTTAATATATAATAACTTTTATAATAGTCAATTTACAAAAAAGTTTGATTTACTTTAAGTTTTTAACTTTTTATAAAACTTCAATTTGAAACTTTAAAGTTTAAACTTTAAACATTGAAGTAAACTTTAAACTTTAAATTCAATTTTAAAGTAAACTTCAATTTGAAACTTTAAAGTTTAAACATTAAAGTAAACTTTAAAGTTTAAAGTTTAAACTTTAAAATTCTTATATTAGGCTAATATTAAAATAGTTGAAAATTAAATTTATAAAATGACTTGCATTAAATATAAGAGACTATTTTAAAAGAAAATCAAGGCGAATAGCCGTCTATTTATTGAAATAAATAAATTGTACAAATGCAAATACTAGAAAGAATACCTAATCAACGCAGCCACCTTCTAGGAAAGGTTCTGGTTGAACTAGGTATTGAATATTATACTAATAATTGAATTTTTTTTGAAAATCTTTTCGTAAATTTTGTATCATACTCCAAGAAACATTTTTTGAAACTTGTATTTGTCGTTCTTCCTCCATTGCTTCCATGCCATCATCACTATTATCACCAAATATTCATCTATTTCGTCTTCTACTTGGCTACTTAATAGTGGTAGTCCACCATTTCTTCTTTCCACGTTGACCCAATCTCTAAACAACACTGATATTTCCAAACTATCTTTTGCTAATGAATATCGATGATCTCCAATCATAAATCTCGCTGCGCTAAAGGCTTGCTCCGAAGCGACCGAAGATGCTTGAATCGCTAGCACATCTCGAACAACCCTAACAAGGTTCGAAAATTGTTCTCCACGATTCTTCCACCATATTAGTAGTTGAGATGGTCCTTGATCATTCCTAATCTTTTCCTGTGTCTGATTAATATATACATCAAAATCATTATTAGTATAGGATTCAAGATCAAGATAATCATCCATAAATTCATCTAAATCATCACTTTTAGGCCTACTAGATGGAGGTACTACAATTGGAACATTTATTTCTATGGCTCTATATGTATTATATAAATCTCTAGCTTTAGTTATTATGCTTTTTTTACAATCTTTAACACTAGTAGTTTCATCAAATGTAATTTCTGAATTTGCATAAATTTTTTCAACCATTCTTTCAACACCTTTTAATTTGTAATTTGGGTTGAATAAAGTAGCAGTCAAATAGATTTAAGGAATAGGAAAAAAATATTTTTTGAATTTTTCAATCATAAAAACAAGTGATTCTTTAAACTCATCTTTTCCTTTATATTTTGCAAATTCAGATGAAATAGCACAAATATTTACTAAAACAGAAGAAATAGTTGGATAATATTGACCGGAAATAACATTTGTTTCTTTATAAAAAACACTTAAAAAATCAATAAGTTCTTTTATATTATCCCAATCTTCACAGCCAATTATTAAATTTGGGTCCGCATTATGAGCATTAAAAACTAATTGTATCGGCTCTTGATAAACATAAGCAACTTTAAGCATTTCAAATAAAGAATTCCATCTAGTGCATACTTCTTTTGGAACTTTTCTATATACGAGTCTACATTCATTACAACGATTTTTAAATTCTGTAATTCTAGCTTTTATTTTAGTTTTTAAAATCCAATTACAAGCAATTCTAATTCTTTCACAAGAAATTCCAAATTGAGAAATACCATCTTTTACTATCAAATTATAAATACGTGCAGCACACTTAATATGAAAAGCATCATTATCAATTGGACAAAGTCTACATTTTAGATAATCAACTGCTTTTAAGTTATTAGAAGCATTATCTAAAGTGACACTAATTATTTTGTCACATATTTCATAAAATTGTAAAATACTACCTATTTTTTAGGATATATAAGAACCAGTTTTATTTTCTTCAACATATTTATAGGCTAATATTTGTTTTTGCATGTTCCAATCATGGTCAATCCAATGGAAAGTAAGAGTAAAATAATCATTACCATTAGGACTACGTTCCATATCAGAAGTAATAGATAATCTACCATCAAAATAAGCAAATAAACAACAAAGAAAATGACAATATTCTTTTTGATATTTAAAAAGATCACTTTTAATTGTATTTCTTGGAATACCTTCATAATTTGGGTTATATAATTCCCTAATATAATGAATAAAACCAGGATGTGAAGGAAATGAAAAAGGCAAACCACAAACAACAACCATTTTAGCTAATTCTCTACGATCTTTTTCTTTACTATATGTGCGGTGTGTGCTTGGGCCAGCCGGGTTAGTCATATTTAACACACTTTGAACCATATTAGAACCTTCGGGTGCTACAGAATTTTCAGTTGTGGGTATTCCCTTTCTATTAGCCCTTTCGATATCATCTAGGTGAGCAAATTCTTTATTACACTTTCTCAAATGCGTTCTTAGCCGTCCCGTTCCCCCATGCGTTCCCGTAGTCAAATGATTCATGACTCTTTTACATTTCATGCAAGTAGCAGTAGTTTTTTCCTCATTTTGTGTCAAAAATTTCCAAACTAAAGATCTTTTAACACATACAACGGCCTTTGAAAACGTAGGTAAAGGGGGGATATCATTTTGTTCCGGTAAATCAGTAGCCGGACTAGTAGGGGTAGGGGTCTCTGTCTCATCATCATTTTCCTCTTCTATTTCTAGTTCCTCCTCTAATTCTTCTTCAAAATTAGTAAAACATCTATTTAATGTCTCATGATCTAATTCAGTTTCGAAATTTAATTCAATAATATTTGGTCGTGAACTAAAAGAAGTTTCATCAACATGAGTATAATCATTAGTATTAATTCTAAATCTAGGTGGCAAGTGTTTAGAAGTAGAACTACTACTTCCTCCCCGAGAATTTTTTTCTTCAGAGATTGGTCTTTTACCACTATTTTTTTCGAAATTCATGTTTAAGTTTAAAAAAATTAAATATTAAGAAAATCAAGCAAGATAAATATAACAAAAATATAAAGTAACTTAAATAAATAAATTAAAGTTGGATGTTGGAACGAATGTACCGAACGTCTACGTAAAAGTAGACGTATAACCAAAAGCTGGAATTGAGAGATGCTAATTTGAAGCTTGCAATTTACTTCAAAAAAATCTCCGAAATCCGAACTCCAAGTCTCCAACAAATCAATTATCAATAGCACAAAATAAAAATTATGAGAGATTTTGTAAGATGGTAAATTGTTATTGTAAATAGTTTGTGAAATTTGTGAGTTAAATGAAATAAAATAGGACATATTTATAGTGTTAAGGGGTTAGAGGGGGGTAGGGGGCTGGGGGGTGGTGTTGTTGGGGCCTTGGGGGTGGGGGGCTGATTTTCAGCCGTTATTGGGCCCCACCCCAACGGATACATTGGGCTGCCCAAGGCCCAACGTTACAATTTTTTTTAAAAAATAAAAATAAAAAAAATCAAAAGTGACCGTTGGAACGGGTCTAGAACCGGACCGGAACAGGGTCTACCAAAATCGGATCAGCCAGGTAAAAACCTGGGTTCAGTTTCGATACCTGTACCGGTACCCTATCCAACCGGTACCGGATTTACCGGAACGGGAACCAGACCGGATAGGGCAAAAACCGGTCCAATTGCCAGCCTTAATAAGGGGTAATATTTACGTATATAAGAGTTTAATAGAACTCACCTTATATATATGTGAAAGAAGTGGAAAATGAATATTATGACAAAAGTGAAGGATTTGTAGATTGCTCTGCATGTGTATTTTGTTCACATACAATGAAAATGTGAGAATTAAAATGAGCACTTTTAAAATAATTTTTTTAGGCTCTACTCTAATGAAAATGAAACAAATAATTAAAAACTGAAACATTTTATGTTTACTTTATTTCTCTTTTTAGTTGAGCAATAAATGTAAATAATTATCGGAAATTTTTTGATGAAGTAACTTCATTTTTAAGCAATTAGTTTAAGAAAAATATAAGAAAAAATGTCCCAAAAATTTTGGTAAAAATTAAATAAATATCTGGACTAAGAAGGATGTTACATCACCTTTTAAATTTTAAATTTTATTATTTCATATAGATATAGATCTTTAGTAGAAGAAATGATCTAAAAATTAAAAAAAAATGACAAATCAAATTATATATATGTGTGTGTGTGTGTGTGTTATAAATCCATTGAACTAAGTGGATTGTTCATTTAGTTTATTCATGAACTAACATTCATGTATTTGTGTTCCCTAGGTGATATGAACCCATTTGGGATAATGATGTATCTATTAATTTGACATTCATCATGATAGCCTTTGGAGTAATTTATCTACCTATAAATAGATATATCATTCTCCATTGTATGATACACTTGAATAAGAAGAAGAATCTTCTCTTCCATCTACTTATCTTGTCTTCTTCTCTTTATATTTATATTGTTCTGAGCTTAATTTTATTACACGTTATCAGCACGAGACTCCAAAAGTAAGATCCAAAATTCTGGTATAATGAATTAAATATAGAAAGCGAGGTATGTTTCTTTTAATAGTACCGGTACTATATCTTTGTTTCGATATAGGTATAATCTATTGCTTCTTATTTTAGTCATGTATTCTTATGCATTATGTCACGTAAAAGGAAAGATGATTTTATATGACTCATCATAATTTTATTATCTGACGCCTTAACATTTTTCGGCTTATAAAACATGAAGAAAACAAATGGAAACATTTTGGTTAATGAATGATGTCTTGTCATTCTTTTTATTTGTTTTTCTTTTCTAAGTCTAATAAATTTTGTATATGCTTATATATTTTGCACGGTTCATTTCATTCACTACGCATATACTTCGCCAAAAAGGAAATATGTTTTAATCTACCCTTTAAGAAGAAAATTATGCTTCTATTTTCTATTATTATTTCATTGTTCGTTACACTAATCTATGAGATTAATTTCATTTTTGGAGTAGATTAGAGAAAACAATTTCTTTTAGCTTGAAAAATAAATAAACTGAGAGAAGCATATGTTTGTCTCTGGTAAGCAGTGAAGTGAACGATGACATAAGAGGTTAATTCCATTTCATTTTGGACTATAATTTATTAATTCACGATAAGGCGATGGATTCAGGTCTCATCCCACCAAGAGGGTAAGACATCGATTTGAATCCCGATACGCTATGATGATAAGATATTGAATTAAAGTCCCAATGAATTATGACCTAAAGCGTTTTCTTATGGGTAATGTCACGACCCGATTTCTCAAGTCATGATGACGCCTACCATCCCACCAATAGACAAGCCAAACTTCATCCCGGAACTTAACAGTAATGGGATTAAGAGTGGAAACTAATTATAAACCAAGCGGAAACATACCATAAGAACACAAAAATGAAGGCTGAAACGAAACCAAACTAAATATATACGAGACACCTCCCAAAACTTGGAAGTCACATGTATAGAACCACTAACAAGATTACAAGTCCCAAAAGTGAACCACAGAAACAACTGTCTCAAAAACAAAAGACAAGCCAAAAGATAAATACAGAAGGAGACAGGTAATCCCAGAACACCATGTGCTCACCCTAGACTCCTGAACTGACAGCTGCAGGCCCGATCTCAACGCTGATAACTGGTGCTCAGACCTGCATCATGAAAACAGATGCAGAGTGTAACATGAGTACCAAAACAACAGGTACCTAGTAGGCATCATAGACCGACTGAGCAAGAAAGGTAAAAACAGGCAAACAAGATAGAATCAACAACAACAGAGGTTGACAGAATGGAAACAGAGAAAACGGAATGTAAACTGAGGATAACTATGCTAAACCTAGCTGGCCCCCCATAAGACCCGCTGGGTACACTCGTGCGCAAGTTTAAGTAAAAACCCGAACGGACCCCCATAAGCCCGACAGGTACACTAAAAAGCTAGAACTACAGGATCAAGGAACAGAACTCCGAACCGAACAAGCGATACTCAATCGACCACAAGTCTGACTTCCCAAAGCAATACGCCAATCCAGTAAGCTACTCCGGGGGCATGAACCCAGTCATTCGAGTACTGCAAAAAGGGCAGGGGTACGTCGACCCCTCTAAATAACCCGATATCCAAATGTCCAAATAGGCTATCACTCCGGGGGCATCACCTGGGCCCAGCCCATACCAGCCAAGTGAGCCATCTAACACTCCGGGGGCGTTGGCCCAGCTAGACGAGCGTCCCATCTAACACTCTGGGGGTGTTGACCTAGCCAGACGAGTGTGCCATCTACCACTCCGGGGGCATTGACCCAGCCAGATGAGTGTACCATCTATCACTCCGGGGGTATTGGACCAGCCAGACAAGTGTACCATCTACCACTCCGGGGTCATTGACCCAGCTAGACGAGTGTACCATTTATGTTTACTTCGCAGAGGACCTCAAATAACCCACATATCGTGGATCACCGTCCACTCCCCACATATCCTCAACACAGAACCGAATAAAGTCAATACCAACCATACCACGCCAGACTAAACATCACGGGCCGACACCTTCATAGGTATATCAACCGAAGGCTCCCAGCCTAACACAATTCAACAAACAATCGGCGTAATGGCGACATCTTCTGACAATATCCCAAGAATTGCAAAGATAAGGGAGAAAGAATCGGAAGGTCCGAAAGCCACGGAAATGCCTATACTAAGGCTCATACTGTCAGACCCAAGTCTGCTATACCAGTCTACAATGATCTAGTTCATCCGAATCGACATCGGATACATACTCAAGTCAACCATGTACATGGGACCATGTCAACAATATAACAGCCTATTCTAAGGCAGAATCACAACAATCAGCCAATCATGGAGTGAAAGAATCCGGTCCCACTCATGCAACATTAGATAACTACCAACTGATAACCCACAATACAAAGATCAAACCAATCTAGTCAACAACCCAACCTATAGCATGATACTAGCTCATAACAACCCAACAGTCAACTCCAAACTAAAGAATCAGGGAATAAGGGAAACAACCCTAGCCAACCACCCCAGATTCACAAATATCAACCAGCAATTACACATTCAAGCTCAATCTAGAAGGAAGGAAAGTCGTAACCTACCAAAAAGTCGATCACAAGCGCTCCAAGTCACTCAACCGGAGATTTTCCCATCCGTACGGCCTCAGACCGCTGCCAAGCTATAAAAAAATAGAATCACAACGTCAATACGATCGTTTAGACACTAAAATCAATAAAATTGGAGACAGGCCAATTTTGGAGTCAAATCGGGCAAAGTGGGACCCACTCCAGATTTTCCGAAATTGACTCCATGAAAAGGTCCCAAATCCTTCCCTGAACTTGAATCTCAAAACGGATCACCCATCAGGGCTCGAATCTGCTCCAAACAGTCAACAACAACAACAAAAAGCAAAACTTTACACAAATAGGCCAAGAAAACAACTTACAACTCGAATTCACATAAATCAAAGGAAACCCAATGCTAAAAGACCTAAAACCCATGGAACCAACAAGATTCCGAGCACTTGGGACTTCGAATCACCCAAAACGGAGCTCTACAACTCGAGATATCGAAGTTTTAAAATTAAGAAGAAATCATAAATTAATCACCAAAAAGATGATGGGCAGCAGCTTCGAGCTGAAATTCACCTCAAACGAGGGTTCAACAACACAATCCGATCACTCTAGCACGTAGCCACAATCTCTACAATCATACAGGACTTCGAATCACTCAAATCGGAGCTCGGATGAGGGAGAAATTGCCATTTGAAAATGAGGGTTGAAAGCTGAAATTTCTGGGTTATAAAATCCGAAACTGGTCGCTAAAAACTATTTCTGGTCGCTAAAAGTGTAAATTCTGGTCGCTAAAGGTCTGCACCAACAACCAGATTTTTGCTATTTTTCAAAGTGTCCGAATGAGCCCTCGGAATTCGTTTGGGATCCGATGAAAATAAACCAGATATGCTACCCCACTAAATTCGATATTTTGGACTCAATGGGGTAGTCAAAATTTTTATATGAGGTCGTTTCGACAAAAAGTGGGTCCCACACCCAATGAACCATGTTAGCCAACTTCTACTGGGGGATTCAAAATTAGGTCGGAAGCTCCCGAAAATTCTCGAAAGGTCATTCTAGACCAAACTCGGCATTTCAGAACCAACCGCGCTGTCGAAATCTCCATTCGAGCGCGTTCTCCAAGAATGTTGACCGAAGTCAACCTTAAACCAAATTTCAAAGGCTAAAGAGCTAACTGGCCCCAAAATCACACCGAAAATTCCGGGACTCGGGCAAACCATGCTTCTAGCCTAATTTGGCCGTTCCGGAGCTGATGGAACCGTCAGAATTCTCATCTGAGACCGTTTACCTGAAGTTATGATCGAAATCAACTTTTCAAGGGTCAAAAGCTCCAAAACAGAAAAACATGCATAAAACCCAAATGAACGACCATGCAATCGAACAGTCAGTGCCAGCAAGTCAAAAATGACTTGGGGTCGCTACAGGAACGCTCAAACCGACAGACATAAGGCATTAACACAGAAATGACCTGGAGGGTCATTACAATATCCACTACTAAAAGGACTTTCGTCCGCCAAAGTAAGGATCAAGAAATACCTAGGGGCTCAAATAAGCTGGGGAACTGCTCTCGCATCTCTCATTCGATCTCCGAGGTAGCCTTCTCAACTGTATAATGCCTCCAACGAACCTTAACTACAAGAATAATTCTCGACCGCAACTGCCTCACATCTCTGGTCAAAATAACAACTGGCTCCTCAACATAGGTCAAACGATCATCCAACTCAACAACATCATACTGGAGCACATGAGACCCATCTGGAACATACCGGCACAACATCGAAATATGGAAAATTGGATGAACAGCTGAGAATGCTGGAGGTAAAGCTAACTCATAAGCCACCTCGCCAACAGCTCTCAAAATCTCAAAAGGCCCGATATACCTAGGGCTAAGCTTGCCCCGCCTCCCAAATCTCATCACGCCCTTCATGGGCGATACTCGGAGGAATACTTTGTCACCCACGGCAAAACTCAACGGTTGGTGCCTGCGGTCTGTATAACTCTGTTGTCTACTCTGAGCTGTCCTGAGCCTATCCTGAATCAACCTCACATGCTCTAAGGATTTCGGAAACAAATCTGTACCATGTGGTCTAGGCTCCGTAGACTCAAACCAACCAACCAGAGTGCGACAACGCCTACCATATAAGGCCTCAAACGGGGCCATCTGAATGATAGAATGGTAGCTGTTGTTGTACGCAAACTCTGCCAAGGGCAAGAAATGGTCCCACTGACCCCCAAAATCTATAACACAGGCCCACAACATATCCTCAAGAACCTGGATAGTGCACTCTAACTGGCCATCAATATGCGGGTGAAATGTTGTGCTAAGATCCACATGGGTGCCCAACTCCACCTGAAATGCTCTCCAAACGCTGGAAGTGAACTGTGGACCCTGGTCTGAGATGATAGAGACATGCACACCATAAAGACGGACTACCTCCAGCATGTAGATACGGGCTAACCTCTCAGCATGGTAGGATGTATGAACATAGATGAAGTGTGTTGACTTGGTCAATCGATCCACGATGGCCCAGATACTGTCAACACCCCTAGGAGTCTGTGGCAATCCCATAACGAAATCCATGGTGATACTCTCCCACTTTCACTCAGGAATGGGTAACCTCTGCAACTCTCCACTAGGCCTCAAATGCTCGGCCTTCACCTGCTAGCAGCACAAGCAACGGGGCACATAGTCTGAGATGTCCCTCCTCATACCGCTCCACCAGTAATGTTGCCTTAAATCATGATACATCTTAGCTATGCTCGGATTGATAGAATACCTAGAATCTGGGCCTCGCTAAGGATTAGTTGGATCAAATCAGTAGCCTGCCCGGTATCACCTACCAAAACTCTATCTCTGAGTGCCACCAAAGACTCATCCTCGAGCTTACGACCACAGATCTGATCAATTAGAGATGACTGAACCCCCATATAAGCTAACACTCGGCTGGAATCTGAAACATCAAGCTTGATCATCTGATCGGCTAAGGACTGAATGTCCAAAGCCAAGGGTTGCTCCAAAACAGGAAGGAAGGCTAGACTACCCATACTCACTACCTTCCGACTCAAGGCGTGTTCTACTACATTTGTCTTGCCCGGATGGTAGAGAATAGAGAGATCGTAGTCCTTTAGGAGCTCTATCCACCGGCGTTTCCTCAAATCAAGATCCCTTTGAGTC
Source organism: Solanum appendiculatum (assembly GCA_018342035.1). Classification (NCBI taxonomy): domain Eukaryota; kingdom Viridiplantae; phylum Streptophyta; class Magnoliopsida; order Solanales; family Solanaceae; genus Solanum; species Solanum appendiculatum. Next base: position 119,510 of record JAGDQO010000113.1, read on the forward strand.
ATGACGTACTAAAGGCTCCTGTGATCAGTGTATATCTCGCAATGAACTCCATAAATGTAATGCCTCCAGATCTTAAGCGCGAAAACTATCGCCGCCAACTACCAAATCATGAGTGGGGTAGTTGCGCTCATGCAACTTAAGCTGCCTCGACGCATAAGCAATAACCCGGCCCTGCTGCATCAGAACACAACCCAAACCAACGCTGGATGCATCACAATAGACCGTGACGCCCTCACCCTCAACTGGAAGAGTCAATATAAGAGCGGTGGTAAGCAACTCCTTGAGCCTCAGAAAGCTCCTCTCACACTCCTCCGACCACACAAAAGGAACATACTGGTGAGTCAACCGAGTCAAAGGCACCGCTAAAGTGGAGAAACCCTCAATAAAATGTCTGTAGTACCCTGCCAATCTGATAAAGCTCTGAATCTCAGTCACATAGGTGGGCCTAGCCCAACTACGAATAGCCTCAATCTTCGTTGGATCCATCATAATGCCATCCTTGGACATCACGTGCCCCAAGAATGCTACAGACTCAAGCCAAAACTCGTATTTTGAGAACTTGGCATAAAATCGATGATCTCTCAAAGTCTGGAGCACTATCCCCAAATGTTACTCATGCACATGATGGCTCCGCGAGTATACTAAGATGTCATCAATGAAGATTATGATGAAGGAATCCAAATACGGCCTGAATACACGAGTCATAAAGTCCATGATTGCGGCAGGGGCATTTGTCAATCCAAAAGACATCACTAGGAACTCATAATGGCCATAACGAGTCCTAAATGCTGTCTTAGAGATGTCCGCTACTCTAATCCTCAGCTGATGATAACCAGATCTCAAGTCAATTTTAGAAAACACGACAAAACTGTGAAGCTGGTCGAATAGGTCATCAATACGAGGCATAGGATAACGGTTATTCACCGTCACCTTATTCAACTGCCTGTAATCGATACACATCTGCATGGTGCCGTCCTTCTTCCTCACAAAAAGGACTGGGGCACCCTAGACGACACACTAGGTCGGATGAAACCTCTACTCAAGAGATCCTGAAGCTGATCACTGAGCTCTGCAGGTGCCATACGGTACGGTGGGATAGAAATAGGACAAGAATCTGGATCCAAATCAATAGCAAAGTCAATTTCCCGATCTGGGGGTAGGCCAGGAAGGTCAGCAGGAAACACATCTGCGAACTCTCGAACTATAGGCACTGAATCAACTATAGGGCCCTCCCTACTAACATCTCTAACATATGCCAAGTAAGCCAAACATCCGCTGTCCACCAGCCTCTGGGCCCGAATACAAGAAATCACCCCAAATGGTGTACGATTACAAAAACCCTACCACACCACCGGCGGGATACCAGGAATGGCTAAAGTCACGGTCTTGGCATAACAGTCCAAGACAGCCTGGTGAGGAGATAGCCAATCCATACCCAGAATCACATCAAAGTCTACCATACAAAGCACAATAAGATCAACCAGAGTGTCTTGCCCTCGAATAGTCACCACACAAGACCTGCAAACCATATCCACTACTAAAGAATCCCCTACTAGAGTTGAAACACGCAATGAAATAGATAAGGACTCAGGACTCACTCCCAATCGAGGCACACAGTAATCATACACATATGAATAGGTAGAACCAGGATTAAATAAGGATGAAGCGGACTGATGGCATAAAAGAACCGTACTTGTGATCACATCATCGGATACCTCGGCCTCTGCTCTAACTGGAGCTGCATAGAAATGGCCCCGGGCACCCCTACCCCGCGCATCCACTCGACCGCCTGTCCTGCCTCCCCGAGGACCTCTCTGAATACCCTGCTGCTGACCTCCTCTTGTAGCTAGAGGTGCTATCGCCGAAACCAGTCTCGCCGCCTGAGGAGCTGGTAAAACTGATCTGGAGACAGGGCACTCCCTGGCCCAATGACTAAGCTTACCGCAAGTGAAGCAACCCTGTGACGATCTTCTATCTGCTGAAGGCCAGCCACTCTGACCTGAAGAACCCGGCTGCGAACCACCCCGGCCCTGACTCGGCGTCCTGGCGGTGCTGGTCACACTCTGATGTCTGTAGCGCTGCCTGAAATGGGTGACTAGGCTGACCTGTGTGGAACCTCTGATAAACCTGGTCTTGAGTAACTCTGGGCCTGGAATGGGGCCCACTAGCCCTACCATCTTGTATGTTCCTCTTGCCACTGCCACCTTGGGCCTCGCGACGTAGCTACTGCTGCATACCCCTGATAGCAGCTAAGATATGGGAAAGTATGCCCTAAAGATCTGGGGAGACATCTGGTACGGGTGGTGGCTGGGATTGTCCCAATCCCACCGGCTGAGGAGGAACCTACTCCACCCGAGGCTCCGGCTCCGGAGTCCTCTCTCTCTCTCGGCCTGGTGCCGCAGCACCACCTCGACCTCGAGGTCGACCTCTACTGCGCGTGCGAGCCATCCTGCAACAGAGTGAAGCAAGTGAGATTTCATGAAACCAATCAGACAACGACGCACGAACACGAATCAAAACAAGAAAACCTCATATGGACACCCTTTAGCCTCTCGAAGATAGGTCACGACGTCTCCGCGCCGATCCTCAGGACTCTACTAGATGCTAGTTCTATACAAGTGAGACCAACGAACCTAGGCTCTGATATCAATTTGTCACGACCCGATTTCTCAAATCATGATGGTGCCTACCATCCCACCAGTAGGCAAGCCAAACTCCATCCCGCAACTTAACAGTAAATGGATTAAGAGTGGAAACTAATTCTAAACCAAGCGGAAGCATACCATAAGAACACATAAATGAAATCTGAAATGAAACCAAACTAAATATATACGAGACACCTCCAAAAACTTGGAAGTCACATGTACAGAACCACTAACAAGAGTACAAGTCCCAAAAGTGGACCACAGAAACAATTGTCTCGAAAACAAAAGACAAGCCAAAAGATAAATACAGAAGGAGACAGGTAATCCCAGAACCCCATGTGCTCACCCTAGACTCCTGAACTGACAGCTGCAGGCCCGATCTCAACGCTGATAACTGGTGCTCGGACCTGTATCATGAAAACAGATGCAGTGTGTAACATGAGTATCAAAACAACAGGTACCTAGTAGACATCATAGGCCGATTGAGCAAGAAAGGTAAAAACAGGCAAACAAGATAGAATCAACAACAGAGGTCGACAGAATGGAAACAGAGAAAATGGAATGTAAACTGAGGATAGCTACGCTAAACCCAGCTGGGCCCCCCATAAGACCCACTGGGCACACTAGTGCTTAAGTTTAAGTAAAAACTCGAACGGACCCCCATAAGCCCGACAAGTAAACTGAAAAGCTAGAACTACAGGATCAAGGAACAGAACTCTGAACCGAACAAACGACCAATACTCAACCGACCACAAGTCTGACTTCCCAAAGTAATACGCCAATCCAGCAAGCTACTCCGGGGGCATGAACCCAACCAGTCGAGTACTGTAACCTATAATGGGTCCACAAGCCAAGGATAAGCCATCACTTAACACTGTTACTTAACATAACCACCAAGATGGGGTCAATCCAGCCATAATCGAGTCACGAGGTCCAAGGTAGGGACAAGTCCAAACAATATATATAGCTAACGACAAAATATATACAATACGCTTAATCATAGTCAAACAATAACCTAACAAAACCCCCATAAGCTTGAAAGGTACAAAATAGAAAACATAATCCGACCGGCCCCACCATAAGACTGACGGATGCAAACAACAAGCATTTATATTGTTGATAGGTGATCCATATGAATGTTAGCTGTGTAACAAAAATCCATGAGTATCACCAAAGTTAAATACCGTGAGACCGAGTGAATAACGCCATAAATCTAGGGTAAAAACCAAAATATCAATAGTGAGACCACAACTCAAACCGTGGTTGATAGTTATGAACTTGATTTGCCTAATGATTTAGCTTCGATTAGTCCGATTTTTCATGTCTCTTTGTTGAAGAAATGTGTTGGTGATTCGACATTTATAGTACCATTGGAGAGTCTTGGTGTAAAGGAGAATCTCCCTTATGAAGAGGTTCTGGTTCAAATTTTGGACTGGCATGTTTGGAAGTTGACAAACAAAGAAATTGCTTCCGTGAACATTCTTTGGAGGAATCAGTTAGTTGAGGGTTCTACTTGTTAGGCCGAGGCCGATATGATGTCCCATTATCCTCATCTCTTTCCCTCCGTCTCTACTCTTGCATGAGGTATTTTGTTCCTCATTGTTCATTCTTTTGGTTTTATGTGTCTTAGATATTCCCATGATTCCTCATTTATGCATGTTCATGAAAAGCTTATTTTTTTAGAAAATGAGTTAACTTGATTGATTTATTTATGTTATGTGCATTTGAGTATGAGTTACATATAGACCTTATGAAATGATGCTTTGAACATGCTTTAGCTTAGAGTTGATGTTTCCTCCTCGGATATGTGCATTTATGTGATTGCATTCATGCTGGGCTGATAGATTTAGTTCTTATGCTCCATATGATGTGTTGACTTCCATTCGAGGACAAATGTTCTCAAGGAGGAGATATTGTGACATCTCGGATTTGAAAAAGAAGGAAATTTCAGGTTTTTAGAACTGGTGCCAGTATTGACGGATGCCATCTACGGACTGTAGGTTGACTTATGGGTCGTAGGTAGGAATTGTAGATGGCAAGGAAAAATGATTTCAAAATGTCAAGTTTCATGATCCTTTCTACGACTCAACAGGATGGTCCATCATTGCATCTACAGACAGTAGATAGGTCTCATACATCACTCCAAGACTTAGTGAAATTTTGAGGGTCAAAGTTGGGAATTACGGTTGTCATATATGGCCCGTAAGTGGACCAACAGACCATACATGGTAACCGTTGTTGGAAGATCAAATTTAAATAGTCTCTGAACTTTTCTACGGTTGGCCATGACTGTCTGTAGTTTCACCTACGGACCGTAGATCCAAGCCGTACGGCTGAATCCGACAGTTATTTTAAGGGCTCTTTGGTCTTTTCCCTAATTGACTTATACCTAATCTAAGTAAGTTTAGCCTTAGTCCTAGACCCTATATAAGACTTCTTAGCTTAAAATCTACCTATTCTAATCACTCTTCAAATTTCCACAAATCTCTCCAAATCTTTTCCCAAATATTTCTCTCTCTAAAGCTTGAAGAAGAAGGCTAGGGATTCAAGTCTCCAATTCTCCATTGATTGTGGGTATTGAACTCCAAGGTATGATGGCTATCACCTATGGAATCCTTTCCTCTATAGGGTTCCTAAATTCCTCAATTTTGCAAGTTAGAATTCTCCAATTGAAATTAGGGTTTTCTCCTATCTTATGGGTTCTTTCAAATTATGATCTAATTGATTGATTTAAATCTTTTTATGCATGAATTGTGTTAATTGTGTGATTTGAAGTTTAATTACCATGAACCTATGCGTGATCTATGATTTCTATACTTTGATCTTATGATGAGGTTTAAACTATGAAAGATGAAAATTATGAAGATATGCAAGTTCTTTATGAACTAAATAACCCGGTATCCAACTGTCCAAATAGGCTATCATTCCGGGGGCATCGCCCTGGGCCCAGCCCATACTAGCCAAGTGAGCCATATAACACTCCGAGGGCGTTGACCCAGCCAGACGAGTGTGCCATCTACCACTCCGGGGACATTGACCCAGCCAGATGAGTGTACCATCTACCACTTCGGGGGCATTGACCCAGGCAGATGAGTGTACCATCTACCACTCCAGGGGCATTGGACCAGCCAGACGAGTGTACCATCTACCACTCCAGGGGCATTGACCCAGCTAGACGAGTGTACCATTTATGTTTACTCTACAGAGGACCTCAAATAACCCACATATCGTGGATCGCCGTCCACTCCCCACATATCCTCAACACAGAACCGAATAAAGTCAATACCAACCATACCACGCTAGACTAAACATCACGGGCCGACACCTTCATAGGTATATCAACCGAAGGCTCCCAGCCTAACACAATTCAATAAACAATCGGCGCAACGGCGACATCTTCCAACAACATCCCAAGAATTGCAGAGATAAGGGAGAAAGAATCGAAAGGTTCGAAAGCCACGAAAATGCCTATACTAAGGCTCATACTGTCAGACCCAAGTCTGCTATACCAGTCTACAATGATCTAGTTCATCCGAATCGACGTCGGATACATACTCAAGTCAACCAGGTACATGGGACCATGTCAACAATATAACAGCCTATTCTAAGGCAGAATCACAACAATCAGCCAATCATGGAGTAAAAGAATCTGGTCCCACTCATGCAACATCAGATAACTACCAACAGATAACCCACAATACAAAAATCAAACCAATCTAGTCAACAACCCAACCTATAGCATGATACTAGCTCATAACAACCCAACAGTCAACTCTAAACTAAAGAATCAGGGAATAAGGGAAACAACCCTAGCCAACCACCTCATATTCACAAATATCAACCGGCAATTACACATTCAAGCTCAATCTAGAAGGAAGGAAAGTCGTAACCCACCAAAAAGTCGATCACAAGCGCTCCAAGTCACTCAATCGGAGATTTTCCCATCCGTACGGCCTCAGACCACTGCCAAGCTATCAAAAAATAGAATCACAACGTCAATACGATCGTTTAGACACTAAAATCAATAAAATTGGAGACAGACCAATTTTGGAGTCAAATCGGGCAAAGTGGGACTCGCTCCAAATTTTCCGGAATTGACTCCATGAAAAGGTCTCAAATCCTTTCCTGAACTTGAATCCCAAAATAGATCACCCATCAGGGCTCAAATCTGCTCCAAACAGTCAACAACAACAAAAAGCAAAACTTTACACAAATAGGCCAAAAAGCAACTTACAACTCGAATTCACAAAAATTGATGGACACCCAATGCTAAAATACCAAAAACCAATAAATCCAACAAGATTCCGAGCACTTGGGACTTTGAATCACCCAAAACGGAGCTCTAGAACTCGAGATATCGAAGTTTTAAAATTAAGAAGAAATCATAAATTAATCACCAAAAAGATGATGGGCAGCAGCTTCGAGCTGAAATTCACCTCAAATGAGGGTTCACCAACTCAATCCGATCACTCCACCACGTAGCCACAATCTCCACGGTCATACAGGACTTCGAATCACTCAAATCGGAGCTCGGATGAGGGAGAAATCGCCATTTGAAAATGAGGGTTGAAAGTTGAAATTTCTGGGTTATAAAACCCAAAACTGGTCGCTAAAAACCATTTCTAGTTGCTAAAAGTGTAAATTCTGGTTTCTAAAGGTCTGCACCAGCAACCAGATTTTTGCTATTTTTCAATGTGTCTGAACGAACCCTCGGAATTCGTTCGGGACCCGATGAAAATAAACCAGATATGCTACCTCACTAAATTTGATATTCCGAACTCAATGGCGCAGTCAAAATTTCTATACGAGGTCATTTTTTTTAAAAAGTGGGTCCCACACCCAATGAGCCATTTTAGCTAACTTCTATCGGGGGATTCAAAATTAGGTCGGAAGCTCTTGGAAATTCTTCAAAGGTCGTTCTAGACCAAACTCATCATTTCAGAGTTAACCGCGCTATCGGAATCTCCATCCTAGCGCGTTCTGCAAGAATGTTGACCGAAGTCAACCTTAAACCAAATTTCAAAGGCTAAAGAGCTAACTGGCCCCAAAATCACACTGAAAACCCCGGGACTCGGGCAAATCATGCTTCTAGCCTAATTTGGCCGCTCCGGTGCTGATAGAACCTTCAGAATTCTCATCTGAGGTCGTTTACCTGAAGTTATGATCGAAATCAACTTTTCAAGGTTCAAAAGCTCCAAAACAGAAAAACAGGCATAAAACCCAAACGAACGACCAGGCAACCGAACAGTCAGTGCCAGCAAGTCATAAATGACTTGGGGTCACTGCAGGAATGCTCTAAACGACAGACAGAAGGCATTAACACAGAAATGACCTGGAAGGTCATTACAGGTAAGACTTTGGGTTTCAAGTCAACGCACTATATTGATGAGATGTTTGGGAAAATTAATATGCTCTTGAAAAATAGTCATGAATCTTGTACAATTGAATTGCTCCATTCTCTTATGTGAATGTGGTAGCAGTACATGATAAGTCTGAAAGATGACAATGATTATTGTGTTTGTACAATGAAAATGGGCATGAGAAAAGAGAAAATTATGATAGTCATCATTGTGGTTAAATGAAGAACATTGTGGGTTCTCCAAATATTCCTTCAAAATGTGAGGGTAATTTTTATCATCAAAAGGATATATATAAAAGGTCATTGGACACGAGGTTGTTGTGTGATCTAATAATATGATAAATTTTATAAATCTTTCCTCCAAAGAAATGAAGATAAAATGGTGGTACATTTGACCTTTCAAAGTGATGTTGAGGTGTGTCATGCAAAAATTATAAATTTTAAGGGCATGACAATGAGCTTATAATGCAAATTTATGAAGCACATACAAATGATTGGTCCATTCCTTCAAGAGAATGTGACTGGTGATAAGAATCATGACTGCTCGACTATTCTTAAAGTGAATAAGTCAAGATATGATAAAACTATTATGAGTTTGATATATGTCACAACTCACATCTACGGTAGGTTTGAGGGAAATAAATAAATTTTATTTTGGCATGAATGGTCAATGGTCGTGTATGTTTTATACGTCATAAATATTATGGTATGTTTATTGTGAACTACCAAAAGTACAAAAAGAAAGAAGTAATTCTTGCCTAAACATATTGTGGCCACGATAAAAATAATATTATTGTGTGGCAACACAAATTTGTCACTGGTTGTGTACCTATGGTACGATAAAAGTAATGCAAGAAACATGTCTTGCCTGTCGTAATTTTGATCATGATAAGAATAATATAATTTTCTCCTTGAAGAAGATGTTCACCATACGGATGGTGTCATGAAATATGTGATAGTGCACAAAGTTATTTGTAAACTCTAAAGAGCCATTGTGTTATTATCGGAGGAATAATATTGGGGTTGTAGTAAATCTCAAAAGAAACTTTTTAAGTTTCGAATAAATTGAAAAAAAATATTGAGACTATAAATTATGAAAAGATTTAATATCTTCAGATTACTACAATCGAAACGGGTTATAAATATTTATGTAAAAGGTTACCCATTTATCTCATCTTGTTTGTTGCACACAAACATGGGCATACTGATGAAATCACATGCAAAAGTAAACTATAAGTATACTGAAATAAAGATCAGTTGGCATGATCGGTTGGCCATTCCGATTAAATTATGATGCAAAAATAATTGAGAATTCACATGGTTATATATTGAAAAAATAAAACATTCTTCAAGAATTCTCTTGTGTTGCTTGTTCTCATGATAAAATTATCATTGTACCAGCTAAGGTTGGTATTGTATTCCCTGAAATTATTTAGAACATATAAAAAGGTGAAGATGGGCCCGTTCACCTACCATGTGGATTGTTTACTATTATATTTAATAGATGCATCTATAGTATGGTCACAGGTGCATTTGTTATCAACTTGCAATTTGATTTTTGTAAGGTTATTAGCTTGAATTGTTAAATTACGAGCATAGTTCCAAATTATAAATCTATGTTGATAATGCTGGTTGGTTTAGCAGAAATTGTATGCCTCCAATTATAACTAAACCAACGGTTACGAGAACAAATCTCCCAAAAGAAATTTGGTATGAGATGAATTCACTTAACATGTAGCAACACTTGAATGCATCAAGCCAATAAAGGTCCTCTATCAAATTGGTTCATGGTCAGGAACCAAATAATTTTCATCTAAAACTTTGAAAGTGCGGTTATGATTTAATTGTTCCACCACACGCATAAAGATGAATCCCCAAATGATGTTGGGATGAATGTTAGATTTCTAACATTAGGGGGAGAGATGATTGACAGTTGAAAATTATGTGAGAGATGAATTATCTAGATCCTCGTTAAAAAAAATGAACTTGAAGTTCAAGAGATAATTCATTTGCATAATGTTGCAAATCAATTGCCAGATGAGTTTACTGACATTATGTTGTAATTCAACTGTAAATGCTCAAATGAGAAGTTTATGAATGACATAGTCTATGATATGCTTGAAGCGTGATAGACCGATCGATTCCAAATATAAAACTCCTTGAGGAAGGAGAGGAGCAAATGATCAAGATGGCCATGATAATGAGGCAACTGCTTTAAAGTAGCACCACGACATAACACTTCATAAAACATTGACAAAGGTTCAGGTACCTGAAATGATGAAAAATGAAGAGATCTTGATAAGTTATGTCGTATTGGAATCGATATCAAATAACTGTCGACGGTATCTTTGATATGAAGTAGCGCTCAATGATATAGATCGTGACGAGGATCTTGAATTCAAATTTGTCATATAGTGTGGACAGATAAATGATTGGCCAAATAAAATGCATAATTCAAGTATATTTTGTTTCACTTAGAAAAGTGACGTTTTGGACTGATAGTCCATAAATCAAGGTATAATGTCAGTGGGGTACAAATCAATTATTATGCGATAGTATAACAGTAAATATCAAGTACGGCTTGCCTTGGGGCATAAATATTTTTCGCAAAAGTCCTAACATTATTGGAGATGTTTTCTCCTATGGTGGATGCAATGAGATTTGTTTTGATCCGGCAACATATGAAAAACTTGAATGCATATAATGAATAATTGTCATGTCTAGCTAAACAATGAAGGTTATATGAAAATCCTTAAAGCAATCAAGGTGTCTGAAACATATAAAAGTTTGAAAGAAACTTTTTCAATAATGCTTTAAGAATCCTCATATGGATTGAGATAATCAAGGAAGAAAGGGTACAAAAAATGACCCTATTTTGTCCTTGTATTTTTAGGAAAAAGATTAGGATTCGAATTTGTTATAATAATCGTGTATGTTGATAACTTGAACATTATTAGCACTCTTAAAGAGCTTTCACAAGTTGTTGAGTGTTTGAAAAGGGAATCTAAAATGAAAAGATCTTGGTGACAAAATTTTGTCTTGACCTATAGATTGAGAATTTGACAAATAAAATATTTGTCCATCAATCAACATACACAGAAAAGTTTTGATGTGATCTTACATGAATAAATCATATTCATTGAGTACTCCAATGATTATGAGATCGCTTGACATAAATAAAGACCAGTTTCGATCTCAAGAGAAGGATGAAGAGCCTCTTAGTGATGAAACTCCATATATTAGTCAATTGGGACACTAATGAACTTTGATATATATGATCAAATATTTTGCAGTGAGTTTATTGACAAGATTCCGCTCCTCCCCAACGAGAAGACGTTGAAATGACATCATATATGTGAAGGATTTGTAGATTGTTCTGCATGTGTATTTTATTCACATACAATGAAAATGTGAGAATTAAAATGAGAACTTTTAAAATAATTTTTTTAGGCTCTAATCTAATGAAAATGAAACAAATAATTAAAAACTGAAACATTTTATGTATACTTTATTTCTCTTTTTAGTTGAGCAATAAATGTAAATAATTATCATAAATTTTTTGATGAAGTAACTTCATTTTTAAGCAATTAGTTTAAGAAAATATAAGAAAAAATGTCCCCAAAAATTTGGTCAAAATTAAATAAATATATGGACTAAGAAGGATGTTACATCACCTTTTAAATTTTTAATTTTATTATTTCATATAGATATAGATCTTTAGTAGAAGAAATGATCTAAAAATTAAAAAAAATGACATATCAAATTATATATATGTATGTGTGTGTGTGTGTGTATTATAAATCCATTGAACTAAGTGGATTGTCCATTTAGTTTATTCATGAACTAACATTCATGTATTTGTGTTCCCTGGGTGATATGAACCCTTTTGGAATAATGATGTATCTATTAATTTGACATTTATCATAATAGCCTTTGGAGTAATTTCCCTACCTATAAATAGAGATATCATTCTCCATTGTATGATACATTTGAATAAGAAGAAAAATCTTCTCTTCCATCTACTTATCTTGTCTTCTTCTCTTTATATTTATATTGTTCTGAGCTTAATTTTATTACAATATGCAGTTCTTATAAAGTTATAACAATTATTTTTTTGAAATAAATAAAAACTAAAAAGAACAAAGAAAGGAAAAGAAGTGATTTAAGAAAATGATATCAATAACATTAATGATGAGATTAAGAAAAGAAAATTTTAAAAATTAATAGCATTAATGATGAAAGGATTTAAATATGGTCATATTTGATATTCTGTAAAAAATTTATGGTATAATTAGTAGTCTTTTAAAAATTAAGAAAAATACAAAATAACATAAAATAAATAAGTAAACTTCCAAACACAATTTTTAGCAATTAATTTAAGAAAATATAAGAGAAAATGTCAAAAAAAACTTTGATAAAAATAAATAAATATCTAAAGTAAGATGGGTGTCATCCTTTTCTGATTTTAACTTTATTATTATGTATAGATATGGATCTTTAGCAGAAGAAATGATCTAAATTCAAAAATAATAAATCAAATTCTGTAAAAGAAAATATCTATGCAATTCTTACCAAGTAATATTAACTAATTTCTTGTAATAAATAAATAAAAAAGTAGAAAAAAAAAGTAAAAGAAGTGATTTATAGATAAGGAAATGATATAAATGAGAGTGATGATCAAATTAAGGTAAGGAAGTAAAAAAATTAGCATGACTGATGATGAACGAAATTCAATAAGATCACCTATGAAATATGATATTCAATAAAATCTGAAAGTGAAATTTTCAGTTTTTTAAAATTAGAAAAATTATAAAATTATAAAAAAAAAACTACAAAAAATAAATAAAATTTTAGGCTTTAGAAAATGTCACGTTATATATATATATACTAAAAATATAAACTTTTTGTATATATAAAAGAAATAAAACAAACTTTAATTAAAATAGATGAGGAAAAAAAACAGAAAAACGTTTTTAAAAATAAAGCAAACTTTAATTGAAGATAAAAAATGAAAAAAAATAATAAAAAGTTTTTTTAAAAAAAAAAAATAGAATCTAGATTTCTCCTTATTCTCCTCCTAATTTAATATGAATTCCATAAATAAATTGATTCCCTTCTAAATAATTCTTTTTGCCCTTGAATCATTTATCATTCTTTCTATAAGTTTCTCAATCAAAATGATTTTTTTCTCAATATATATTTTCTTGTAGAAGGAATCACTTTGCAAAATCCTTTCAAAAGGTCTTTTATTTAAAATAAAAATGATTGTTACATGGCATTTCTTCTTTCATCAATATTTTCATAAAGATCATGAGATAACTCTTTCTCTTTTCATGAAGAAATAACGTCCCATCATCATCAGAAGAAGAGATAAAGTTAAGGAATCGGTGAATTTTTTGTTCATTCTGAAATCTCTTCACCTCATCTCTAAATTAGCTTTCAAGGAGCTTTGTCGTTTTTTTTTTCTTTTTCCGTTGCTTGTTATCTTTCTCTCCTTCATGATTTTTTTACTATTTTGATGCGTTGTTGAATTTTCCTCTTACTGATATGTATATGTTCAATGAAACTTTTTTGATGTTCCTGCAAAATTTAAAAAGGCAAAGTAAAGAAGAAATATAATTTAAACAAAAAAGATGTCTCAAACACAACCCTACAAAGAAATGAAATGCTGAGAAAAGAGCTAATCCGTGAGTTTTTCTATTGCTCTGACAAGAATAAACACATCAATATAAGTAGGTGAATAGCTTCTATCATATTGTTTGAAATATTTTGTGATTAGCTACTCTACTTTAAATATTAGTACCTTTGAAATTAAATTTGTATGTAGAAGAGATAACTTTTAATCTCCTCTCATATACGTTATAACAATTATTTATTTCTCTTTTAATTCTATCATTTATGTGTTATAGTTATGAATATTAAAAATGATATAACTGTCACTAATTTATTGGACATTATCTTTTTTAATAGAGCAAGTAAATAGAAGAAATAGGAAAAAAGACCCAAAAAATGAGAAAAAAGATAAATAGGAATCCTAGCCATAAAGAGGTGCCACATCAGATTGTCTTCATTCAGCTTTATATATATATATATATAGAGAGAGAGAGAGAGAGAGAAAGAGATAGATAGATAGATTAACTACAAATAATATGTCATACCAAATAGTCATGCCCAATAAAAATTCAAAAATTTCATGTTCATATGTTGCTAAACATGTAGCTTCACTTTTAGTTTTTGGATCCTCACTAAGTTCTTCTAATTTCAATAAAGCATCTCTTATTTGTGGTGCTTGAAATCTTAATGCTTTAATATTATCAATACGATTTCTCCAATGAGTCTGTGGCAATGATTTAAGAGTTAGGTTGGGTACAAAATCTTTTCAAATTTTACATCACTTAGTAGAATAATATAGCTTTCGTACAAGAATTAGCCATGTCACAGAATGCCAAATATAAACTATGACAACCACAAGGTGTATAAAATGCTCTAGGATTTACATCGAGAAGTCTTTTCCGCACTCCTTGATGTTTTTCTCTTTATATTGGATCCATTATCATATCAATGTACTCTTAAATTATCCATATCAAGTCCGATTGTCACGACCCAAATCACCTGTGCGGACACCTACTTTAACATCTAGATAAGAGAACCCTTACCACCAGATTTAAAAATGTTAATTCAAAAGTAAATAAACATCAGTTTATCACCTTATTTAAATACAAATTTTCTCTCAGTTTTGATAAAATAAGAATGTCTTTGTAAAATATATGGATTCCTCCCTAGAAACTACTCTAAATAGGTACAAGAGCTTCTAAGAGAACACTAATTATTAGAACAAGATACAACTTCGATCCCACTATAAGAAAAGAGGAGTAGAAGATGCCGGAGTACATCATTATCTTCACCTAAGAAACATCACTGATCCTACAACAAAACTTTGTCAAGTAAAATAGCAAGAGTAGTATCAGTACAAATGACACGTACTGCTAGACATTATCGGGCGACCTGAATCCACCATATAATATCATGTATACATTCAAAAGAAACATATAAGTTGAGATATATAGCCCTGATCCTTTAACCACAACCCATACTACCAAGTAATACCTCCTCTGAACTCATACACTCCATCCCAACCGTTTCTACCTCCTTCTGCTGCTAACTCTAACATTGGAAGTCATTCCACACTCTTATTCGGTCATAAGCTAACCCCTCTATCACTTAAAGATTTTTTGAAACCGCTCATCCTACCAACACTAGAATTACCCTACTGATTTCATTCTTGAATTTCAATCCACCACCTTACCCTATTAACTGGTCCGTCACCTCTCCTATGATCCCCTGCCAAGACCCTAGCTCCTAGCCCATTTAGTGGATCGCCGGCAAAACTCTTACTTATCCCCTTGACTTGACCTAATGCATAATTTGACACACCCCTCAAGTAATCAAGATCACCCGGAGATACCCAAAATACCATCTACGATGTTACTATGTAATTTCGGTTTATACAAAAATCATCCCAGCATTTAACCAGACCACTCCGGCCACTCATGGACCAATATGTGACGAACGCATCATAATGACTAAACCTGGTTCACTTATAGAACCCACAAATAGAAGAAAACCAAACATATACCAGGCATGGAACTCGAGCCAACCACTGTAAAACATGTACGAGATGTGATACCCGAGCAAATCGATATAGAACCTATATCAGGCATGGTATTCGAGCCAATCAATATAACATATATTAGGCGTGGTATCAAAGCCAACCAATAGATATTTTATACTAGTCGTAGTACCCGAGCCAATCAGTAATACGTACCAGTGTGGTACCCAAGCAAACTGAGAATTACAATATCACACAATCACAACCCCAATGAAATGAATACAACCACACTTGTGCGATCACAAATAAATAAGACAAGTTTATTATATGAGATTGATAACATGATATCATTTTGCATTCGTCTCCTTTTACACCCTAATCACGTATAGTACAAGCAATACTAATGAAACAATTAATTTGCACACATAACGTAAATTGGAAAACAGATCAACCATCACGTACCCTAGGCGACCCTTCCTAGATAAATTTCCAACTCACATCCGATTTCCCACAGGGTACATCCCATAGAATAACACCAAGCAACTGTCATAAATCCCCCCCCCCCCCCATTATTAAGCAAGTACCTTATCACCCTAAACAACAATAATCAACACATTTACCATCCAAATTCCACGCCGGAAGGCCTATGATGAAATCTCCCGCCAATCTACAATGTACAATATATTTTAACTACTCAGTTAAGCTTAGCCTACCTGGACACCAAGCAATTGTTGAAGAAATCTAAGCACGAACTTCTGGCTCTGTGGGGGCAAATTCAGACGAAAGTAGGCCTAAAATTCATGAGTTTTTGCCCTATTTGCGTTGAAACCTTCCCTGTCCATTGTTCCCAAGCTTGGAGAAGCCTAGGAGGGTTTTTGGAGAAATCCTCGTCTATTTCACCACTGAAGAGGAAGAGTCAAATTATAAAATATGTGTTTTCTAGGTTCTAGTCCTGTCAATCCAGCTATAGCAGTATGATAGCCACTATAATGGCTTAGTGACATCATCCCGAATCAAATTAAAATTCTGAATTTTCATCGTGTCACTCCAAATTAATTTGACAGCGTATTACAAAAAAATTAGATTTCCGCCCGAAGTGCCTTTTGAATAACAACGGGACATGTCGTTACATCAATATTATTTGTCTCATCTATAATAACTTCAAATATATCTTTTTCAGTTGTATCATCCACTTTGAGAAATTCTAAAGAATATTTATTAATTTTAATGTAGTAGTTGAAATATCCACTCTCTGCAATATAAAAGTCATTTGTTCTTGATGACTTGATCCGGAGTGCAATCAAGTATGATTGAGAAGTACTTTCTTAAATAATTTTATTTTTGACTTCACTTGCCAATAACTTTATCATTTCATTTTGTATATTATGTCCGAGGAATGATTATGAATTTCATCATGCTTAATTCGCCTAATATGTTCTTGCATAACTAATCAAATTCAGCAATCATTTCAATTAAGCTTAAAAAACTACCATTACTTTTTTGATAGATCTTTCAATTTGTTCCCCTAAATGTCAAATTATATTTTTCAAGAGTTGTAATCACGACAATAATTCTTGACAATACATTTTTCCATGCACTCTATCTCTATTATTTATTCCTGCACGTCTTTATCAGTTGTTTTATTTTTATGTCATCTCGTTTCTAAATCAATCCACAAGCTCATATTAATAATATGCTCATTCGTTACTTTATGAACTTTGAGCTTAGCATTGAGATTTCTCCAATCATTACTATCTTCACTAGCTAATTATTGTTACAAGTATTAAAAGTTGTACCAAATAGTTTACAATAAATAAATAAAAACTTTATTCAAATCTTTAGAGTAAATTATCCAGTTTCTTTCACGTTTTTCTCCGTCTGCCAATTTTTGAATATAGTGTGTTGTAGAAAAATGTCGTAAGAATTTATTCTTTGAAAAATTTATGCCAGTCATTCTAATTGGCCCTTTTTCTATTAATAGATCTCTCAACTCTGTATCTACACTATTCTATTGACTTGGATCATATATATATATATATATATATTTAGGAACGTGACTATTTAAATTATTTAGGATTTCTTGATTATCAAGAACTATGTCACATTTTTCACCAGCTTCTTCTGGACTTAATTCTTGAATTTTATTATCATCTAACTCAACTCTATTAGTGATTTGTTCATTTGAATAACATCCTCCCATATTTTTTGATTCAAGATTTTTATTATTTGTTAAATATCTATCAAGGACTCCTTTTTGAGATTTATTTAATTCTTCAAGTTTTTCTTTTTCTCTCTTTTTGTAAAACCAGAATCATATTCTAGTTGGTATATTTAAATTGAATAAATTTTAATAATAACTAGAACAAAAAAAAATTATACTTATGAATGAAGAATATCAACTATAACAAATTTTCAAGGAAAAACTATAAAATAATGTTAGAATAATAAAACACGTTCAAAAATTTGATAAGTTGATATAACGATATCAAAATAGTATTGTGTTTCTTCAATATAATGATTGCTTGTTGGTTTGTTGCACTTCTTGAAATTTTGAAAAAGACACCAAAAAGCAAATTTTGTTCTTTTGCAACTTGTAAGCAACAATAACTCAATAAGTTTTGTAGGAGAGAGTTCAATATTGAGAATAAAAATAATAAAATAGAGAACAAAAAAGATGAATATAAGACAAATAATAATATAGGCTCAAATTATTAGGAAATAAATAAGTACAATTTTCCACATAAGAAAACTATTCCAAAAAATTATTCCATTCCCCTAGGAAAGTGAAAATAAATAACGGCACTTTGAATATTTTTTTACTTCTTACTTTTTTTTCTTCTGAATTTAGAAGTACACATATTTTCTTCATAATAAAATGTATAAGTAATTTTTTTTTTTTAAATATGGGGTCGAAGCAATGGTTTTAATGGCCTAGTGATTAAGAAGGTCATGTGTGTTTGGTGCTCGCTTCGAAGTTCATAATTTTAATTTGTGCTAAGAAGACCCATTTGGGGTGAAGTAGGGTGCTTATTGGTTGCTTCGGTCCAATTTTGTGTATTATTCATTTGATTTATCAGTTTGTGGATTTGTAAGCACACTAAATTGATGATCAGACCAATAAGATATTCGTTGTTGATTTTCTGAATATTCGCTTTTTTGGTCTTTAACGATTTGATTTATAGTTAAATTGATAAGAAAATGTTCCTCTAGTTCTTTTTCTTTCTCTTATTTATATTTGTACATATATACATGGTATTCATGCATAAAAGTCTACACGAATTCAAGGACAGTTCAGGCATATTAGTGGTCCAAAGCCAAAAAAAGTCAGAGGACTTAAACTTTGGAAAAAAAATGTCCGTCTAGATTTTTAAGATACAAAGTTTTAATATATTTCTTTAAAAATTATTTTTGAGATGCAACGTTGTTGCTTTCTTTTATATAAAAAAAGTTTTTGGTTCTATAAATAATATCCCTCCATTTAAATTTGTTTGTCTCATTTAATTTTACACGAAACTTAAGAAAGTAAACAAGACTTTTGAACCTTGTGGTCTTACATTAAAGATATGTAGAATACACCAAAATATCCTTTAATCTTTTGACCTTAAACATGTCGTGAAAAGTTAAAAATAAAGAGTTATAAGAAAATATTCTTTTTGAAATGGAATAAACACAAAAGAAAAACAAATAAATTAAAATGGGACACTAAAAGATATATCTTTTACAAGAAAATCTACAATGATTCTATTATTGCTAAAAATTGGAGCTCCTAAAATTTAGGGGACTAAGGTAGATACCTTATTTTCTAACCCTAACAAATTACAAGCATAAGCAAATCAAATAAGTTATTGCTAAAATAAGCTTGCTTTTTTTCTCATTAAGTAGCAAACTTGGATGGAGTAGCACTATAGCAATCTTCCAACGAGAAAAAATAAGGCTAGCTTGCAGAACCTCACCAAGCCAACAACATCAAAAAGAAAAGAGTTGCACTAAGACAACAACTATAAAATGCAAAAGAAAATAAGGTTTATATTTAAAATTTAAAGTCATTGTCATATAATTAGGATTAAAAATACAATTTTAGTATGATCTTATTAAATTATTAGTTTAATCATTAACTAATCTTAAAATTAGAACTCAAACCAATGCCAAAATAGTTTACAAAATTATTTTAAAATGATTAACTCAATACTCTGAAATCAATAGATCAATAACATTTTTTCGATACAATTTATCGGTTAAATCAATATTTACACCTCTTGAATGAAGTGCTCTTGACAAAGAAAATTGCAATACTCTTCGGTTGAATGAAAAGAAGTTAGATATAATCATGTCTTCGTGTAATCTAGTTTATACTCCTTCCATTTCATTATTCTCCCTCAATTTTACTTGCATTTCTTTTAAAATTTGTAATCTTAAAATCATAGAAAATCCTATACATGTAAAATTTTAGAAGTTTTCTATTAATAGATTGGCCAATATCTACATTTAGGAAATAGTTTGTTTGTACGTAATGCCTATCTCCATTATTTCATATCGAGTTTCTTGGGTCACATCTTATTTCTAGAGGTCTATGCAGAAAGAGTAGGGTACTTGGATAGAGCTTAACAAAACTTTCACCTACATATAGATGTCTAGTTCGAATGGATTATTCAGATCTTTAAGGATATGTTACGAGCATATGTGATTGATTTTGATAGTCATTGATATCAGTTCTTGCCTTTGATAGAGTTTTTCTACAATAACAATTATCATTTCATCGTTCAGATGGCTCTATTTAAGGCTTTGAATGATAAGAGATGTTGTTCTTTGATTGGTTGTTAGAGTACAAACTTGTTGAAAGATTACTTGGATAAGTTCAAGTTGATTAAGGAGTGGCTTCTCACAAATCAAAGTTGAAAGAAGACTTATGATGATTTGAAGATTAGTGACTTAGGGTTCATAGTTGGTGACAAGGTTTTTATAAAGGTATTCCCTACGAAGGGTGTCATGAGATTTGAAAAGAAGAGTACTAAGCTCAACTCGAAATTTATTGGTTCATTTGAGGTCTTGCGTCATATTGGTGAGATGACTTATGACTTGACTTTGCCACTAATTTATCAAATGTTCAACCAGTGTTTCATGTCTCAATGCTAAACAAATATCATTCTGATGGTTCTCATGTGATTTAGTGGGATTCATTAATACAATTAGATCAAAATCTAGTATTCAAAAAAGAGCCTAAAACTATATTAGATAGCCAAATATGATATTTGAGGTCTATGGAGATAACTTTTGTGAAGGTGCAGTGGGTGTATTATACGGTAAAAGAAGCCACTTAAGAGATTGAGTTGGACATGCGAAGTAGATATCATCAACTTTTCGATAATTTAGGTACTTTTTTTTTGTTTGAGGACAAATGTGTGTAATGATGGATGTTATAGTGACTCCATAGTCATTTTGAGTGTTCAGTCTCTTTCCCCAATTTAACCCTTTTGTAGCTTTATTATGTTGCTTACGATTTGCAAGAATGAGTGGAACCAATCCTGAGGTGAGCGGATGTGGTTTGGAGAAGTTTTTCAGTTTTGAAATTTGAAAAGTTTAACCAAAGTCAACATTGTGGATTAATGTTGTCAAAATTGGGTTTGTCAAATCCATTAGGTCTACAGGGTTATTTATGATAGTCAAATATTTTGCATGGATCCCAAGATACTCGAAAGTGATTTAGACCATTGATTGATGTTCTACTTTATTTAAAAATTTTGAGTTGACCACGTTCAATAACGGGTTAGGATAATCTCAGATCGGTGACTTGATGATTCAAACATGTTCAAAATTCGCATTTTATGATTGATTTGCATATTTTATTTGTATCCAAGAGATTTCTGATGAGTTATGAGGGTTGATTCCAACTTCCAAATTTGAAAAGGTTTTGGGCATTGTTGAATTCCAGGTCTCTAATGCACCATATTATGGTATTTTTACCGCTTTTGCAGTTATAAAGTTGTTTTTTGGTAAAGGGAATCAGGCAGAGAATGTTGCGTTTCTGGTGTCTTTACTCTATTTTTGGTGTCTTTCTTTGTGGTCAACTATTATATCTTTAGTATTTGATCCACGTTTGTTGTATCATATTTGCGGTGATACCTGACATACAATAAATATATATATATATATAAATTTTAAATAGTATTTTCATTTTAAAGCATATTTTGAGTATTGAACTTCAGTTTTGGGCAATTTTAAGGAGAAACTCCATGATTTGGCTCGGGGGTAAGATCTTAACTTTGACTTCGATATTTTTTTGCTATTTCCCTAATTATTTGCTTTTTTATCGTATTTTGATAGTAGAAATTGAGGGAGATTTTCTAGATTTAGAAATCATTTTTCTTTGATTTGGAGGTAGTTTCAAACTCAATTTTTTTAAAGGAAATTTGAGATTTGAGATCCTTGTACCATGGGTAAATTGATTTTGAAATAAAACTACAATTTTGACCTGAAGGGTTGAGGTTAACTTTTGGGTCGAGATATAAGTTTATCAATATAGGTACTTACAGACTTGTACACATATGAACCGTTGGAATTATTTGGAGACTCTAAGAAAGGGTAAGACCGTAATTTGATCTTTCTAAAATCACAATTGAATTTTTAGCATTTTAAGAAAATACATGGAGAATTCACTTAAAATCAAATCTGCTTCATGGATTATACTTTCCATAATCACAACTATACTTTTAACATTTTAAGAAAAAATATGAAGAATTCACTGGGAACCAAATCAACTTAAAACCAAATCTGCTTCATGGATTATACTTTCCATAAGCACAACTGTACTTTTAGCATTTTAAGAAAAAACATGAATTCACTTGGAACCTAATCAACTTAATTGATTATTATTTTCAAAATTACATTTGAACTTTCTTTTATCAATCTCCTGGCCCTTGCTTAACTCCTTGTTCCGTAAATCGGTCGCTGGTAGATCTGATCCGAATAGATCTTGTTGAATGAATTGACTTCGGTTTGATTTCCTGAAACACTTAAAATCAAATCTGCTTCATGGATTATACTTACCATAATCACAACTGTACTTTTAACATTTTAAGAAAAAATATGAAGAATTCACTCGGAACCAAATCAACTTAAAACCAAATCTGCTTCATGGATTATACTTTCCATAAGCACAACTGTACTTATAACATTTTAAGAAAAAACATGAATAATTCACTTGGAACCTAATCAACTTAATTGATTATTATTTTCAAAATTACATTTGAACTTTTAGCATATTTTTTTTTAAAAAAATACATGAAAAACCCACTTGGAACCAATTAATCTTGTTCATGAATTATGTTTTTCAAAATCACAGTTAAATTTTTAGTATTTTAAGAAAATACATAAAGAATTCACTTAGAACCAAATCTGCTTCATTAATTATACTTTTCATAATCACAACTGAAATTTTAACATTTTAAGAAAATACATGAAGAATTCTCTTGGAACCAAATCTGCTTCATAGATTACGTTTTTCAAAACTATAAATGATTTCTTAGTATTTTAAGAATATACATAAAGAATATACTTAATTCTATGGTAATAACAATATTCTTAGGCATCTATATATAAATTTATATTATTCATTTTACTTGCTCAATCATCGTCTCTTCTCTTCCAAATAAAGTATTTTTTTTTAATTGAGTGCATACAAAGTATGTCTAATAAGGAGCTTGAGAGCAATAGAGAATTAAGTGGTGATAGCAATACGAAAAAACCCCTTTATAAAAAAATAGCAAGTTTGTCTAAGAAAGCACAAGAATTATCAACTTTGTGTGATGTACCACTTGGGCTAATTATTTTTCGTCCAGGGGAAGTTATGTTATGGCCAACTGAAACTCAAGTTAAGGAAAGATTCGAGAAGTATTTAAGTTTTCCTGAGTTCCTAAGGATGCCTAATCTAGTTACACATGAATCCAATCTTGACAAAATGATGAAGGCTCAAGAAGAAAACATTAAGAACATGGAACAGAAGAATGAGGAGAAAAAAATGGAGTTGTTGTTTAATGAAGTTATTGAGGGAAAGAGCTTTTATGAACTCGATGCAGTAGAACTTAAAGGTCTGATAAAGCTAGTTACTCTTAAAAAGACTAAAGTTGATGAACGAAAGAAACAACTACATGAACAAGATCAGCCAATAAAAGGTAATGACAACAATATTGGAGAGAAGAATGATGAGCATCTAAAGAATTAATTATGTTTAAGCATTTTGTATTTTTCTTGTTGAGTCAATTTTAATTTCATATTTATTTAATGTTTTCTATTTCGTATTGTTTATCTATTTTTATTATCATGTTGTTTGTTTTATTGATGTATTGAAGTTTTCTATTTTACTGGAAAAATTTATTTTATTATTGTTCAATCAATATTTTTATATGCGTAAGATTTGAGATGTTGTTGAATTTCAATTTCAGTCATATATCCTCCCTCCCTCCGTCCTCTCTCTAGCTAGATTAACTTAAATTTAATTTTATTCGATACAAATATTATACAAAATATTTTGATCTATAGAATTATTAAAATTTCCTATCTTTTTAATAAATATTTATGCAAAAAATAATAATACATATCTTCTTAGATGTGAAAACCTCATTAATCCAAACAGAGCCTCAAGACCTCTTCAGTTGTGTAAATTAAGTTAGAAGATCTTTCCACTTCTCTACTCAGTATACCTCTATGACTTCAGTCTAGAGGTGTCTAAAATGAGCCAAACTCTAGGTAACCCGCCCAATTCGCTCAGAATTTTAAGGGTTGGGTTCAAGATAATTTGAATTGGGTTCAATCTCAACTCATTTAAGTCTTAACTCATTTTAAGAGAATTCTCAATTGAGCCCAATTTAATCTCCAATTTCAACCCGTTTTAAGTCTCTTTATTTGCATTAATATAATGTATGTTCCTATATTAAAGGTATGGATTACTATCTATTTTATATCTTTTGGGATTTATCTATCCATTTGTAACTTTTTTTTAAAAAAAGAAATTGAGTTGAAATTCAAATTGTGGTTATAAAACTTAAAAAATAATATATTAAAATTATTGAGATTAAGCGGATCAAATTGGGCGGGTCAAGACCCAACCCATTTTAAGCTCATTTGAGCCCAAAGAAAACTTGGACGGGTCAGAATCCAACCCAATATCTATTTCAACCCATTTTAATATCTCCAATTTCAATTCAATCCATCCATTTGAGAACCCTAATCTATATCAGTTTATGGAGTCGAGTCTGTGTGTAGGTTAAAAGCCAGAGTCATGTGGAATTGAGCTTGGCTTTAAACGAGATGAATAAAAAGAGAAACGACTCATAGGATTTGAGTCCATATCCTATACCTTTATCATTTTTATGGGACCCATAGTAATCATTTTTCACTTGAATCTTTGACTCATAACGATTATGTACATTGACCTAAGTAGCGCGGATTGAGTTGAAATTGAAGATATTAAAATTGATTGAAATAGAAATCGGGTTGGATCCTAACCCGTCCAAGTTTACTTTGGGCTCAAATGGATTGAGTTCAAATGGGCTAAAAAGCAGGTTGGATCTTGACCCGCCCAATTTAACCCGCTTAATCTCAAAATTTAAACATATTGATATTTAACTTTTATAATCACAATTTGAATTTAACTCAAGATTTTTTTTTTAAAAAAAAGTTACAAATTGATAGATAAATCCTAAAAGATATTTAATTAATAATAATTCATTTCTTCAATATAGGAACATATATTGCATCAATGCAAATAAAGAATCTTAAAAAGGGTTGAAGTTGGAGATTGAAACGGACTCAATTGAGGATTCTCTTAAAATGAGTCAAGACTTGAATAAGTTGAGATTGAATCCAACTCAAATTATCATGAGCCAAACCCTTAAAATTATGGGTGGGTAACCTATGTTTGGATTCATTTTTGACACCTCTAATCTGACACTAGAGGCAATGCCATCCTAAAGCATCTTGGAGTTGTCCTGTTCAACATTAAATATGTATGCTCTTCTAGCTTACACCTTCTGGGCTCCAGCATGCGCTTTGACAAAGGAATCAATAGAGTGTTTAGGTAATACTCCATCTGTTCACTTTTACTTGTCAGTTATCACTTATTTCTATTAACATATTAAGAAAAAATAATAATTTTTTTCTATGTTTTACCTTTAGCTTTAAATACTTATTTTCCAAGACATCATTTAATAGGGGATAGTTTGATAAAATCCCTATTATCAATAATTATTTTCTTAATGGGTGTGCCAAGTCAAACTGTGACAAGTAAAAATGCACCGAGGGAGTAATAAGTATCAGGCCGTCGGCCCCAAAATATAGAGCGTAATTCTCATTGATATACATGGTGTATATCTTATGTATCTTCAATTTTATAATTTTATTATTAAAATAAGAAGTAAATTTTTTAATAATTCTCCAAATAAAACCACCAATAATATAGGAAAAAGAATATTATAATTATTATTTGAGAAAGGTAACAACACAAAAAATGATAATAACCGAGATTATCTTTTAAAATGAAATCTTCATCCATTTCAATAATCGATCTCCACACCTACTAGCTAGTTCTTCCCATTCTCAACTAATATTTGCATTGATTATTATTTATGCATTTCAAAGAAGGATAAAAAGTATAAGAGTTATGACAAAAAATGAATAAAGTAGCGTGAGAACATAGTACTATGAATTCTCTATCCTATTAATTGCATGCATGATTATCTAAAGAACTATTTATGATAGTGTCATTTTTTATGAGAGTAATGTTTTTTATTTATATTTTTTTTTAGGAAAAGTCACTGCAACATAAAGACATGATAATATAAAGTATAAATATATATCATCACCCTAAAAATATAATGTATAGCAAAAATACTTTTCAAATAATAAAAATTAAATTTAATGCCCGGGGCATACACTTTTATGCCTGCGACTTATGTTTTTATGCTTAAGACTTATACTCCGAATTCTAGGATGTACGTCCTATTGGATCTACACCTTTAATTTACACCTTGGAGAATTTTTGGTATGCCCCTTCAAGGGACTCGCCTTGAGACTTACCCCGAAAATGCTTTTTAAAACACTTAATGAAACTGCTTCCTATACTACGTCATCCAATAGAAATGATTCATTTGGGCATATTATTACACGCACCAACTGTAAATCGATCATGATTTGTAGGATCTTGTACGGACTTAGCTGATATGTCTGTCCTTTCTTTCTTCTAACAAGACTTCGGTCCACGAGTCCCTTCTTTCTTCTAGCATGCCTTCGGGTCACGAGTCCCTTCCTTCATTGTCAGAAGTTCGGTGGTCAAGACAAAAGTGACTAGTCGGTAATGATTCCGATTACTTTTGCCAGAGATTCTTCGAAAATGATTTGCCTCTAAATTCTTTACTTAACTTGTCTTAAGCATTATTTTAATGCCATGAATTCTCATTCAGAGCACCACATATTTTACAATAATTTTTCCCATACAATAAATAAGTAGTGGTTTAACTCTAATGCACCGACAATAGTAACATTTTCCAATAATTAACAATGGATTTGTAAATAATGTTAATTGTTAATATAAAATATATTTTATACCTTCAAATTTGCCACGAACCTTAAAATGTGATGATCTAAAATTAGACCGAGAAGGTAAAAATACTATTCTGTTGGAATTCGACCAACTTAAATTGTGGGGCTCTCGCTTTCTAGGACTTGCCATTCATTTGCCTTTCTCATTAATTGCAAAGTCTAGGGCTTCCGACGCCGAAGATGACTAGTACAGCTGCAGGTAACGGACTCTTCAAGTTCCTCCGCCCCAAACTCCGTCCCCAATCCACCGATATCCAGGCCGCCGCAGGGTGGGGTGTCGCCGCCGTTACCGGCGCCCTCTGGGTTATCCAGGTGCTTTCTCTTCTTTTTATTCCTTAATTCCTCATTTCCGCTTTTGATTAATTTTGAGATCTCTACTTGTAATATCTATCCAGATCTGTTTCGTTTTGTTTTACGTTTCATTCAATTTGGATACTATTTCAAAGTCAAAGTTGTTGATTAGATACTGAATCGCTTATGTTGATTTTTCCTTCAATCCCCTAAAATATAGTCGTTATCGAATGATTAATCAATATTAATGATTTTTGTTGGATGGACTGGGATTTGGAGATGTTCAATGGTTGAACAATCGTGTATTGCTGTTGTTTTTGGGTTTACACTATTGTTGCTAGATTTCATGATCTATGTGTTATGCTCGATCTAAATTTGAGGATGCGTTAGGGGATCGAATATGTTTGGTTTAAGGAATGAGGAGGTAACAAAGGATAAGGATGGGTTATTAGTAGCATGTTTACCGATAGGAATTTTTTTTTTTAAAAAAAACAATAAAAATGGTCAAAGAGAAGGATAGGAACAATACACAGCTTTTTGCACTTGCAAAATACTGCTGTACTTCCTTGATCCTTGTAACATACAAGAGAGTGAGTGGGATTGTATGGCGATAGTGAACTTTGGTGATCCATATGAAACTTTTCCAAGCCACTTACTATTGTAGTTAGTATGGATCTTAGATAGACTGAGATGTCTGACCACCTTAGATAGACTGAGATGTCCTACCACCTTAGATAGACTGAGATGTCCTACCACCTCCCAGATTTTGGTACTCTTTTTTGTGCGTTTTTTCATTCTGAAATATTGATGTTTTTATTTTATACCATCAAGCTAATATTTCCGGCTTTGGTCTAATGTAGGGGGAGACGGATGTAGTGTAAGCTTGTGGGTTCATCTGAGCCCTATAGCTTTCATTTGGACCCTGTATTTGTGTTAAAAAATCTGCAAAATAAGTACAATTGATTGATTTTGAACCCAGTAAATCAAATGAGATGTAGTAGAATCTCAAACTAGAATCATAATGCCTCTGGTTTCCCTTTGGGGCTCATATTCCTGCAGGCCCCAAGTTAAAAGATCAAAAAAGTGAAGTGTTTCAGACACTGATGATCTAGATAAAATTCAGGTCAAAGAGTTACAATAAGCTGTCAGTTAATTAGAAAAATACAGAAGTTTTATGATGCATTTCTACTGGCTTGTTATACCATGGAAGTTAGACATGAATGATACAGTTTTGGGGAGGAGGGTGCAGGTGGAAATAAATTTCTGGCAAGCATCTTTTTAAGCTATTGTTTTCCAAATGGCATGACTTTTTAATTCTTGATACTGGTTTAATCTTCATCTCTCTGTTACCTATGTTTTCGCAGCTGTATGTTCTTGTTGTTTCATATGGGAAAAACTGGTTATCTCAATGATCTGTTGCTTGAATTCTTTTATGAGTTGCCTACCTGTTGTTAGTTTGAAAGGTTCTTCAGGAGTATCCTTGATGGTTTATTTCTTATATTTGTGCTGCATAGTTTAAGTTATTTGGAATGTGATATAAATGTTAGGTTTCATCACGCTTCTATTTCTTTAAGTTTTCTGAAATTATATCTGTTTCTTTCTCTGGTTTTGAAAAACTTAAAAGAAACTTCCTATCAGGTCTGAGAAGACCTTTCCTTGATGACCCTTAGCATTTTCCTGCAGTAATGAGGAAGTTGTAATTTATGTCGTGCTCATAAAATCCAAAGATGTGTCAAACAAATAGGAGAGGTAGGTTTAATTATAGATGCCAGATGAGCTGAGATTTCTGTAATTAGCTGTTTTATTGGATATCCTCAGACAGGATTATGTACAAGGCAGTCTCTAGAGGTAAAAAGAAGCTGCTGATTGAGTTTTTGGGAATACCTGTAACTCCTCTTGAGATTGGTCAATGCTTTTCCAGTTAATGTAGTTTACAGGGAGGAAGGGAGGTTTTCAGGAAATACGTGCAACTCCCTTTGAGATTGTTCAATGCTTTTCTAGTTGATGTAGTTGCTATTGCCTCAGTGTGGTATGTGAAATTAATTTACTGATGTCATAATTAATTTGCTTATCTGACTTTATACATTCTTCTCTACATCTTTGCAGCCATGGGATTTTTTGAGGAAGACATTTATCGAGAAGCAGGAAGAACAGAAGTGATAAAAATGTCGAAGAAGCTGGTAGCTAACTGATATCATTTTTGGTGATAAACTATCCTTGAGCAGGATTAAAGTCAATAATACATTTTCATTTCATGGTCCTTGTTAGTACAATCACGAGCCTTTGATGGTTAGCTGCTTCAATCAATTTTCTGTTTTGGGTTTATTTTCCTTGGTCAAGCTTTGTGCTCTTTAGTGTTCATTTTGTTAACTCGATGCTTCCTATGGTGAACTCACCAGAAAGAATCGTGGTCTGTGTATGCAGAGTTTGAATGGGTTTCCAAAATAATCCGACTTTTAATTTCAATTGGTGCTGCTTGTTCAATTTTCATCACATTATTTGTATGAGGATCAAATTTTGTGCGTAAACAGTTTCAGGGCATCAGGGCTTTGACTTCAATGCCAAGAACATGAATCTAACACTTACATGCTTGTGACCCAACTGGGGTTGGATCAGTTAACTGACATGGGCTTCATGATTATTTTGAAAAGGAAATGAATATGTGCAAGTAATCAACTAGGAAAAGCAAGTGAATCTAACGGGCTTTTATAATACTGGATTGTTTAACTGATTCTTTGCTCATTTACCTTGCAAAGCATCATCTCAAAAGAGGCAAAGATTAGTTCAGTCTTTGTCACGGACTTAGACTTCAACTAACAGACAAAGTAGCTGGGCTTCTGTCGCCACTTGAGTGCTTGTCATGTTCTCCAAATATTCAAACAGCCATTTAGTTTTGGTCCTTAGTTCAAAAAACATTACTTAAACTTAATTAATCATACTTTAACTATCGTAAAAAAAAAATCATATTATAAAGTTAGCTCTTTTTTTTTATTTTTAAATAATCTATGTTATACCACAAATTTACTATCTGCCAATCACAGTTTAATCTTTGATCACAAATGTTTCAAATATTTTAATCTACAAAAAATGTAATTTACAATACTTATACAGTTTTTATGCCAAAAAAGGAAGCGGTAGTAATGAAAAACAAAAAATTCAGACTTTGCTAATTATATATATAATCAGTCGCCGATCTCACGTCATTGGATCTTGATACCCAGTGTGCCCTTCTCTACCGTCCGATCGCCGCACACGTGCCGCAACAACCTCGATTGGCTCATCCCCGCCTCAATCGTAACGTCTAATCTCCCCCACATCTAACCTCTAGGGTTTCATCATTCGAAGAAACGCCGAAGACTTTCACCTGCTCGATTTGTGCGTATTAGAATGTTTGTTGTTTTTCTTGCTTGAAGATCCGATTGGTCTTAGTCAGTTGATATGGAGAAGGAGCTAATTGAGCTGTTCGATGCGGTAAAGCGAGCGGCTGATGCAGCCGCTGTTGACGGCGGTGCAGATTCCTCACCGGAGGAGAATAGGTGCCTTGACGCTTTGAAGCGGCTTAAGAAATTTCCTGTCAATTATCAAGTCCTCGTTTCCACACAGGTATTCAAAGATTTCCGTTTCTTCGTCGCCTTGCAATTTGTAATACACAATCTCCCGCTTTTCAGTTTTAGCATCCACGAATTTGCTAATTCCGTGTACTTGCCCTTCAAAAGCTTGCATTTTGCATAGTTTCAATTCCTGGAATTTAAAAAAAAATTGAAAAAATAATTTGAAGTGATTCAGGAGAATCTCTATGTATATTTCTTTGGAATACAGCTCTGTACATGACTACACTTGCTTCTGATGCTAAGTGATAACCCCTAGCCTCACACCATTCCATCACTTTTCAGTTACAAAACAATTGCTTTTGATAACAATTGTGCTTCTTCATTTAAAGAAAATGAGTTCGTTCCTTATTTAAAGAGAAGGATTTGTTCCCCGTTTGATATGCTTTTTATCTTCGCTAACCCTTATTAGGTGGATTCTGGGTTATTATTCAAAAATGTGATGTACCATAATTGGAAGGTTGTGGAATTGTAATTTTGGGATTACTATCCCTTCGAATTAGGATCAATTGGCCCATCACATAGAAGCCATTATTAGTAGTTATTCCAAATCAGGAATTAAAATGATACCTATCACTTAAAGCAACAAAGCAATATTAAGCAAGGGGTCATCACTTCTTAAGTTAAAGTGATTCCACTTTATGAACTTTAACTAGTGCTCTAGCAGTATACAAGTTGATGCCTTTTACATTCAATATTGGAAGAGCTACCATTCAGCAAGCAAATAGAGAACAGAAGAGGTAAGGCAGCCTAATGGATATTCTCTTGGTCTAAAAACAATGTCACAACTATCTGCTTTCTTTCTGTACCCTTTTCTTAAATCAAAACACAGGTAGCATATCTAGCATGCTAAAATAACATAATGGCCCCGTTTCTTAGAAACCGTAAGTCTAATGACCATTGTAGACAATTGCAAAGAATTAATCAGGTCGTGAACATTTATCCTTTTTTTGTTTGATTGGTAAGAAGTAGCAAACTTTATCCTTGGAGCTTCTTTTGTCTGGATAAGGTTTTATCCTTGGAGCCAATCAAATTACCATATCAATAACAACTTTTGCTTTTACTACCTCCATTTTTGGTGAAGCGTGTTGATCAGAAATCGAACTAGAGAATCAAAAAGCAATTGAACCTCATTTATTACAATTCCCTGCGTATGCATATATTACTTTTGACATAATTGAATAGAAGGTTTTATCTATCATGAAAAGAGAAGTAGAAGTGATGGGATATGGGATTTCAAAGAAGCACGCGCTTCGAACAGATAGATGAAAATAAAATCTGTTGAAGTGTGTGCTCATCTCATCTAGCTTAAGAGGATAAAGAACACCCACTTTTATTTACTTAATTATATTCTCAAAACGCTTCTTCAGTGGGCCTAATTCTTTTTTCATGGGTCAAGCACATGCAAAGTCTGTTTGATAATGGATGACAGTGATATTCGATTTTAGGATCTCTGCGTGCTCTGATACCATATTGAAGTGTGACCATACTACTAAAAAATGAGTAAAACCGACAGAGTCTCTGTCGGTTATTTTTCACAAAAAAATGCGCAGAAAGTATTATATTTTAATTTTTCTCTTAAGGAAATCGACGATCATCCAATCAAAAATGCACGGAAACTAGAAATTATTTATTTTTTATGTAAACCCCCCAACTTCATTGGTTTTTGAAGTGCAAAACTGCAGTTGAAGAGTATAAATAAAAGTAACGAAAGTATTTCATCCAAGAGTGTGTGATCTAGTGGTAGAATTGTTCAATATCAGGGTAAATACTTGGGTTCGATTCCAAGTTGCTACATTTTTTTTATTGACTAGTTATCGAACACGTGCAACATCCCACACTAAGTAATATCAATATAAAAGTTCAAGAAGTTGAACTAAATTTTTTTAGATGTCATATGAACATGTGGAAAGAACAATTGCATTACACCCAGTAAGCTTTTCTAATAGAAAATTATCTAGCATTTCAAGAATTTATTTCTTTAACATAGATGGAAATACAGTAAGACTAAGTTCCTGATTTTATTTGTAGAATTAAGAATGTGATCATCGCTCGATTATCTCCCCACATAATATATCAGAGAGGATGGGATATTTAAATGAATATATAGCTAAAGAAGATCGAGTCAATTATTATATTAAAAATATTATTAAAATGGATAGAGGAAGAAAGCTTGCATTGATACTTTATAGTTCAAAGCTTTTGGCTATAGACATTGGTATATAATTATATCAAATATAGTTGAAATTTTTGTTGTTTAAAAAAGGCGAGCATGTCATTTTGAAGCAGCTCTATTTAAAATCCAAGAATATGTTCACATGACACTAACGTTTAAAATTCTGCTAAGAGAATTTAATGAAGAAAATGTAAAAATTTAACCAATACATGTACTATGATAAATGCTTTCTAATTCATGACAAAAATTTTAATTGGTTGAATGAAAACAAAATAAATAAACATAAATTATATCTTCGCAATAATTATTGAAACATAAATGTAATTCTAAGAAGGTTGTGTAGATTACATTAAATGCATTGATTGGATACATGAACTTCATGTCAATCTTCCCATTTCATTGATAGATTGTGTAGCTGCGTGTATGTGTATATTGATAATATCAGAGAGAGAGACACCTAATGACGGACCTTTAGAGTGGTCTAAGAATGGGAAAAGTTATTGGGGAAAAGTTAATATAAAGGAGGATGAAAGATATAAATATGTAATTAATACTCTCTTCGTTTAGAAAAGAATGATCTAGTTTGACTTGACATGGACTTTTCAACTTTGTTGTCCTAAATTAATGTTATGTTAAATGTATCAAAATGTCTTTTAATCTTGTGTCCTTAAACATGTCACGTGGAAAACTAAAATTAAAGTGTTGCGTAAAAAGAAAATGGGTCATTCTTTTTGAAACAGACTAAAAATGAAAGTAGGCCATTCTTTTTGAATTGGAGGGAGTAATAACTATGGAAATTTATAATGTTATAACTAAAGAATGTAAGAGAGTGTGAATAACGTTTGCAATAATTAGTAATATCTTAAGAGAATTTATAAAGCCATAACTAAAGAATTAAAATGCAATAGCTAAATTTCTAATTAATTCTGCATTTACGTATATAAAATAGGACTTTTAAATTAGTTTTTATTGTTTATTTAGATAGTTAATTAGATTTTAATTTAGTGTAGCAGCAGAATGGTAATTCAACGCGCACTTTGGAGCTTCCCACTTTTAATAATATATATGATATATGATTTTTGAAAAACTGACAGATGTCCCTTAGTTTTAATCGAGGCAGTCGGTTGGTTTCTGTAAACCGACCCACAATTGTCCTACGTTATTGAGTTTCGTGGTTTTGGGTCGGTTTTAGTAAAAAGAAACGGGGTGTCCGTCGATTTTGGCCCTCGGTTGTCGACCTGTTTTTAGTAGTGTCATCTCATCTAAAAGCTTTAGTTATTAGAGAGAGCACACTTTTATTTACTAAATTATATTCTCAACAAAATTCAAAGGAAAAGCAGTCAATTTTCAGCTGTCGAATGTTAAAGATGAAAAGAAAAAAAAGACACAACGAGATAATATAGGACATTTTGCTATATGATTCCCAGGACTCCTCCGTAAGTATGTTTCAGTTTCCTCTTTGTTATCTTCTTTCTCTTTCATGGTTTCTAATGACTTTTATTCTGCCTTCTGTTCTCCATTCTCATTGATTTTGCTTCTTTGCATTTTCTTCTTCTTCTTCATAATGATTTTTTTTCTATTAGTGGTGTGCAAGTCCTATTTCTTTTTATTCTTCTTTTGGAAAAAGAATCACAGGTCAGTATTGTAAGTTCACGCTATTTACCCAGTTATTGTTGTTGTTGTTACTACCAGTACTACTATTATTCTAAAAAAAAGTACTACTAGTGCTTCTATTATCTTTCTCTGTTCTCTTCTTTTGGAAAAAAAAAACACTGGTCAGTATTGCGAGTTTGTGTCATAGCTAGTGTGGTTTCATTCTCTCGGGGGCTTTCCTGGAGATTGATTCTGGAATTTCATGTACTGGTGTTATTTCCTGTTATTGTTTCTTTCTTACGGTGATTGTCCACTTGGAGGTGCTCATCCGCTAGTTGACCCTTTTCTGTGATTGACATAATGAATAATTTTTCAGGTGGGCAAACGCCTCCGAATATTGACAAAACATCCGAGGGAGAAGATCCAGGTGTTGGCATCTGATGTAGTGAAGAACTGGAAGACTATAATTGTGAGAGAAACAATGAAAAATAAGAACGGCAATGAAGTAAATGGGGAATCTGTAAAAGGTGAATCTGCTGGCGTTGATGGTGATGAAGGCAATAAATTTCAGCGTGTGAACTCGGTGAAGGTTGAAAAGGTGTCAAGGGTTGAGAATGTGACGGTTGAGAGGTCAAGTAAATCTCTGACTTTAAAATCTGAGAGAGCAGTGAAGTCAGAAAATTGCTTCACTGACGTGAAGTCTGAGAATGTTTCTGTTCTGAAGACTGAGAATGCAACTTCCAAAAGTGTAAAGATTGAGAAGAAACCCGAGGATGAGAAATTGAGCTCTAATGTGGCTAGTGCTGCCCCACCGAAGTTGTCTGCTCTCCTTTATTGTAAGGATCCTGTGAGAGACAAAGTTCGGGAGCTCCTTGCTGAGGCTCTTTGCAAAGTTTCGGTTGAAGTTGATGACGATTTGAGGGATGCTGTGAATGGTTGTGATCCTTATAGAGTTGCAGTTCAGGTTGAGACTGCAATGTTTGAGAAGTGGGGTAAATCTAGTGGCGCCCAGAAGTTTAAGTATAGGTCAATAATGTTTAACATTAAGGATCCAAACAACCCAGATTTCCGGAGGAAAGTCCTTATAGGACAGTATTCACCTCACAGTATTGTCGATTTGAGCCCAGAAGAAATGGCAAGTGATGAAAGGCAAAAGGAGAATAAGAAGATCAAAGAAAAAGCATTATTTAATAGCCAGCTTGCAGGTCCTCCAAAGGCCAGCACAGATAAGTTTAAGTGTGGTAGGTGCGGGAAAAATCAGACCACTTACTACCAGATGCAAACTCGTAGTGCTGATGAACCGATGACAACATATGTCACATGTGTAAACTGTGATAATCGCTGGAAGTTCTGTTAAACTAGATCTTGTTTGCATTTGTAACTCAGTGGTATGCATGAAGAACTTCATAGGCCCTTTCACAACTTTGATGTAGTTTCTAGATTGTTTTTTAGTTGTCTTCTTTGAGGCGGTCTCTGATATGCATGGTACGATCGCCCAAACTATTTTATTGTATGGAATATTGTGACAGCTGAACCATGTCTTTTTCTTTTGAGTCAAATTGTAGCCCAATTTAATTTAGCAGTCGGTTTTTTGTCTATTTGTGATTTACTCTTTCAGCTCTATGCTTGATCAGAGGAGAGGTGTGACTCCTATAGTTTTTGCTATGGAAATGGACTCACTAAGGTTGAAGGATCTAGCTTTTTGTAAGTCCTAGTGCTCCTGGCCAGTCCTAGGGGAGTTAACTTCTCAAAAGCATTCATATCTGAATTACATTTGGTACTTCTTTCTTCACCAAAAAGAAGTAAATTCTAATCAACATGTAATTTTTGTTCTATGGACATGTCATCTTCCATAAGGTATTTTATGAGCTGCATGGAAGGTGAGATCATGGGTATAGCAGCGACATTCCTCCATGGAGTACGATACATTGCACGAGTTAATAGATTGAAGGGCAAGATAGAGTTCTCTTATTCGCGCAGTTATGCTAGATTTGCATGCTATGCTGATTGCAAGGCAAGGTACAATTCTCTTATTCAAGTGCAACTACAAAATATATATTAGCTTAAATTTAAGCTTGACATGGACACAACTTGCAAACGAGTGAATAGTGAAGATCACTTATACGAACAGTGTCACATAGTTATGGAATCATCAATGGTCAAGAATTCCAAGTGGTACCTTCCCTGGAAATCGATCCAAAACATGACATGAAGCTCCCTGAACAGTGCAAACTCTGCTAGCTAAAACAGTAGAACCTTCCATACTTGTTAAATTGTTTGCCATTTAATATAATTTAGTGGATCTATGCTTGTTCTTTCCGTTTATCAGTACCGCGTTGTGTGTGTTTTGAGTTTGTTTGTTTATCTGTGTCTTTAGATTTGGTTCCTAGCTAGCTGATTATATAAAAGCTCTGATCTTTCTTTATGGCTGTCTTTGTTTATATTTCTTGTCATATTCTCGTTGTTCTTCCTTTCTTCTTTCTCTACCTTTCCTTGGCGTGACTTCAATGCTATATGTTAATCTACAACAACAACAATTACACTGACAATTCATGCGAAGTTGGAAGAGTCGACTATATGAATTCTCACGCTTCATGTTGTTCTACTTGAGCCAAATATCTAACCTAATCATGCTTTTCACATGCCATTCAATGGTTTCTCTATTTCCTCTGCTTCCTTTACCAGTGCATCTCTACACTCTACAGATATGAAAGCTAAAGTTATAAGCTACGAACGAATTCTGTGGAAGGACCTTAATGATGATATTAGTATAAACAACATATGATCGAATTTCGTGGCGTATATCCTGCATTCAACCTAAGTTTCCCTTGCTGGGAATTGAAAGAATTTCAAAGTACTGCTAAATTAGACCTTTGAGAGGAATTAAAGAATGTTAAAATGTTGGTGTGGATACGTGGCTGTTGTGCATTGGATATTGTTCCATAAATTCATAGGCGTATCTAGGATTTCAAG
Organism: Solanum appendiculatum; assembly: GCA_018342035.1. Lineage (NCBI taxonomy): Eukaryota > Viridiplantae > Streptophyta > Magnoliopsida > Solanales > Solanaceae > Solanum > Solanum appendiculatum. The sequence goes on from JAGDQO010000113.1 coordinate 157,356, forward strand.
ATGATGAATCTAAGATATAAATTTGATCGATTTGGTTCTTTATCACTAAAAATTGTTAAAATTATAAAATTATAGGTCCAAAATTAATTTTTATCTATTCAAATAGTGTGTGTATATATATATATATATATTGTCTGAACTCATTGATTGTACTACTAGTTTTAATATACATATTTGGTTAAATTATATATAAAAAAAATTAGGAATTTCCAATGTGACAAACTTGAAAATTTTTGAAAGATTAAAGCTATATATATTAAGTGCTACCAATAACCACTTAGAGAGGTTTTATCCAATTTTAGAAAGAAAAATAAAACAAGATAGATATAAGATTCAAATTTCTAACCTCACTTAGAGAGGTACACACAATCTTCATTGCATTAAATAATACTTCGAGTGTGGGTTCACACATCTATATTTAGATATTTTTAAAAAAATATAACACTGCTATATATAATTTCAGGAGGGGAGCATGGGTTCATGTGTACCCGATGACCCCCTTCTGCATACGCCCCTGCTTTCATTGAGTGTGTTCATTAAGTAGTTAATGTTGGTAAAATATATATCAAGGACACAAATTTATATGAAGAAGAACACTAAGATGAATGTTTGATAGTATGAACAAAGAACACAGAATTGAGTCTTGAAACACGTGCAAAACGCTTTCCTAAAAAAGATATTTGCTCCCTCTCCTCCTCGAGATTGCTATGGGATTGTATGCAAATAGTTTTAGTGGATATGACAAGCATATGAATTTCTGCACTAAGCAAATAGTGAAGAAATCCTATTGGAAAGCAAGAACTTGAACTTGATCTTTTAGAGAAGAAAATATTTTTTGGGAGAATGTTGTAAATAAATGTATTCTGTAAAAACTTATTTGTGAATCTGCAATAGTTGAATTTAAATAGAACTGGTGGTAATCCAAAGAATGAAAAGATACACCCTTTCATTTAAAAGACACCAATTAAAAAATAAAAAGACACTCTTTCATTTAATAGACACCAACTAAAGAATGAAAAGACACACTCTTTCATTTAAAAGACACCTCTTCATTGAAGAAAAACTTATATTAAAAATTTAATTTAAACAAAATTTCAACAATCCTCCACTTGTTTAAATATAAATTAGGACACAGAGATCAAGTTATATTCACGCATAGAGTAATGTATCTTTCGATTAGAACATTACCTTAGTACAATGTCACAAAATAAAATCGAAATCTCATGTAGCATAATAGATTTGAACAGGCTATTCCTTGTGATAACATCGGTCACATTACACACATAAACATTTATTCTTGTTTTCCACTCAAACATGCTTAGCACTTTAATGGCCATGTGCTTTTCAAAATTCATGAACATTTATGAAAGTAACTCCAACTCTCAATCGAAGCAACACCACTTCTATGTTCATATAGGTGAAGTTCTTTCAGTGTCTTTGTCATATTTGAGACCCTTGTTCCTAGAACTGAACCTCATTAAAAGTATTAGAACTCAACCCTCTAGTCTATGACAACCAGTACTATTATATCTCTTAATTTAGTACTGAAACATCCACGTATCAATAACTTGTTGTTACCCTTTGAACCCATAACTATTCATTTCATAGTGTTAGGTAGGGTTGCCATTATTGTTGGACCTAAATAAGGAGTTTTAACCCAATTGAACTCGATGTTGTTCTCACCAAGTCTCTTGTAAGAGGTTTAGAAAATGGATCAGCCAAATTACTTTTTGACTTCACAAATGTGAGAGAAATAATTTCATCTTTAATTAATTTTCTCACATAATCGTGTCGAAGACTTATGTGTCTTGACTTTCCATTATATATATTGCTATATGCTCGAGCTAGAGTAACTTGACTATCACAATAAATTGAAATTGAGCTGACACCTTTTGAGATCAATGTAATTTCTAAAAGAAAATCCCTCAACCATTCAGCTTCTTTTCCTGTTTCCGCTAATGCAACAAATTCTGATTCCATGGTTGAATGTGTTATGCAAGTCTGTTTCTTGGATTTCCAAGAAATTGCACCTCCTCCTAAGGTAAATATCCAACCAGTGATAGATTTGTTGTCTCCTAAACTTGATATCCAACTTGCATCGGTATATCCTTCGAAAATAGCGAAAACTTTGAGTATTGAATACACAAATCTTTAGTTTTCTTAAGAAACCCAAGAACTCGTTCAATGGCTTTCCAATGTTCAATACTCGGATTACTTGTAAATCTACTTAATTTATTAACTGCAAATGTTATGTCAGGTCTTGTGCATTGTGTAACATAAATAAGACTTCCAATAGCACTTGCATATTCAAGTTGAGCCACACTTCTTCCTTCATTCTTAATTAACTTGATGCTTGGATCAAATGGGGCGCTAACCTCTTTTATATTTAAGTGACTAAATTTATTTAGCACTTTTTCAATATAATGAGATTGACTCAATACATATCCCCCACTATTTCTTTTAATCTTGATACCCAAAATCGTATCAACATGTCCAAGATCCTTCATCTCGAATGAGGAAGATCAAAATCTCTTCGTTTCTAAAATGTCATTCATATCATTACTTACAATTAGCATGTCATCAACATATAAACAAACTAGTACTAAATAATTACTACAAGTTTTAGTATAAACACATTTATCAGATATATTATGTTTAAAGCCAGAAGATAAAATTACTCTATCAAATTTTTCATGCCATTATTTAGGAGCTTGTTCTAGTCCATATAATGACTTAACAAGCTTACAAACTTTGTGTTCATTTCCTGGTAAAACAAACCCTTCAGGTTGTTCCATATAAACCTCCTCATCGAGATCACCATTTAAGAATGTTGTTTTGACATTCATTTGATGAACATGTAAATCATAAATAGATACTAAAGCAAATATAATCCTAATCGAAGTTATTCTTGCTACGTGTGCATACGTATCAAAATAATCAATTCCTTCTTTTTGTCGAAAGCCCTTAACTACTAACCTAGCTTTGTAGGTATGTAAAGTCCCATCAGTATGGTACTTTCCTCGAAATACCCACTTACAACCGATAGGTTTAAAATTTATAGGCAAGTCAACAAGTTCCCAAGTGTAATTTGACATTATTGAATTCATTTCATCTTTAATAGCATCTTTCCAAAAGGCTGCAACTCTAGAAGTCATAGCTTCTTTATAAGTTTTAGGATCATCTTCCACTTGTAAAATAATTGGGATTTTTCTCACAACTATATCTCTATTACCTTCAACAAGATTAAAAGAAATATGTTGAGGGTCAATCTCATTTGATCCAAATAATTTAGCCTTTCGATATCTTGTGCTTCTTCTTTTTTCACTAGATTGATTATTAACCTCTTGCGATCTAGATTGCTCAACAATCCTTTGAGATGTTTCTTCTACGGGTACATCAGTTAATGAGGATTCAAACCTTTTACCCGAAGTTCAAGAATATTCAAAAAATTCCACATCTCTAGATTCAATAATTACATTGGACTCTAAATTAAGAAGTCGATAAGCTTTGCTATTTGAGGCATAACCTACAAATGCACACTTGATCCCTCTAGGACCCAATTTGATTCGAGTCGGAACATTATTCTTGTAATATGCAAGACACCCCCACACTTTAAAATATCCTATATTAGGTTTCCTTCCCTTCCATAATTCATATGGAGCAATATGATTTTTCTTCATAGGAATCCTACTAAATATATGACATGTAGCAAGAAGTGTTTCTCCCCACAAATTAAATGGCAGTTCAGCATGTAACAACAAAGCATTAATGATTTCTAAATAAGTTTTATTTTTCCTTTCTGCTAAGCCATTCTGTTGAGGAGTATGAGGAGAACATTCATGAATAATACCATTTTCTTCACAAAAATTATCAAATTCTTGAGAAAAATATTCTCCACCTCTATCACTTCTTAGAACTTCATAAAAGTGCTGAGTGCCCTTAAATCAAAAGTAAAATATCATTTTTAGATTGTTGGTAAATATATATCAAGGACACAAATTTATATGAAGAAGAACACTAAGATGAATGTTTGATAATATGAACAAAGAACACAGAATTGAGGCTTGAAACACGTGCAAAACACATTTCTAAAAGGAAAAATTACAAGAATATACCATTTAAGATCTTAATTAACAATATATGTATATAGTCCTTTTTAATTACAAAACTAGTTTTTTAATTACAAACATAACAAAAAAATATATTTTCGAGACTTATGTATATAATTTATTTAGATGTATCTATTTTCCTTTTTTGGGGGGAGTTATGGGCTGATTTAAAGGAAATGATAATTATTGTATTACTTTTTATCTTTCCAACCACAATTTTAACTATATAGTTACCTATTTTGTACATATATTAATTTTCTCTCTCTTATTTTTTTATTCAATCAAATAATTATAACCTTCTCTCACCTCTTGAATATTTTTCTATGTAAAAAAGAGTTCTCTCTCTTCTCACTAACCATGCAAAAAAAATTGTATCTCACCTCCCCTAAGATTGCTTTTACCTATGTAAAAATAATCCGTAATTTAACTACACTAACATATATACCACAAACACATACACATAAACCAAGCAATTTAACTACACCAACACATATATCATAAACACATATACATATATAAATTTGTCAAAATATTGGTGTATAATATGGTATACAATGATGTTTAATGTTGGTGTTTAGGGTGTATTTTACCAATAAACATACTTACACCATTCACATTCTATATTTTAATGCCTTAACATGATATCCCACTAATCGTACATGAGTAATAGTTATGCATTTGCAAATAATTACTTTATGAAAACGTTAATGAATTTGAACAAATTTGAGACCTTGTTGAATCATTATAACCATCAATTATTCACATATTTTGTTGGCAAAACACATATAGTATAGTGTGAACACCAAAATTTATACCTTAAGTTATATCAAATTAGTTAAAAGTCGTATAAAATTTTATTTATCCAAATGGTATTGTGATACCACAACAAATACCTATATTTTGACACTAATAACTTTCAGTTTCAACAATATAATGAATTACATCAATTTTTAAACAATTGATATACCAAATTTATCTTACCATCAAAGTTAATTACAAATATAGTAATTCATAATAACCAATATCATAATACCACTAAAAAATTAAGAAAATCTCTTCTTTTTTTTAAAAGTAAAAAAATAAATTCTGCAATGTTATTATTGTGGTGAAAATTTGATACAACCCTTTTTGTTGGATGATCATCGGTAGACATCCATCACTCACAACATATTTGATTTCCTACTCGAATATTGTTGTTTCCACACCTAATTGGGAAGCAAAAGTCTTAATTAAGACATCATTGTTGGTGTTTGCATCATATATCACTCCTTCAATCTTGAAATCTACATACCGTCATGTGATACCTTTCAATATATAGTTAAAAACATACTAACCTCCATTGTTATTTAAATTTAAACAAACTTGAAATTTCTTCATAAATCAAAAACTTCTTATATTACCAGTATAATTAGTATACAAAATGGTGCACATGATTATGGTTTAAAGTTGGTGTCGAGTTCAATATTAAGATAATGCAAGACTTATACCAATCATTAATAAACTACATATATAAATTGGAGTATAATTGGTTTCAAACTTGGTTTTGATTGTTTCAAACTTTACAGTACATAACATCATAATTTTATAAAATGTTTACCAATTTTTTAGTATCATCAAATAAATTAAATTAGTGTATATTATGATTCAAAATTGGTGTTCAGTTAAATCTATCATAATGAATAAATTACACCAAATTTCAATGCATATCACCATAATCTACTCAAGTATAAATCAACTTAAGTAATTAAAAAATTAGTATACAACGATCTGTTATGATTTATTTGTTTCAACTCTAGAACACAAAAACTTATGCCTAACCAAACCAACATAAGAATCATTTTATTTTATTTTTTGGAAAAATATGTTATTCATGCCATCAAATTTCAAACAACGTTAAATAAATAAATTTCAAACAACGTTTTTTTCATATGTAATTATATTGATTTATCTAAAATTTCTACCATTGAAACAACGCGATAATTTTTTTTATTAAAAACTCAAAATTAACATTAGCAACCAATTTAATAACAAAAAAATTGATTCAAAATACCTATTGTTTCCCATCTTTCATTGTTACTTTCCGCCATTGAAATTTATTAGAGTAGAAACATAGTTTCCTGATTGAGGAAATTATGGAAGTTGAATAACTTATTGGGAGAAATTTAAGGAATACAAATCTTTACAAATCGTTTTATTAAGATTTTTTTTTTTTTTTGGGATTATTTAAGTTTTTGTAAAAATTCTATTGTTATTTTTGTGTAAAGTCAAACTATTGTTATATAGGGGTAATTTAGATACTTAAATTGTATATTTATGTTTTTTACCCTTTCTAAAAATGATATTTGCTCCCTCTCCTCCACGAGATTGCTATGGGATTGTATGCAAATAGTTTTAGTGGATATGACAAGCCTATGAATTTCTGCAATAAGCAAATAGTGAAGAAATCCTATTGGAAAGCAAGAACTTGAACTTGATCTTTTAGAGAAGAAAATATTTTTTGGAGAATGTTGTAAAGAAATGTATTTTGTAAAAGTTTATTTGTGAATCTGCAATAGTTGAATTTAAATAGAATTGGTGGTAACCAAAGAATGAAAAGGCACACCCTTTCATTTAAAAGACACCAATTAAAAAATGAAAAGATACTCTTTCATTTAAAAGACACCAACTAAAGAATGAAAAGACACACTCTTTAATTTCATTTAAAAGACACCTCTTCATTGAAGAAAAACTTATATTAATAATTTAATTTTAAAAAAAATTACAACCATTAAGTGGTTAACACTGTTGCATTAGCTTAGCTAGCAGTTAGCTATCAATTGGTTGTTAGTTATGGGTTTTAGTATTAAAAGTAAATGGAAAATTGAAGGAAAGTAAAAATGTTACTTCACTTTTTGGAAAAAGTATTTCTTCCACATTAATGGGAGAAATTAAAGGAACTTTGAAGTGCTTAAATGTCGAAGCACTTCTTCATGTTGTTAAAGAGTTAACAAGAAGACAACATGCCACGCACCATTGTTGTTCTCTTTGCCTTTGGATTTGGATTTAGATATGATTGACATATTATCTTTTTGAACAAAAATTCATTTAAACATAATTGTTTAATCCAAAATTTTGACCTAGAATTTTTTTCTCATGTGCGGCACACGGTAAAGTGTGGACCGCACATGTAACACACACTAACGAGACGTGTCTTGTCAATTCACGGGTTTTGGGTGTGCGGTAGAAGTGTAAACCGCACTTGGGCATGTGTGGAAACACACAACCCAAATAGTGTAACTTTCAACTTTCTATTTTTGAAGTGTTATTCTTGTGCAGACCACACTTGGCCATGTGCAAGCCGCACTTAGCCCCGCCGCTTTCGAACTAATACAATTTTTCTGATCATTTTCTTATTTTTTGAAGCAGTTCTTGTTGTCCATAAATATTTGATTCTTCCTTAGGTATTGAAAATTATTCTGAAACTATATAAAACAATAAGAAGAATATAGTAGAGAAGATTTCTTATTTCTCTTGAAGGATTAAAGATTGAGAGATTCTTTACAATGAGGAAAATCCATTTATTTATAGAGGAATACTAACTTGATCCCAAAATTAGGGTTCCTAACTTTTATCCTAAGGAATCTACATAATAGACATTCATTGTAATACAAATATGCTTATAACACTCCCTCTTGGATGTCTATTTGATAGATTATGTGCCTCGTTAAAACCTTACTAGAAAAAACCCAATGAAAAAAATTATAGTCAAGGAAAAAGAGTATACATATCTAATAATACGCATTTTGGATGCCTCATTAAAGGAAAATCCATTGGGATAAAATCTTGTGAAGAAAAAAAAGAGTACATCATGTATTAACTCCCCCTGATGAGAACATCAATCCAAATATTTGAATCTTCGCATCTCAATCGTGTGCACCATCTTCCTGAAAGTTACAATTGGTAGAGATATAGTGAATAAATCAGCCAAATTGACTTGAGTGAATCTGTTGCACATTGATATCACCATTCTTTTGGAGCTCATGTGTGTAGAAAAGCTTTTGTGAAATATGTATCATTCTATCTCCCTTTACGAATCCTTCTTTCAATTATGTTATGCGTGTTGCATTATTTTCATATAAAATTTTGGATATCTTATCACATTTCAAGCCATATTTTTCTCGAATAAGATATATCATTGACCTCAACTACAATATTTTTCGCTTGCTTCATGAATAACTATTATCTCATCATAATTTGATGAAATAGCCACAATAAACTGCTTTGTAGATTGTCAATATATGACAGTACCCCTACATATAAACATCTAGCATGTCTAAGATCAAGTCTTTTGTTGATCAAATGAATGATATGTATATTCACAAACTTGACAAAATTTATCATGATAAACACATTTATATAAAGACTTGCAATTGATCATAATTCAATCTTTCCATGTAGGAGTAAAACTATGTCAGGTTCATTGTTGTAACAAGACAAATATATCAATTGAAAAAGAATATAATACTTTAGGACCAATCCTATTTTGCAAGTTTCTCGTTTCAACTTCTTTCAACAAATAATCTATTGCTTTTTGAAAACTCTTCAAGAGTTTCCGTTCAAGCCATCAACTTCCATAACAATATAAAAGATTCTTGATTGATTTAATCCATATGAGGATTATAAACAAGTTTTGCAAAAACTTGTATATGTTTTAGCCATTTTGAATCCTTAGGATATTTTCATATCATTTTTGTCAAGTGATAACATCCAAATTAAATGCTTGACATCTTCTAGTGTTTAGACTGCAAGTCAAATAAGCTTTACGCTTACCAAGATGCATCATTCCACTTGATAAACATTTCAACATCATCATGCTTTAATAGACCGTAGAATTCAAATCCTCATAATCTTTTACAATATTGCATTATATTGTATGAAAATATCGTCGACAATATATCATTTGTGTCGGTTCGCAATGCGACATAACTTATTGAGATCTCATCGCTTCATTATTTTTAGGTACCTACCCCTCTCATGAGGTTTCATGAAGTGTTATGTTGTAGGCTCTTCAAGAGCACATTGACTCTTTATTGTCATAAAACCTAAAAGTACAAGATTTCTATGTACATCATGAAATGCATGTTTGACAAAAAGATTAATATTATAAATATAATATCATAAAATTATTAAAACATTTGACAAAAAGATAATCTATCAAGTCTAATTACAGAATAAATGGGTTGCAATGTGAAATATCAAGTCAATACTACTAAAACAAATGAAATTGAAAATATAACATAAGTTCTAAATTCAAAACAAAAAATTTAATATAATACTCTTAGGGGTCGTTTGGTTTGAATATGAGTTATGATGGGATAAGTTATGTTGTGATTAGTTATGATGGGATAAGTTGTGTTGGGATTATTTCTTATTGAGTGTTTGGTTTGTTGTATTTAAAATAATATACATTGATAAATTTTAAGAACAAGTTGTTTGTTTACAAAATTACCCTTCACTTTATTTAGTTTTTTTGATATTTTCTTTGCAAGCTTTAGTTATTCATTTTTAAAAATAAAACTTTAATTTTATTTAGCTTAAATATTTTTGTTTATGTATTCCCATGATAAGTACAATATGTATTTAAAAATAATTTTTTTTCTTATTTAGCTTAAAAATAGAACTTCTCTCTTAAGTTTGTTAAAGAGAAGAAGATTGATGAGAAATCAAAATATAAATAAACATAATAATTAGTCAAATAAATTCATAAATTAAATTTATATTTATATAGTGTAATTTTTTAATAGAAAATATGAATAATTATCATAAAAAAAAGGAGTAGTGAATATTATTATACATGATATTAAAAATAATGTAAATATACATAAATGTGAAAAATGATGTATAAAAAGTGTTTAAAGGGATATATTTGTCATTTACCTATTTTATCCCGGGATAAGTTATCTCGGAATTACTATACCACCCAATGTGAGGGATAACTTATCCCGGTACTAATTCATAATCCTGGGATAAGTTATCCCAAGCTTTGCAACCAAACAAGGAAATAAAAGGTACTTAAGATTTATCCTGGGATTAACTCTCCTTATCCATCACACCAAACGACCCCTATGTCATTTCAACATAACATACATAAATATGATTTAAAAGAAAAGAAAAACGTAAGTTTATAACCTTATTCAACAATGAATTCTACTTTAGTTTAAAATTAGAATGCTAACAAAATTATACTAATGAAAAAAATACACAAAGAATAAAAAAAATAGATATTAAAAAAGTTGCATGGAATCACATAAATTAAAGGTTGAGAATGAGAGGAAAATGAAATATAAATAGTATAAAATAAGAAATATATTTTTAGAAAATGTTAGAATGATAAAAAAAGTATTTAAAATAATAGAAATAAAATTAAAATTAAAACAAAAAAATAAAAATAGAAATAAAAGGAAGAAATTTAAAAGTAATGAGTTTGTAATTACACTATGTAATTGCCAACAATTCAGAGCTTTCCTCTAAGAATGGAGAGTGTAATTACTCTTTGTCAATCATACTCAATTACCTGCCAATCAAATAATTACATGGTCAATCAAAAAATATCTGAAAGTGTAATTATACTCAATCACACCAATTCCAATTATCAGGGTGATTTTCTTAACAGTTCTCTACTTTTTTTTCAACGCATGGGTAAAGTTACGTACACACAATATCATTTTTTTTTCTGATTCTACTTAGGGCATGTTTGGTCATGCAATATGAAATCATGATATGATATCATAATATGAAATCATGAGATGAAATTGAAGTTTCGTTTGGACATGCGATTTGAAATTTTTGTGTTGTATATTTCTCATAAACATAAGAATCCCATGAGTTGTAAAACTATTAAAATAGTCCCAATTATTTATTTAATCTTGCCAAAAAATCAATAAAATCGCATAATAAATTATTACAAAGCCATTGTGGTCAGTCTTGTTCACTCAATATAGATGAAATTTTTTATTTTTTTTTATTAAACATTAAAGAAGTAGTAATAAATTTGGTTGATAAATAAATTTGATAAAAATTAATGAATTTGATGAATATAAATGATAAAGTGAAAGTAATAATAAATTTTATGTTAGTGAGAATAATAAATTTTAAAAAGTAGTGATATGATTATAAATTTTATTTACATATAAAATAAATAACTGGTAGATATAAATGTGGGGCAGTTTTAGTAAATTATAAACTTGTGGGTCAATTTTTATATTTGAAAAATCCCAAATCATGATATGGAGTTCTCAAATCATGATTTTTGGAGAATATGAGATTCTATCTCATGATATGATGAAATAAGTCGCGATTTCATGTCACGATTTTATATCGTGATATAATATGGCATGACGAAACGCTATGTTACACTTAAATATGTTGTTGTAGTTGAATGACGTATGAGAAATATCCAGGCCGTTAATCTTGTACCCAGTGTGTGTACGATTCAATTCTTCTGTCTGTAAAACACATTTAAATAGATGTTTGCCCATATTTTGCTCCTCATCCTGGAGTCAACACAACGCAACAATGAATTCCCTTTTTCCTCTTTGTTTAATTCTCTCTTTCGTTCTTCCTATCTTTGCTTCTTCCACGGTGTTGTTTCAGGTATCCCCAAAGAAGCTTAATTTCCTCAAACTTTTACCATGTATATGTATCTCTCTATATTTAATAAATGTAGTTTTTGTATAATTTTTATTTGTTAGGGGTTCAATTGGGAATCGAGTAATAAGCAAAGTGGATGGTACAACTCTCTTATCAACTTAGTTCCAGACTTGGCTCATGCTGGAGTTACTCATGTTTGGTTACCACCATCATCTCACTCTGTTTCTCCTCAAGGTAATTTTGCAACCAATCAGGGTCCAATGATCCGTCCAACTCAGTCAGTTAGTTGAGTCTGGGGCTAATAGCCCATGAAAATACGATTTGTCCAACCCATTCAATATGAATATACCAATCCATGAAATTGGATTGATATATAGCTCAAATTGACCCTTAGAGACCTTTATTAAAATAATTTTTAAACAGACATTTTTTTAAAAAAATTTTTTTTATATAAAGTTAATAAATGAAAAGGATAATACTTTTATTAGTTTTTTAAAAAAATTATAAAAACATGAGTTGGATTATGATATGTTTTTAGCTCATTTCTACCCAAGTAGCTTTTGGGTGGGTTATATCAGTCCAATCATTAATTCAGCTCATTTTAACCTAGTCCAACTGCCCCATTTGATACCACTAGTATGGAAATAGAAAAGAGTGGTATTCATATTCAATTGTTAGAAATGATATGTATCCTTCCCATGATAGGAAGGTGGATGGAATCCACAAGTTAAAGACTAGAGTTTGAGCTAATTGTCCTATAAATGGAATGCATTTTACATGTTTGAAAGATTGCCCAAATTAAAATTCATGTAGTTGTTACAAATGGGATTAATTGATGGCTTATAACATCTTTTATGCCAGGTTATATGCCAGGAAGGTTGTATGACTTGGATGCTTCCAAGTTTGGGAATCAGCAAGAACTGAAAACTCTTATTAAGGTTTTACATGACCATGGGATCAAATCGGTTGCTGATATAGTAATAAATCATCGATGCGCTGATAAGAAAGATAGCAGGGGAATATACTGCATCTTTGAAGGAGGAACGCCGGATGACCGGCTTGATTGGGGTCCGTCTTTTATTTGCAAGGACGACATACAATATTCTGATGGCACGGGGAATCTAGACACGGGTTTGGACTTTGAACCTGCCCCTGATATCGATCATCTTAATACCAGAGTGCAGAAAGAGTTATCAGACTGGATGAATTGGCTCAAGTCTGAAATTGGATTTGATGGCTGGCGTTTCGATTTTGTTAGGGGATATGCACCTAGCATCACCAAGATTTATATGGGAAACACGTCCCCGGATTTTGCAGTTGGTGAATTTTGGAACTCTCTTGCGTATGGACAGGACGGGAAGCCGGACTATAACCAGGACAATCATAGGAATGAGCTAGTTGGTTGGGTTCAAAATGGGGGTGGGGCTGTAACAGCCTTTGATTTCACAACTAAGGGAATTCTTCAAGCTGCAGTTCAAGGAGAGTTATGGAGATTGAAGGATTCCAATGGAAAACCTCCTGGGATGATAGGTGTTTTGCCTCAAAATGCTGTGACTTTTATCGATAATCACGATACTGGATCGACACAAAATATGTGGCCTTTCCCTTCAGACAAAGTTATGCAAGGATATGCATACATTCTCACTCATCCAGGAATTTCGTCAGTGGTAAAAAAAGAATTCCTTCCTCCCCAAATTCTTACTATGCAGTTTCTCATTGTGTCTATTTTACAAGAAATTTATATTCTTTTCCCGATAGTTGAGGAACTCGGCCTGTGTGAGTTAGCTAAGAATGCCGGCCTCAGTATTAGGCTGACAGAAAAGATAAAATTAGTTAACTAATGATCGATTATCATAATACAGAATAGACATAATACATAATAAAGACTCAAACTAGGCCTCAGATGGCAAGTAAGCACTCCAATTTTGAGTATGCACATCTAGACACCTCGACTCGTCTACACCGTGTCAGTTGAGCAGTCCTACTTACAAAATGATCATCTAGACACCTCCAAAATTTATGTGTCACGTCAGCATCGGGTGTCCAACTTGGAGTGTTCAGTTGTCAATTGAGACCAAGTTGAGTTGTCTAAATATGCACTCTCAAGTTGGAGTGCTTACTTGCCAGCTGAGGCCAAGTTTGAGCTGTCTGTTTCTGTATTATGCCTAGAGAATATGACTCGTACAGCCAACCCTAACTTGATTGAATTGAGGCATAGTTAAATTTTGTTGTTGTTTGCAAGTAGCTGAGGAGTTAACTACTTGTTTTTGGTTGCAGTTTTATGACCATTTCTTTGATTGGGGCTTGAAGGATGGAATTTCAGCACTAATCTCCATTAGGAAGAGGAATGGAATTTCTGCAACGAGCAATGTGCAGATAATGGCTTCTGATTCTGATCTTTATATAGCAATGATTGATCAGAAAATTATTGTCAAGATTGGGCCAAAACTTGATCTTGGAAATCTTATCCCACCTAGTTATCAGGTGGCAACTTCTGGACAAGACTATGCTGTATGGGAGCAAAAGGTATACATTTACTATACAAAAAGTTACCTCGGACAAAATGGTTCAGTGTTAATGTCATATGACTGAAAATGTAATGTATATCAGAAACACATAATGAAGGCAAAAAATTCAAGAATTATATGCAGTTTGCGATTACGATTTGTTATATTCTGAAGTTTTGATGATTTAACAAACTATGAGATCTAATAGGAGGCCTGATTCCATGAGAGACTGAGAGTTTCAACTATGCGAAAAGGACAACTGAAAAAGCTGCAACCACTGCCACAACTGCAGTGGTTGGGTCGCGACTATAGAGGATCAGTACTCTCAGCCAATGGCATTGCACTAGGTTATTTGTCCATCTTATATGACAAGGGACATATCCTAGTTTTTGCATTGAAGAAATATACACAGCAAAAGCCATTCTCTCAAGGAAATATTTCTCATATGCAGCAAGGGACCTGATAGAGTTATCTTCTATTGTCTTTAGTTGTTATATGAGATTATAGTCTTGGTTCTTATTCAGTGTAAAATCTATTCCTAAGTTATAAAGGAATTCGATCATTTCAATTGTAACCGTTGATTAAGTTTGAGTTGTAGCTAGAGTTAGCTATGTCTAGTTCTTGAAGTCTATATCGACTTAGTAGAGTGGGCAACAGAGGTATTGCTTTAGTTCACGTAATAGAGTTGTTACAAAGGGGAAAGGGATTAAGGGTTTTAATTCCTAGGTTGCAAGAGCTTGTAATCTGAACCTTCAAATAATGGAGTTGTGTTGAAATCCTGTGAGATATGTCTTGATTTTCTCCTCCCTTGAGCAAGGGGATTTTGCATAAACATTCTGTATGCTTTACTTTTAGTTTTTACTTTCTACACTATTCTTTCAAGGGACCTGATCCATTGACTTATGGTGGATGCATATAAGCCATTAGAGTTCATTCCAGGCAATAACAGGACTCAATATCTAAAGGTTAGTACTGATTTTAGACATTATATGCAAATTCCATCGAACATATATTTAACTGTTAATCAATCCCATAGAATTAACACTTCCTTTGATAAATCTGAACTTGAAGCTCAAAGATTCATTACTTGGAGGAATTTTGAAGAAGAAAATAAAAAGAAAAAGTAAATTGTGTATTCCGAATAATGAGCAGGGCTCTTTTACAATTGTATCTACTCCTACATATATACATGTATGGAAATATCTTATAAGCTCAACTTTCAAAAAGAACCAAAACTGCTTATATATCTAATCGTCGGGAGATTACTACTTTGAAGGTATTTTGGTTTAAATATTTTTAGGCCGAATAATCTGGGAAATTCTTGTGCTTATTTTGGATTGTTACTCTGGTTCCTTCACTTCCAATTTTGCCAATTGAACACTTGGCTTGTGTTTGGATATGGAATATGACGGCAATCAATAGTTTTAAATCAGAGCCATTTGGGTATGTGATTTGAAATCTATTCAAAAACTAGATACAGGATCCATGTCAGTATGGGCCCAATATATATTATTTTTTAGGGTAAGTTATATAAATCACATAGTGTAAAGATGAAATTACTATTTATCCCTACTTTTTTTCTAATTACAACAATCCCTCAAAATTAACCCAATATGGATACATTAATGAAAGAGCGGATACATTAATACGGATACATTATTAAAACAAAAATTAACTCAATTCGGATACATTAATGAAAGCGCGAATACATTAATACAAGCACGGATACATTAATACATACACATTATTAAAATAAAAATTAACCCAATCCGGATACATTAATGAAAGCGCGGATACATTAATACAAGCACGGATGCATTAATACATTAATACGGATACATTGTTAAAATAAGGGATTTTAGTTATTTTTAAAAGATATAGGGACAAATGGAAAATAATATAATAAAGATGTGTACTTAAGTAATTTTTCCTATTTTTTATTGAGTAAATTTTAGGAATAGCAAAGATAAAAATCATATTAGCACTCTATAGCTACAATTTTGTTATTTGAGCTCCAAAGCCAAATTATGTTTGCTATGGAGCATCTGATTTGTATAAATCCCGGCGATTTGTATAAATCGGACGATGTGTCTATGAAAATTGCGTTTGTATATGTATATGTTCTCTATGTTAGGCTAGAGTGGCGAGCAAAATTGGGAGAGAGGGCAGAAAGTGGAGAGATGTGAATTGTATACGTATATCGGTTAGATAATTGTATATATGTAACTACTATGTATAAGTATCAATGATTGTGTTTGTATATCTGCATAAAATTTGAATTTGTATACAATTGAATCGAGTTAAAACATTTGTATTTGTATATCAAATCTCTCTCGCGCTTTATACAAACACAAATTATACATTGTATTTTGTATAATTTGTGCTTGTATAAAGCGAGAGAGAGAGAGAGAGAAAGGCAAAAGAGAACTGATCAGGGGATGATTTATATTTGTATAATTATAAGTATATAGGACGGATAAATATATATTTGTATTTGTATATAAAGTCTCTCTCGCTTTATACAAATACAATTTATACATTTGTGTATGTATAAAGTGAGAGTGGCGAGCGAAATTCCATCGAGAGGGGAGAGAGGTGAATGGCAAGAAGTTTACTGCGAATTGGAATTAAATGAACTGTAGTTATAACATTTATTTTGAATTAATAATTTGCTATAATGCACAATTTTCTCTTTTTTATTTAGTTTATGTGCTACACATAGAACTTGAGAAATTATTCAAATTTTAAGTTATTAAGTATTGTGATTTATAGTATTTTTTATGTAATTTTGTTGAAATAATATATATTATTTTATTTCTCAATTTATGCGGCACAGATAGAATTTCAAAAATTGATCATTTTTATGTCTTTTAAATATTTTAAATTGTTAATTATTGTAATTTATAGTACCTCCTACGTAATTTTTAAATAATATATGTTACTTCTCATGTTCCAATTTATGTGGCATTGATATAATTTCGACAGTCAGCCAATTTCTTTTTATGTCTTTTAAATATTTTAAATTATTAATTATTGTAATTTATAATATTTTTTATGTTATTTTAATCAAATGTATTACATATGTGTGTGGGTCCAGGTAACTCCTAACATTAGCACTTTTATGCCTTTTTAGACATTTAAAAAAGGCTCAAACTTCAGTTTATTTACTAATGTGTACCAATGGATATATGGTAAAATGGTGCAAAAGAAAGGGCACATGCAACTTTGAAAAAGTATTGTATTACCAACAAAAAAACACCGTGGGAATTAGAGGAAAAATCATAAAGCAGACAACTTTCAAAGTAAATTGTACAACCAATCAAAGCAACATAAAAAGCAAGATTAGCCAGTAAATTACCAATTTGCCCTTGTTTAGGAAGCAAAAATGTTGACGAATAGCTGCTTCCTATATTCTTCTACATATTAGTAATAATAGTAAAGTAATATGATTTGGAATTTCAAATCGTGATTTCATTTTTTTTAAATGTAAAACTCGACGATAAGTTTAATTTTGTAAAAAAGACCCATTTTAAATTTTGTAAAAGAAAAAAGATTCATACTAGGCATGAAGAGATTATTTGTATCATGTTAAATTATTATATTAAAGAATAACTAGTTATTACTATTATTAACTAGTGAATCTTTAAAAAATTATATGTGTTAAAATTGTGTAATCACAAATATTTATTTATAAAATTAAACATGGAGATATGCAATGTATCAATGTAGCACATTAAGACATTCTAATATATTGTTAATTATGAATTACAATTTGCTCGATAAGATTGTATAAACATAGCTTATCTTTTTCTTTTTGATTTCATAACTCGTGGAATTTTCAGAAAAATATAACTAAATTTTTTTTCAAACTACATGTCCAAATAAATCTTTAATCTCAAATCATGAGGAAGATAATGGTCGCTAGGCTTTTCCATTTTTTATGTGAGAATTGTATGTGATATTAAAAAATGACGTAAAATTTGATGTATCATCGATTGTATTACACAATCACTAATCAAATGAAAAAGAAAAAAAATAGTAATAAAACATGCAGAAGTCAAAATAACATCTTTCAAATCATTCATCAATACTTTTATAGATTAGCAGCTCATGTTAATTATTTATAAGGCAGTAGTAATAATATCGTACACGAATTGCATACATACATTATTCTTCATGTAACCGCAAATGCAAATACAGTAGTATATATTTTTTTTGCAATTAACCGTTACTAGTAGTAGTAGTTTCTGATGTTTCCTTAAGAGCCTGGAAGACTCTAGAACTTTTGTCAAAAATCTGGGCTCTCCTGTTATAATCCATTGGTTCTTTCCCCTCATCATCTCCCATGATTGCTTCTCTTTCTAAACACTCCAACAACTCCACCATTCCACCCACTTCTTTACACTTATTACTCCATATTCTGGCCAAATCTTCCTCTATACCAATTTGTTCCTCTAATTTCCTTTCTATTTTCCCAATTGAATCTCCTTTTCCACACTTGGACGACGATATGTACCTTTTCTCATTTGATAATAATGGCTGCCGGATCTGATAGCTACTGACATTATTATTACCACAACCGCGTGGAGTTTGGAGGTTATGAGTTGCAGAAATGTTGGAATTGGGAATTAGAAATTGAGGAGGAGACGAAAAATGAGTTTTCACGTGAGGTAGAGAAGATGCCATAGCCGTCAAACAAAGATTAATTGTTTCTAGGAGAATTTTGTGGGAATCGAAATCAAAAAGCTGTAAATTTGTTGAGATTGGCGATCGAGTAGGGGATTGACTGGGTTTGTTGGGCTTATATATATATATAGTAGAAGGGTAGTTGGAGAATTAGGTGCCACGTGGCGGAACCGACAATGTCACGTGCAAGGAAGGAAGGCGCTAGCCATAGCTGGAAACGGCACGCTGCTCAAAGTGCTGCCACGTGGCTGCAAATTGTGACAAAAATGGTTGAGGGCACCGAGTGGAGCCGTTTAAGAATTCCCTTCAATTTTACTTGCAACTTCATGGAGCACCACCTCCGAATGGACTCTTCAATGTGCGATTTAAATTTAATCGGCTTCGGACACCAGACGGAAAATCAAAACTTCATTTCTCTAATCAGTTTACTTACTAAATAAATAAATATCATGTGTTAATTCAATAACTAGTACTCACTCTTTTTTAATCCAAGTAAAGAAGAACCACCCGCAACGCAACTCATTTCCTAATGTACTTTGAATTCATCTGTTTCAATGATTTCTCCTCAAATTTGCTCACACTTTAAACAAATGCCTAATTCTGGTAGGAGACCTAATATAATATGGAAAAATTACATAAATACACATCTTATTTTACCATAATCTCTAAAGTTTTCTATTATTTAAAAAAATTACAAAAATTCTCTCTCGGATACATCCCTATCCCCTCTCGGTTGCATCACTCTCATTAAATGATGTATCATTCACAATCCGTGAGCTATGTATCTGCAGGTTTCCTGATGTATTCGAGATCCTATAATTTAAGGGATTTTTGTAAATTGAAAAAGAATAGGAATATGATATAATTAACTCTTAATAATGTAATTTTTACGTATAATAGACAGATCAAAGAGGGAGGTTAACAAAAAAAACAAGGAAAGAGAAAATAAAATAGAGGCTTGGACATGAAAATGACAAGTCTATCTATACAGTGGTGGATCCATTATATCTACAAGCGTTATACCTTGTGCGCTAAGCACTAATGTACAAAAGAATCAGCTATGTACAAAACATAGAGGGCACGCATACATGATTTACGCAGTAAATTCATTCTACTTTTGAACTTATGGATACAGGTATAGCATTTATTGAATTTTGAGAGGATTTTCACATATATATCTATGCTCCATGTCGAAAAAACTGGATGAATTCACGCCAAATGCCCCTGTGAAAAGATAACTATGACCATAGTAAGCTGCTAACGGAAATTTAGCAGCAGCAACAATCTCCTCTCCAGGACAATCCATTGCTTATGGATAGCATGATAAATCGACGAATCCTTCATTCAGATCCTAATACGTCAAAATAAAAAAGGAATGGAATAGGATCATGCCATAGGAATGAGATCCTAGTTGTTCCTTCAACAATTCTCCTGTGGTTCTTGAGCAGATGTTTGTTCCCTAAGCCTCCTCTCAGCAGCTATAGCAGCAGCAACAGAAGGTGGGAAATGCGTCAAGCTCTCAGTTGCCATTTCATCAGTGGAAGGTGCCCGTGCCACCCTGAATAAGGATTCAACATCTCTTAGTGTCAAAATGGGCTGATCTTGATTCTTTCTGTTGCCACTAACAAATGAACCGATATTCCTGCTCTTGTTCAGCTTATATATGCTCTCCTCAACTGTGTCTTTCACCTATTATAAAAAAGATAACAAAAAGAAACAGATCCTAATGAATCACAGTGAAGGATATACTATATGTAGCAACCATTGAAAGATAAGACTGAAAAGTAGTCTCCAACCAAAGTCACTTCAGACATACAAAAAACGACACATTTTATGTTGCTAATAATAGGAGATTCAGGTTATATTTAATATGATAGACAGCTCAACCGATAGTTAGAAAACAATACTACAATTTTTGGTTCATTGTACCAGAAATTTTAGATATAACAGAGTTACCATACAGAGTTAGGTTTCGACTCCCAATTCAATAATAATGAAGTTTCGATAGAGATACATACTATAAAACGGTGAACAAGAGTCTTATGTTCTTGCCCAATTCGATGCACCCTGCCAATGGCTTGTGCCTCTGCTGCAGGATTCAGCAATGGTTCAACAAGTATAACATGCTGCGCTTCCAGAAGATTGAGGCCATTGGCTCCATGTTGGATCAGGAGAAGCAACACTTGAATGGATCTAGTTTCTGGTTGGCCCACATGCCTTTTGCCATTTTCTTCGACATTGTTGGCGTGGCCTCTGAATTGGCTGATGGCAACATGCGATTTCCTGTGAATGCAGTACTTAAGTTTAAAACTCACTCTTAAGACATGCAACATAAAATCAAGAGCTGCTTCCTTCACGGATTTTAGGGATGAACTATGAATGCGGTGACTTCATTCCAACTATTAGCTTCAGTACGAAGCCCAACACTGCTAAAATTCACAGTAGCATCATAATTAAGATATAACTAGTGAGCTGAATCAAACTATGCCATTGACAAGCAATAGTGTAAAATGTAAATAATGGAGCTGGCTAACATATAGGAGGATGAAGAAGCAGAAAAGCAAGAGTGGATTAATGCTATTCTGGACCTTCAACATCATTAATGTTGGGAAGACAGTTTATGAAGTTTAGCTGATTTATTACATCGAGTTTGTGGAAAACCATACTCGCGCAACGTGGTTTGGATGGTACAAATTGGATACTTTTGATATATAATTCGCTTGAAACGATTCACTTTTGCGGTACATCGAATGAAAAAAAAAAGAGACAAAGAAGATAACGAAGCAGAAGAAGATGATGATGAAGAAGACGAAGAAGAACGACAAAGAAGAAGGAGGAGAAGATGAAAAAGGAAGAGGAAGGAAGAAGGAAGAAGGAAGAAGAAAGAGAAGCCATTAATGGCTAAAGTGAAAGGAAGAAGAGGAAGCTATGGCCGAATGGCTAATTCGGCCATTTTTCTTGTAAATAAATTAGCCAAGTCGCTCTTTTCTATAATTAACACTTTCTTCTTTTACAGAGACTTCAGATAACGCAGGAAAATATGAATTCAGTCTCATGGTTGCTATCTGTTCCTAGGAAAACAACTATTTTTGAACTTTGAAAGAACCAAAACAGATTGAGTACAAGCAAATTATTACCTTCCTCCTTTCATCCGCACAAAAGTTATGTTGTTAGCCGCAAACGCATGCTCTAATACATCAAGCACATCATTCCAACTGCTAAAGACAAGAACCTTTGCTACTGGATTTGTGGAAGTGATCCATAAAATTCTTCTGGTGACAGCTTCAATCTAGAATACAACGTTCATCAATAAATTGAAAATGCATTACAACTTTTGTTGTTACATACACAAATTCCTACTGTCCTAAATGAATGACACAATTCCATATTCAGTTCAAGTTATCAGTTTGCAGTTTAGTTAAGAAATTATGTGATAAAACTAAAACTAATCAAACCTGCAACAATATGCAATGATTCAACGACATATTTTAGTCCTAACAAGTTAGTGGACTCTCTGCCTAGAAAGTACTTCCTCTTGTTAGAAGGTGCATGATACAACTTAAATGGAGGAACTTCTCCAACATTCTGATCAGATATAGATTATATTATTCCATATTATTTGATTTGAAAGTTGACTCTGTCTAGCAAGTACTTCCTTTTGTTGCAAGGTGATTGATACAACTTAAATGGAAGAACTTCTACTCCAATTGTATTACTTGATTTGAAATTTTCCCAACTAACTTCCGTTCTTCAGTCTTCCCATTTCAAATCATTATCTTAATCATTTATTTATCAAATTCAATAAAATAATTTATTTGAATATTCAACTATTAATTTCAGCAATATTCAGACCAAGGCCACACCTATTTACCCTTCGATGGATGAGCTAAACAACAGTATTCAAGATGAGATACCATGACACATGCTCTTTGCAAACGATATTGAGTTAATTGATTAAGTTAGTGAGAGTGTCAATCAAAAGTTGGAACCATGGAGAAGCACTTTACAGAGTAATGAATTTAGGATAAGTAGGAGTGAGACAGAATACATGCACTGCAACTTTTGTCAGATAGGAGCGAAGTTGAAGTGAGATCAGACAGAATTGAGGTACCTAAATGCAAATAGTTTAGATATCTAGGCTTAATGTCCCAGGCAAATGGAATGATAAATGAAGACGCTATGCATAGGATTAAAGTAAGATAGTTGAAATGGAAGTGTGCCACAAGAGTGTTATGTGATAGGAAGATACCAATGAAAGGCAAGTTCTATAGAACGTCTTTAAGGCCAACAATGTTGTATGGGAGTGAATGTTGGGCCTCTACAGCCCAACATATTCGCAAAATAAGTGTCTCAAAGATGCGAGTGTTAACATGAATGTGCAGTCATACAAAATTTAAATAAGATAAAAAACAATCACATATCTCAGAAGGTACAAGTAGCAGATTTAGAGGATAGAATGAGAGAATCTCGCTTGAAAACATGATGATTGACAGTGCTAAAAATGGAAAGGAAGACCTAAAATCACGTGGAAAAAAGTTATCATAAAAGATCTGGAATATATCATAACCTAGGCAAATCTAGTTAACCAATGGAAGTTGAAAATCCATATAAATGATACCAACTAAAATACTAGTGCTTACCAGAACAACCTTAATATATTTAGAGAAATAAGCACTAGAGAATCCCTAATGGTAGATAATCCTTAAGTACGCGTATTGACTTATTATGGACCTAAACAACACATTTATGATATTGAAAATTTATACAACCGACCTCAACTAGCTTGATATTGCGGCATAGTTGTAAATGTTGTTGTATTCAGACTAAGAACCTATTTAGCAAGCTGCCAAAAACTGCTTATTTTGAGAAGCACTTTTGTCAAAATAATTTTTGAGCAGCACTTTTGTCAAAATAATTTTTGAAAAGTACTTTTGGGGGGAAGAAATTTGTGTTTGGCCAATTCATTTGAGAAGTACTCCCTCCGTTCCTTTTTAGTTGTCACGTTGCGCTTTTCAAGAGTTAATTTGACTAACTTTCGAAGCTAAATTAGATTCCATTAATTCAATATTTTAAAATAAAAAATTACATATTCAAAAACTATACGAAAAGTACTAAAAATTGCAACTTTTTTCATATCAATATGATGAAAAATACATCTTAAAATGTTAGTCAAAGTTCATATTGTTTGACTCTCAAAAAGGAAACTGTGACAAGTAAAAAGGAACAGCGGGAGTACTTTTTTTCAATATTTTGATAAACAATGTTATTTTTGGTCGAAATTTGATAAGTCGATTGTGCTGGTCAATCATTTTAGAAAGTGTTTTGGCGTGTTAAATTATGAGAAAAACAACATTAAAGCACATTTATTTAACAGAGAAATTATATAAAATATTTAGGATGAAAAACATTAAAGTTAAGAGCAAATTATTTACTTGTAATTTTTTTTATAGTGATGACATTGCTATTTCAAAGAGAAAAATGGAGAGATAGAGGAAAGAGACTGTAGAAAAAAAGGGAGAAAGAAACCTGAATTTAAAGTTGACGGACTATTACAAAGAGGAAGAGGAGAAGAAGAGAGAGATGGAGAACACGGGGAAAGACACGGCAGAAATAAAAAAGAAATAGGAAAAAAGAGTCCGTATTTAATTGAAAGAAAGATGTATTAAAATAATGAAGGGAAGTTTGACAAATGTAAATATAGGAAAGGATATTTTTGTCTTGAAAAATTAAATTTCTGCTTCTGTTTCTTGGAAAAAGCAGAAATTTGCAGTTTCTTCTCAACAACAGAAAAACTGTTTCTCTTGCTGTTCAAAAGTACTTATTTGGTTGGTCAAACACCTCAAAAATAGGTGTGTTTCTTATTTTAAAAAGACGCTTTTAGCCTCCAAGAAACTTAGCCAAACAGGCTATAAGTTAGCTATTATGGGAGGAAAGAAGTAGATGGAATAATATTGGGACACATGAAGTTGCTGGGAAAGTACAATTCAATGATAAATGATAGAATTTGCGTCTTGAGTAAAAAAGTAAGGAATACCTTGGTACTATATGAACCTTGGACATTTGTCGAAGCTTCAGAATTCTCAGAGATAGAAGAAGATGGACATGACTTATTCCGTCTGTCAACAGCATAAGCAATATTTCTGCAGTCAGTATGTTGTCTACAAGTTGGGCACATTAACCAGCTAACCTGAGGCTTCCCATGAAGGGCTAATCTCTTCTCAGTCATTGCAAACAAACCTGCAATGGCAACCATCAAAATTAGAGCACAGTATCCACCTTCAGCATTCCTCTCATAACAGAAAAATGTTTATAGCATTTATTCAAGTTATAGCTACATGGATATGCAGGTTCTGCAACTTTCTACAACCCCATAAAAAAATAGTTTGCCCAAGCTGTGTTAACTCAAATGTTGTTTATGCAGAAAGGAAGGTTATCCTTTCTTCTCTTCCGGCAACGCCCGAAACCCCTCAATTTTAGGGGCATTCAAAATAATTAAAAAAAGCACACAAGGATAAAACAGATATTAGGAACAAAATTCTTGGCACAACTGTGAAATACAGAAAGTGAAGATAAGAAGGGCATATCAATTGTAAAATTAAATAGTCGGATTAGATATAGCCACATGTGTAAACAGACATATACTTGCAAAAGTGTCCCACATCTAAATGGCTAGGATCTCTAGTTCTGTTCTGGAATCAAAACAAAATTGTAACTAAATACTCCCTCCATCCTAGATTATGTGACACCATTTAACTTGGCACAAAGTTAAAGAATAAAAGGAAGACTTTTGAAACTTGTGATCTAAAAAAGAACATCAGGTATTTGTGTGACTATAAAACATTTCATTAAGGGAAAAGGAAAATTTTAAAGCTGAGTTGTTTTAAATTATAGAAAGGTGACATTCTTTTAGGGACATGATGGGCATTGAATTAAGCTAATTTCAGACAGTGTTGGATGTGAATTTTTCTATTATTCTTCTACTATTTTTAGTGAAGGTGCTGCTTATTCAAGTGTTGAATGTGATTAGTGGAAAAGACCCAGCAGGAGTGCTAAAGGAATGAAAAGAACATAAAATTGTGCGAAGTTGCGTGACCGACAGCAGAAAAGAAACGGGATGAGGCCACTGGACCTCTGCCCGCTGCTGCGCGACCGTGCAGTGTGGGGGCGAGAAAAATCAGCAAAAAAGGGGCAGTTTCGGGAATTTGCAGGAGACTTCATGCTATATGAGTTTGGAACTTGTCCCAGAACTAGGTCATCGAGAAAAAGGTGAGGATAAGAAGGAGAAAAAGGGGTACACTACTCAAATCCAAAACGGAAATTGGGATTAAGAGTTTGGTTGTTATGTCTTTTTGTGTATCCTTTTTCTTAATGAACTTATTCTCCTCAATGGAGTAGTTTCTTAGAGGATATTTGACAAACATGGTATATTAATTAATATGTTGGGATTTTGATTTTCGTTCTAGTGCTTAAATTCATTATGGGATTTTGAATTAAATTGCAAGCTTGTTGCATATTTGTGTTCATTAGGGTATAATTAGTTTATTCTTAAACTTGAGATTTACTTGAAAGAGAAATCTGAATTTTATGAGTACTCTAATCAACTATCGAATTTGAGAGAATTGACAAGACTTTAGATGTGACAAATGAACGGGATCAAATCTCGACTATCATTATGCACTAGTTTTGTCTTGTACCCTATCTTCTTATATTGATATTAACTTTGTCATTACCATTTCTCTTTAATTCACAATTTAGTCGATAATTGTGGTTCATAACCACAACCAACTATTTTTTTAATCACCTGAATAATAGTTAGCAAGATTTTATTGAATTATTATTTGTACCAATTTATGTGGAGACGATCTTTATACTTTACTTTGACTAGCGAAATGCTAAACTTATAGTGTGTTTGCACTCGTCAAGACAGACTATAAAGGAAAGGGTGCCACATAAATTGGGATAGAGAAAGTAGGCAGCAAGCCGTTTCAGATGAGACCCAAAGACCAGGAAGAATACATAAGCAAAAGGAAGGGCTTCTTCCTTTAACATAGGTAATCCTTATTCTTCTCCTTTACTAGTATTGTTGAATAAGGCCCGAAACGATACACCCCAACAAAATGGAGTAGCTGAGAGAAAAAATAAGCATCTTATGGAAGTAACTAGGGCCTTAATTTTCACAAGTGGAGTCCCTAAATTTCTTTGGGGAGAAGCTCTTTGGATATCCACCTATCTTATTAATAGGATGTCTTCCCGTGTTCTAGGTTTTAAAACCCCTTTCAGTATGTTTAAGATATACTTCCCTACTTCTAGATTGACCGTTGACTTATCCTTAAGAGTCTTTGGGTGTAGTGTATTTGTTCATGTTCAAGATCATAATAGGAGTAAACTTGATTCACATGCTAAGAAATATGTTTTTGTTGGCTATGCCCTTGGTCAAAAAAGATACAAGTGTTATGACCCAAATACTAGGAAGGTTATTATCACAACGGATGTCACTTTTTTTAAACCTCAATTGTTTTTTGCAACTCATCTTCATGGGGAGAAACATAGTGAAGATTCGAGGGATAATGAGGATCCTCTTGATCTCACATGTAAGGAAAAAGAGATCCAGGTTTTATGATAGATACGGAAAATAGTATTTTTGGTAATAACAACCTAGATAAGGTAAGATATCCCAACTTAAATAATGAAACTAATACAATAAGCTTTTTCATGATACAATTAATGACAAGAACAGGGAACAAGCAAAGGAATTATAGGTTTACATGAGAAGAAACTGGAACCAAGAAAAAGAGATCAAGAACTCTCATCAGAACCAAATGTCCGCGCCACAAGAGCTCACTGATATACACAAGGTAATTCTCCAGAATCTACATCAGATTTACCCCTTGTTATTTTAGACCTTGATCTTCCAATTGCCAAACATAAAGGGGTAAGAAAAGTCACCAACCATCCCATGGTAATATTGTGTTATATACTTGTCCCCTTCCTATATAACTTTTCTTTCTCAATTATCTGGAATGGAGATACCGAGAAATGTGCAGGATACTCTGAATGTTCCCGAGTGGAAGGAAAAGGAAGAAAAAGAAAGTAGTCCTGTACATGCACTAAGCTTAGTAAAATAAAAATGATCTTATATTAGAATAACTGAAAATCCCATTTTCATGGTGTACACTACTTAGTCGTGTCCTTGGAATATATGTACATTTTAGCAAGGAGAAAGTTCAGTTTCTAGAATCCTTATGTAAAATGCATGCAGTTACAATACACAGCTTGCCAGCAACAGCATTTTTAGAACCAAGAGGTTCAGTTACAAAATGCAGTTACGCTTGGTAACATAAATAATATATAACTTGGTAATATAAATAGTACATTTGGAATTACAGTGACTTGAAGCAGAAAGGGGGATACAAGGTCATGAGAAACTTACAGTTACAACAAATGACATGCCCACATTGGAACACCATCTTTTGATTATTGAGCTTCTCTTGAC
The DNA here is from genome assembly GCA_018342035.1 of Solanum appendiculatum. Taxonomy (NCBI): domain Eukaryota; kingdom Viridiplantae; phylum Streptophyta; class Magnoliopsida; order Solanales; family Solanaceae; genus Solanum; species Solanum appendiculatum. The sequence goes on from JAGDQO010000113.1 coordinate 185,780, forward strand.
AAACAGGGCATGTATCTTCCTCAATAATAGCTTGGTATTCCTTTTTTTCTTCTGCATGAGCCGCTGCGACAATTGTGGCTTGAGTAACAGTTGAATTTTCATTACTTGCAAGATGGTTAGTTTGTTTGGATTGTACCAAACCCTGTGAAAGATAATATCCACAGAAAATGTGAACACACAAAATAAATTCGAAACAAGCTAATGCAGATAATAAGCAGTTGCTTGCAAACTTAAAATATAAATGGGTGACGCCGCTTTATATGATTCCGGTGTCAAACAATTAGACATCCAAAGTCACCAATAAGTTGGCTTTCTCTTTGTACTTCTAAGAAAAGACTAAGTAACGATGGAAAATGGATGTACCCACCTCTAAAATTTAAAAAGCAAAAATAGGGGAGCAAAAGAAGAATTAAAAAAAAGCCGTTCCTCAAACATAGACTCAAGTGTTTTTCATCTTTTCTTTTCTTGCATACATTTCAGGACCATTTAGGAACACAATACCATGGAAACATCAGGAGTATCAAACATATTTTCTAGAATTAGGAGAAATGAATCCAGACTTGGCATCTTACCGACAAATGACCCATAGTCTTAAGAATTAGTTTCGTAACTTCTGAAAACTATAGTTACGGTTCCTATTTTGAATAATTTATTACTCCCTCGATTTCAATTTGTTTGTCCTACTTTCTTTTTTAGTCCGCTCCAAAATGAATGTCTCTTTCCCTTTTTAGCAACTCTTATTTCCAACTTTCCACATGGCATGTTTAAAACCACAAGATTAAAGGGCATTTTGGTACAATTGACATATCTTTGATTTAAGACCACAAGATTCAAAAGTCTCCTTTACTTTCTTAAACTCTCTGTCAAGTGAAAATAGGACAAAGTCAAGCAAATTGAAATGGAGGGAGTCTTAATTCTTGGACTTATTGCCTAAAAAATGATGCAAATATTATTCCTATGGAAGTGGTTCAATATACAAATGAGGTAGACAACAAACTGAATGGGATAAGTTCATAGACCATATTGGTTTAATTGAAAAATGTCGAGTTCTGGTAATGTCTATTACTGAAAGCATATATGAATTCACATTCAGACGACTACTGAATTTCATAACAATCTTCATATAGAACACGAGAACTCTGAACCTTTTGTTGTTACCTTCAAATAGCGAAGCTGCCCCTTTATTCTTGATAGAGAAGATAAAAATAAAAACTTTTCGCTAGACCATTCAGCATTGGCTGCATCTAGTTCTCCCGGATCTAAGGCATCAATAGATTTGTCATTCTCATCTTCTTTTAAGCGTAGTCGAGAAGTTGCCATCATAATCTCATCATGAGCACGTAGGACATGGGCTTGAGCTGTTGCCAGGAGCCTTGCTTGTGCATACTCCTTCCGCATCCCCTACAAAGAACTATAGAATGAACTTCCTTACATAAAGATACACATTGTCAAGATGCTGTCGTGAAGGTTTTGTCTTGAACAGACTTTAATAAGACTATTATGCCCATAAATAGAAAACTTCCCTTCTTTTAAGAATGGAAAAGATCTCAAAGGCAAACCAGAATAAAAAGACAACTGTTCAGACAAAGGCTTTAATTCAGAGATACCTCAAGAAGCTGCAGCTGCTTTCTGGCAGCCGATACACCTTCAGCATCTAACAGGCCCCTGGAGCTGCTCTTGATAAGGACCAACACTACTTCCAAATCAGATGGAGCTTTGGACACCTATTAAATGCACAATCTTTAAAGGTTTCGTACATTAAAGCTAGAACTATGTAGGTCCTATCCTGACCGATGACAGGAATCAGAGAACCAAAGATGGAGAGATAATACCTAACTTATTCTCAAATCTGAATTTCCATATTATTCCAGTCTAAAGATACAGAAATTTTCTAATATATGTAATATCAGGGAACACAATTTGCAAATGCAAATTCAGACTGTGTGGAAGATGAGATGCATTTAACTTGACATCATAACATTAACTATGTTTTCTAGTAGCTCAAAGAAGTATGTTGCAGAATCTCTCTTCATCAAATATATGAATATGATACTTTCTGACTGCAGGGTGGATGTGAGAGTTTCAGGTAAACTCATTCAAGGTAAAAAACGAAACCATTCAGGTTGAGCAACATTAACAGCATTCTCACCAGAGAAGGTGAAAGAGGAATTAACAGCAGCAAGGTATCAAGCTTGTTGCCTTCATTAGAGCACTTATAAGTTATAAGCACATTTCATAATTGGATATAACTGTAACTTCTTCCAATCATTGGTTCAAGCAATCCTATACTACTATGAACACCAGAATTTGATAAAATTGAAAAGAACTTCTAACCTCTTCCAGTCTTTGGCAGTCTAAGAACTAGACTGAAACAGTGAAAAGCGCAAAGGCTGCTGCTGCTTTAGCTGAAGTGAAAAGAATCATTTTTTGAGGATAAGCAGAGATACGATATTACGCACCATAATGTTTTCTAAGTCCCTCTTCTTTCCAAAATCTTCATATTCAAAGGTAGCTGAACCTGAATTCCTGTCTGTTCGGGCTAAAGTTGTATAAAAACGATTCAATTGAGACTTCTTCTTCTGCAGATCTACAGCCTCCTCAGCAGATGTAATCACCTCTCCACTCTTCCCTTTGTTAAGACGAAAAAGTCTTGCTTCATAAACCTGGAGAAAGTACAACAACAGCACAACAGCACAACATTACACCACCACATTAACCCCGAGAGAGGTAATGGGACGAAAATCTCAGAATATAGTACGCATCACAATATTTAGATACCTAATGGCATTACCTCAATAGTCAAAAAAAGAAAGAATAAACTAGAAAATCAGACCTGGAACAAGTCATTTAGTTCACAGTGAACACATAATACCCCTTCAGAATCAGCATAGCATTTTGGACAGTATCTAACACGAGCAATATCCTCCTTCCTAGGATGGCCCATTGTCTGGTCAATTTCCAAAAGTTTAACAAGTAAAGATTCCCTCGAACTTTCCAGTGAATCTAAACCTCTCTGAATATAGATCTTCATAGCAGTTATGCTGCCGAAACTGTAGTGAAAACAATGTAAGAAAGTACACTATTAGCAAAATGATTGGGACAAATAGATTGCTATTTCCACCTTCTGCGATAAAATTGGAAGGACACACTTATAAACAGGGAATACTGAAAGGAACAAAGGAAGACAGATTTCTTTATGATTTTTTTTTTAATAAAGAGGCAAGCTGATTATTTCTGTGAGATCCACTAACAGGTTCCTCTCCACAAAGAAAAGAACCAAAGATCGACTAAAAGAAGAGCAGAGCACTGAGAAAATGAACGAGAAGGATAGGGAGAATCAGGACCATCTTATAGCATATGCTTGTCCATGGTAGAAACCTAGCTTGTGTTATGTTCTTATGATCCACTGCGAGACATCTCTAGAAAGGACTAAATAACAGTGTTATGAAGTCACGAACATTATATATGTCCATTGTATGATCAACATCGTCTCTGAACAGAAAAAACAGACAAGACCCACTACATACTCAAAAAGCTATAAACTACTCATTCTTTAGAGAAAATATGAGGTAAAAGCTTGAGCATTTTAATAGTAGATTTAAAAATACATACATTATAGTAGGATGGTTTTTATAATAAAAAATTATTTCGTTGATGATGCACCAAGATGGTACCAAATGTTCCAGTGTTTGGTATTTGAACTTTTAATAAATCAATTCAACTATTTATACGAAGTGGAATTTTCTCTTTCTTCAAGAGTGCTGAAATATGTGACCATCTCGTCTAAAAGCTTAAGCTATTAGAGGGAGCACACTTTTATTATTTAATTATATTCTCAACATGCCCCCTCACGTGCGAGCCTGATTCTTTTTTCATGGGCCAAGCACGTGAAAATTCTTTTTGATATGGGTGGCGGTGAGATTCGATCTCAAGACTTTTGCCTGCACTGATACCATGTTGAAGTGTGTAACTATCTCATCTAAAAGCTAAAAGTTGTTAGAGGGAGTACACTTTTATTATTTAATTATATTCTTAACAAAGAGTATAAGCAAATAAAAGGGAGTTCCTCATTTTTTAAGTTGGCCGACAATCTATACATATTACAATCTCCTCGAATCATATAACTCTAATCTTTTGCGTTTTTTAAGGAGCTAAGTGAACCAAAATTAGCTTCCTCTATTTAGTTTGGTGCAAGGGACAAGGCATTCAGGACCACTTGGTTAAACAGGCACCAGATGTTGATGAAAAAGATAAGAGCGAATGGGAGAAGATTGATGCTCAATTGTGTAGTCTATTATGGAAATCTATTGATTCGAAGTTGATGTCGTTGTTCCGACCATTCCAAACCTGCTTCTTAGTTTGGGAAAAGGCTAGTGGGCTATACACAAATGACATCTCTTGTTTTTATAATGTTATTTCTCAGTTGACTAACCTTAAAAAGAAAGATTCAGATATGTCTACCTATCTTGGATAGGTTTAGGAGGTTATGGAAGAGTTTACTGAGTTGATGCCCCCTACTCCAAGTGTTGAAAAACTATTAGAGCGGTGTGCGAAGATGTTTTTAGTTGTTATACTTGTTGGGCTTCTATTTGATCTTGACTCGGTGCGCGATCAAATTTTGGCTAGCCCCGTTGTTCCTGCTATCATCGTTTGTCACCGACCCATTTTGCCTTTGTATCATCACTATTATTTGTGTCTATTCCTAAGACTACATGTGAAGCTCTTTCTCATCCAAGCTAGAACAAGTTATGAATATGAGAAAATGTATGTCTTACACTCTAGTGGTACTTGGGAGCTCGTTCCTCTACCTCCATGTAAGTCTTCAATTGGTTGTTGTTGGGTACCTACAGTTAAGGTTGGCCCTGACGGATAGATTGATCGCCTAAAGGCTCGACTAGTTGCTGAGGGTTATACATAGATTTTTGGTCTTAACTATGGTAATAGCTTCTCTCCCATGGTTAAAATTGCTTCAGTCCGTCTCTTTTTATCGATGGTTGATGTTCACCATTGGCCTCTTTACCAGTTGGATATTAAAAATGTTTTTCTTCATGGAGATTTCAAAGATAAGGTATATATGAAGCAGCCAACTTGTTTTGGTTGCATAGGGAGAGTCTAGTAACATGATGTGCAGACTACAACGAGCACTTTATGGCCTGAAGCAAACTCCTCGAGCATGGTTTGGGAAGTTTGGCATGGTTATTCAAGCGTTTGGCACGATACGAAATGAAGCTGATCATTCTGTGTTTTATCCACACATGCATCTTAGCATCCGCATCTCTACAACACTTGCCTTATGGCTATGTTGGACTTTAGCGGCCCAACATTCAGTATCATATAATATTGTTGGTTTTATAATTGTTTTGCGTACTTACCTTTCACAAATAACACTTCACCCCGGTGAGGGGTCTGACACAAATTGGAAACAAGATATACAATGGCTACATTTGTTCAGCATTTACAGCATATCTAGTGTCAGATGTTTAGCAAATAAAACTTGAGCTATTGATTTGACAAAACAATTTATGTTTGAACCCAACCATTCTGCCAAATAAGATAGCACTAGAGAAGATGATTCCAGGAAAAGAACAAGCTAATTTGAAAGAAAAACCTGGTACCATATTTACATATAAAACAATAATAGAGTTGATTACAACAACGAATCCATAAGAGATGCAAGAAGTTGTAACTCTTCATACTGCAGGTGTCCTTCACAGCAATTGCCATCAAACAGTTGCCAAATGATAGAAAATAATTTTGATGGACAAGAAAAGACCCTATAGTAAAGAATAAAGCCATTACTAACCAGGAAGCAACTTTTGATGCCCTAGAGGTGTTCAAAGTCCCAGAAACACCTTCTCCTATTTTCCTGATCAATTCATTTGAGGAGTCCTTGTTTTGCTCAATATGATGCAAAGCTTCCAGCCACCAAGCAGTATACTGGTTCTTTCTATCACTGAATGCATTACATACCTTCAAATATAACATACAAGAAAATGTAAGAGGAACTTGGAAAGCTTGTATAGAGACAGAGATCAAGTACAAAAAGAAATAGGAAACAATTGAGGGGTCTAACTCAAGAAATTCCAGGCACTTCAAGTTTAGTAGCTCATCATGACTGTAGACAAAGTCAGAACTGTCTTCTAATAACACATGAGCTATTTGGTCTCACGACACCACTCCTCACACCAAAATTAGATGCTTTTGGTCTATTGATGCTGCACAGTTTTTGAGGATACTCCTGAATATGAAAAATTAAACATATAATGTCGAAATACTAAGCAATTATTAGTCTCTATTTTGCAAAAAAGTTGTCGTATTGCTTGGTCTATTCAAATTATCTTCAAAACTCCTTAATGTAAAAATTTAAGCTGTTGGTGGTCATAGATATTTTCTTTTTCAGCTGTTGGCTGGAATAGATAGTTTCTTTTTTCCCTTGGAGACTTTGCAGGCAGAATATCTGTGAGAGCCAAGACCTTTCCCAGGAACTTCTCTTGGCAGTTATGTTTTGTAGTTAGATACTCTCTGTCATCTAAGAGGTCAGTTTTCTGACAGAAGCACTCAAGTACAAGAAAAAACAAACAGCATCCTCAAACAATTACAGATATCTTCTATGCAAAAAGTCAGGTCTGTTCAAAGCAATAAGTATTGCCAAAGGTTTTCCACATCAATGAAGGCCTATCCTGAATATTACCTGATCATATGACTTTTTGAACTCTTGTTGGGCCCCTGCCAGCTTCAAATTAAAAACAGACAGGAATTTTTCCTTCAACTTTTCACATGCTATTGTCATTGTACATTTGGACAAAAAGTTTAACCTATTGACAGAATTTTTGTCAACAGAATCATTTGCCAGTGAATTTGACATTGAGTTGGATGGACCGTCAGAGTTAGTCAATAACATGCTTTCCTCAACTTTATCTTCCCTGAATAGAGCACCTTTATCACTTTCTTCAGAATCTTCTATGTTGGATACTTCATCTCTTGCGCTTCCAGGTGCACATTCAAGCTTTTGCAAACTATCAGAGCTGAGTGGGAGTACCTCAGAAAGATTATGTGTAATATGGATATTTAACAAAGGATCCAATCGGAAATCTTCGAAATGGTCTTTTGCTAAAGCCAGTGCTTCTTGGTACAATGATACAGCTTGGGAATAATTTTGATTAATTATAGCAATACCTGCCAGTGCATTCAAAGCAACAACCAATCTCCGGAGGGCTTCCTCTCCTTCTACCTTAGTCTTGCTCACCAGAACCTACAAAAAGTACCTTTTATAAACATGTTTGACTGGAAACAGATTTTAAGAAAGAACAGTTTTGACTAACAACTTACCGACAGGATCTCCTCCATAGTCATGGGAGACTGTTGTAGCGATCGCAACCCAGAGCTCCCAACCTGAGGGTGGCAACAGGCTTGGCGTAGTTTTAGAAGTGAGTTAAAGAGCTTGGCAGCCTCTATATTGGTGATAACAACATCACTTGCGGTATCTTCCAATTGGGAACCTGCAATTGAAGTAAATCTCAGAATCCATTGCTTTCAATAGTATTATGAATGAAAAGAAGATATCTAACAACCAGGTATTTTTCTCTTGTATATATCATTTTTGAAACTTCCAATAAGCTCACGAGCATCATTCACACACGTATCATGCTGCCTTTGATAAAAGTGCTCTTCAATTGGTGAAAGAGAAAGCCAAGAGACGCATTCTTCTTGAGGTGGAAGTTGCAGTTCATCAGCAACATGCACCTTTGATGACCTCCACATCAGGTGCTTAAAGAAATCATGCGTGAAAGTCATTGCTCTGGAATCTCCCCTCTGGAAAAGAAAAGAGAGATTTCTGAGAGGGAGTGAGAAAGGGGAAAAGAGGACAGAAAGATGAGATAAGTGAACTTATAAGCATCGATTGCAGTAAATAGTATATTCAATGATTGTTAAAGAAAGGCCAGGGCACAGACCTCATAAGGATCACGTATAACATCGGTCCACCACCTAAAAGTATTAAAGGGACTTGCATTGAGGAATCTCAAGAGACCAAACAAATCATCAAGTTTCCTTTGTATGGGAGTCCCTGTAATGCACCATCGATGAACTCCATGTAGTCTTAGGGCCATTTCAGTTGCAGCAGCAGCATTATTCTCCACCATTTGAGCTTCATCCAGACATATCCTCCACCATAATATTCTGGTTAATAGGGTAGGTATGACAGGATATCTGCAACATGAAACACCGGAGATTATCCTCAATCTAGAAACAACGAAGGCCAAAAAATGAGGTATAAGTAGACCAATGCAGCAATCTGGTCAGATTTCCCAGCATAAATTGATCCTGGATGACAATGTCAAAAGACGGAAAACCAGAATTATCATCATCACTCAAGAATATCTTTACGAACTGAAAGTTCCAAGCCAGACGTGTACTTAATCACCTCTCCAAAGATCTGTTAGCCTGAACAGTACCTTACATTCAAACAAGATTGTCTGGGGATCATGCCCTGAACAAAACACATACCTATGATCCTCTAAACAAGTATTGTAAGTGCTTTTGAGAGCATTATTTCGCTTTACACCAAGTTTCCAGAGAAAAGAACAGAAGAAAGGAAAGAAGTACAAAAGGAGACTAAAATTTGACTTGAAGCAATGGTTTCAGACATCTCCTAAACATCAAGGAAAAACATGGAATTGTGTGTCCAAAAAATTCCGTCCATCTCCTCACACTGAAAACCTCAAGTATTTCCAAATAGTACAAGCTTTAAAACACCCTGTTATAGTTTCAGAGTTCACATCGATCTGGAAAAGAAGCACAAAGCACCAGTTGCATCATAAATGCACATGCATGATCCTTAGCAACCACACATCCATGGTCATTATCATCAAATATGAAACTAATGAAGGTAATAAGAATGTTCAGCAAAAGTAAACTAAGAACAATAGCTCATACAAAAAAAAAAGGAAAATTACAAGGGGCTCTTGAGCTTTTGGGGTTGAGTTAGGTCCAAGGTCCATCACATGGTATCAGAGCGGGACCCATCCCAATTCTTGTTATGCGATGTTGGACCCCCGTATTAAATTTTTCACACTCCATATGTCCAGCCCTGGCATGGGGGGGCAGTAAAGAGTGTCCCGCATCAGTCATATAAGGGGATGGATAGACTCTTTAATATGGCTTGCGCAACCCTCACCTCGTGAGCTAGCTTTTGGACTTGAGTTAGACCCAAGGTCCATAACAACAATAAAGAGATGTACAAAATTAAGAAAATACAATCAGCATGCCTACCATACACAATTTCAAAACCAATAACCTGATCCATGTAATAGCCAGTCAAATACTTTTCAGAAGTTGTCACAAGAGCAAATAAAGGATAGGCACTGGGGGACAAGCACCAGACAGATAGTGCTTAAGAAGCAAACAAGGGAAGCATTCGTCACTTTTACAATAGTAATAAAATACATTCAGGAACTAACCAACAAACTTCAACATCACAACCACGTCTCTCCAAAACCAAACAGATAGAACTAACTGAGTTCAATCACTCAAAGAGAAGGACGACTCTGCTCTGGTAAGGAGTGACAAGGTTGTAGATCCATAAACCACCTTTTGAATTAATAACAGAACCAGTAACTCTTCTGAGGGTAGACTCCAGTTTCATTTTTAAGCTGTAGCATCATGCAGGAGTTTACGATGATGCCTTGATTTCAGCATTAAGAACTGACAAAAATCAGTAAGAACAGCACTTCTACCTTAACACAACTCTCTATCCAAGCAAACTCAAAAGACAGAAAAAGGAAATTGCAGGCTGAAGGATACCTTTTCTCAAATCTCAGAGCTCTACGATCACCTTCATGCCTGTCAGAGTCGTGTGACAAGTCCTCTTTCAGTACATCATAAGTTGTCAAAACGATGTTGGCATTGAGAAGTTCATTTATATCTGGCAAGGGTGTTTGTGATAAAGAGTTATTCCTCACTCCTTCATAAATGCATGTTTTCATAGCACCAGGACTTGTATGACTAGCAATAGGAAGAAATGATGGGTAAGCAATCCAGATAAGAAACTTGAATAAGAATTCAATAAAGAATAGAATTAAGTTTTAGCATATGTAGCCTCGAAAGGAAAGAAATCTAACACTAAACCTATTTCACATTGCCATGAAAACAACCTGCTCTTAGTCATCATAAGAGGAAGAGCACATTAGGAAAAAGTGCAAGGTCAACCAACATGTGACTGCACAAGCCAAGATCATAGGAAAAAGGAAACAAAAGCCCCTTTTTTCACAGTTTCCCCTGATCACTCCCAGAAGTTAAAGAAACAGGAAAAGGAAGAAAGTTTCACTGAGTTCTCTACAAGACAGCTAAAACACAAAAGTGGACTCATCAACCACATCAGACCAACTAGCCAGTTATGCTTATGAGTGATTACTTTTCTTATATCAGCAACTGGTCATCTAATTAGAAGAGTTCTAGACCATTATTTCCAATTTTTTTGGGCAGGATATCTTCTGTTTTTTTAAAACGGTAAAGCAGTTCTTATATCTTATGTTTACTTACTAATACTTGGGACTAGTATAGGCAGTCATGGAGGAACATGAAAAGTTGATGCAGTTATTGCCAGAGTTGAGAAACAACATGAGCAACTGCAGAAGATATTTCAAGTTCTTACACTTGTTAGACTTCCTAATGACCTTTATTTGGTATGTGACCAAACTTTGGCTAGTCCTATTGTTCCTACAATTGATGAACTATTCTCTTGATTACTTTCCCTAGCTCTGCCACCTAGTCACACAGTGGTCTCATCACCAGCCCATCACCAACCATTGACTCTTCTGTTCTAGCATCTCAGACAATAAAAAATCAGACATCTCAAACTATGGATAATCGATGAGGACGATGTCTTTTTGGAAGATCTCGATCCAAGTGTAGCTTTATAATAAGCTTAGAAACACTCATGAAATATGTTATTCCTTTCATGATTGATCACCCAAAAATACTCATGTTGCACAGACTGACACTGCAGGTAACTAGGGGTTGTCATTATCTGAAGGAGAATCTAGTGAGTTCCTTCAATGTCGAAGGAGAAAGCAGACATCTCCACAAGTAGCCGTTGTTGCTCAGACTAATACATCTGTTGCTAGTAATAATGTTGCTCGTGTTTCACAGTCTAGTAATTATGTTGCTTGCGCTTCTATGTCATATTTCTGGTAAAAAAATCACTTTTGAGTTGAGGGTGTATGGATATCAAATGGTTGTTTTATTCACTAACTGAACATACAGTCGAGTAATGCAAAGAAAACAAAGCAACTAAAAATAAAAAACAACTACTAATTTTATGATAGAGCATATACTAGTGCATATCTGCAAACTGTATCACAGACAACAATAAACTACTGCCTCAAGGTTTAAATTCAGTAATCAGAGTTTAATACCGTCAATCCTTTAAAATCTTTAATATAAGGAGCTCTGAACATTATATCAAGAGATTAATTTTTTTCCAAAGAAACATCAACTGAGAAGGACAATAACTAATAGCTCCTCTTGATGACAAATAATACATACATGTATGGAAATGTTTTGGTTGGTAACATCTATGTCAACTGGTTTATATATAGTTATACCTTTCACGAACTATATAATATTGGAATATAGAGGAAATCAAAGGAAAATGACATGTTTGATATGGAATAAGGAAAATGAAAGGATAAGCAAGAATACCGAACAATTTCAGTATGCCACTGAGGCAATATAGGAGCTGGACACACTATAAGAGTTGCACCTGAGGCAACTGGAGCTACACAGGCTTGGATCAGTTCTGAGCACGGCTGGCAGATATAGCCGTCTTCCATTTCAACTATTTTAACCCCGTTTTTGCATTTAGCATGCTTTCGCATATCCCCAGTTGACTGATGTTCAGTTAAGATTGCTTTGGATTTTTTATATCTCTTGTTAGGTGAGTAGCCCACACAATCTGCATGTTGCCACGCATCACAAGCATCACACTGAACCCACAATCCTTTATATCTGATGCTTTCACTCACAGAACCACATATACACTCAACACGCTCTCTTTTCAGTCTCTTCAGACTATTCTTCTGACCCTCCTCACACAGAAATTCACCAGTAAAATTGCCAATGGATGATGATGTCACCTGATGTGTAGAGATACAAGCAAGCAGCTCAACAGTCTTTCCCAGCCCCATCTCATCTGTAATATAACAATAACAGAAGAAGCAACCAAAGCTAATTAAGGCTTTCAATGACTGTAAAATGTCGAAAGGCGCTGTTCACAGTTGAGGTACTTAATATTTGCAGAATTGCCTAACATCATATATAATAAAACATACAAAACATGAGCCAATTACTTATACACAAATTATATCAGAAAACAAGAAATACATCCCCTAACTCAGTGATACAGTAACTAAATATAAGGGAAGTGTTTCAATACAAAAGAAAAAAATGAAGGAAAGAGAAACTCTTTCAAAGAAATAAGAAATGTTTGTTATCCAAAGCAATCACATGTAAGACAGTAAATTAAATCGACATTTTTTAATCAACAAGGTAAGATTTCATCAATGAACAGCACCAAGAATGATGCAAGCCGAGTTTCATCAAAACCTTACACACGAAGACGCGCTAAGGAGTTCGTAGAGTTGTCGTCGAGTCGCTTCCTTGGAGGCTAGGAGGGTTCTTGGAACAAAGGCATGAAGCTCGAGAACGTGCTACAAAGGAAGAACAAGGATCCACGTGGAAAACTACTCAAAGTTGGGAGAAAGAAGCTACGAATGCAAATGGCTATTTTTGAAATGCAAGCCTCTTGACTAAGAAGACCCTTATTTCATTAAGTGTATTTTTGTAATAATTAGCTTAGGCTATAAATAGTGGAGAAAAGCTCCCTTTGGGCGGAGATTACCTTGACTATTGAATACTAAATACTCTTTGAGAGCATTGTGAACTTGTTGAAGCTTTTGATTGTGTTGAATTTGGAAAGAAAGGTTGCTTGGGAATCTAATTCCCTTGAGCTCTTTCTAATAGGTTAGGTGCCCTTTGGATATTCTTAGGAGGTCAATTCTCTTAATAGATTTGGTTGCCTTCGATTCCATTTTGTGTCTACCTTTCTATCCTTTTTCTCTTCCTTTCTTAATTTTCATTCTTTGTGTTTCCTATTCCATACTTAGAATTGTATTAAAGAAGGTCCTACAATGTACAGAGGATCAACCAGCGCAAAGAAAAAACCCAAAAAAAAGGGATAAAATAATGTATGATCCTATCTATCTTAAAGATTTTACGGTGTCCAACACATCTTTAATTGTCTTCCCTAAGGATTGAAAGCAATAACATACAAAGGTAGATCAAGGATGAAAGACTGGAAAATTTAGCCATTTTGCTTACCAGCTAATATACCACCAGGAACAACTGGCGGGGCGCTCTCTGGATGCAAGGATACATTTCCACTGAAAAGTAACATCAGAAACTGATCATTAAATAAGAATTCTTCTTAGATGGTTAACAAAGTATGAAGAATATAACTTAACAAAAGAGATATTTAAGAGAGATATCAGTTCAATCTGAAAAGGTTCTATTTCAATTTTTGACCCCTTGTATTTTGAGTTAAGAACAATAGAATTGTGTACTTAAGGAAGAGGAAAAGCACCAATTAATAGTGACCTAAGCCATCACGAAGATGAATTTTACCATTCATGTGATCTTTTCAAAAAAAAAGAAGGGGAACATGGATACTTGTCCTGGAATTAGGGATGTATATAGCAAGTCACATCCCAATCCAAAGAACAAAAGATGACGAGAAGTTGATCATCCATCTTTTGAATTCATAAAATGCAAGATAGCAAAAATTCATAAAATGCAAGATAGCAAAATCAAATTCAGTTAGTGCCAACAGTTGGAAGTGTCCATTTCATCACAAGGGGACATATTGGATGAACCATGGATGAAAAATACTTCAAAGGATGGTAGAAGTACAGTGAATCCAATGGTAACATTTTCTGTAGATCATAGAGAGAGAAACATACCAAAATGGATTGTAATATATTGTTATAGAGGTGTCAATTAAACTCAGTGGCATACATAGAGGAGAAATAAAGTGATTTATTTTGCTTTGCAAAGAGCCATCGGAATTTCTTTTCTCCCTCTGCACCATCCAATAAGCAGCACGGCGCTGGTAAGGTCTAAGTGTAGGAAGCAAACCAGGGAGGTCATCATCAAGCATCGGCTCCTCCCTACAGGAAATATCACAAATGCAAGACAAGTATGAGGAAATTTGCATATATCCAACATAACTTGAAACTTATGTCAGCAGAACCACTCACTTTGATGGCTTAATAGCTTCATAGAAACTAGCCACATCAAACCTAGAAAGCTTCCTTGCAGCAGAAGAACTTTCATCCAGCCCTGAAGCTAGACTAGTATCCGCATGTGCTGCTACCTGGTATCCATATCTAGCCTCTGCTGTGACAACCTCTGGACGTAGCCAAGCCATCACATTCATCATGCTCTTTTTCCATAGCTGTCTGGATGTATCAAGAAGTGACTCGCATGCATCAAAGGCACTTTTTAAAATCTCAACCCTCATCCGTATAGATGCTAAACAACTCGGAACAATAACAGGCCTCAATGTGAAGAACTTCGAACTAGCCAGATGGACTAGCCCTGATATACCCTCATCAGGTCCATCAAAATTTCCCTCTACCAACACAACCGTTTCCTCCAAACCCTCTTTCTCCTGCTTTGCTACAATTTCCAGACATATACTAGTAGCAGATAATACAGGCCAATGACCCAACTTTATCCTAGTAAGATACTCATTAACATTACTAACCCTAAACCTCAATAAATACCTTGAATCCCGGTAAAATTCCTCATCCAATACATAATGACCAAACTCATCACTAACATTCAAGTCTGATAAAACAATTTCAGAAATATCCATATGTTCGTCAGATAACCAATTAGACCTATCAATTTCAACAAAAAATGGCACATCAACTGCAAAAGACTCATCTTTTTCCACAGTTCCAGCATCCACTTTACCGTTTAGTGTCCCCTTAGGAACTTCTCCTTCCAAAATTCCTACTGAACGATTTGGCTTAGATTTCCTCCGACCCATTGCAGTAACAAGTAAGAAATACAATGCGCAATGCGATTAAAGGATAAAAATCAATCCTTTATCCTCATTCGAACAACCAAGAACCTTAACATATAGTAATAACAATTCAAGAATCTCTCATGAATATGAACTTGAGTGGAACAAATAATTGGTACATAATTTGAATGGTTTCTCAGAAAACTTATAGAGTGAAATAAGCTACACAATTGCCGAGGTGAATTCTGTAGAGAATTGAAAAAACTACTCTACTAGTCCTAGAGACAGAGAAGGAAAACCTCAATTTCGCGCGAGTACAACCGTTGAGCTTCGAGTTGTAGTACGACCAGGATATTCGAAACATTGGATTGATCTGTTTCTGTACATATACCTATGAGGGTATTCAGGTAATTTCACATTTTAAAATTGGGAGACTGGTAAAAGAAAGAAGAAAAAACAGGGGTTAGGGTTTTGCAGTATTGGGGAAAGAAAAAGAAGAAGAAGACATGAGAGGGGGATGGAAGAATTTGAAGAGGGCTGTTGAGGAAGAGTTTTTGACTCTTCAAAAAGGGCAAAGTGTTATGCAGGTTGTGGACCTTCGAGGTTCCAATCTTATTCAAGTACGAGCTATTTTTTGGTTTACTGTATGAATTTTTGTTGGTACCAAAATTTTAGTATTTTTTTTTTTCATGTGAAGGTAAGAGATGCGAAAGGTGAAACATCATTAGCAATATTTCCAGCTAAATTTCAAAAGAGCATGTGGATAAAAACAGGTTTGATTTGGTATTTCATATCCAATGATTCATCATGTTGTTGATTTTATGCATTTATTTTGTTGGCGTTGAATAGTTGAGAATAACGCGAAGTGTTTTTGTTTGTGTTTGGTTTTCTTTTTTTGCTGGATCAATAGGTAATTTTGTTGTGGTTGATGAGAGTCGTAGAGAAGAAGCTACTGAATCAGGTAGGAAAGTGGGATGTGTTGTTACACAGGTTCTCTATTATGACCAAGTTCGTGTGCTTCAAAAATCACCAGAATGGTGAGACTTTGAAATTCGATCACCTGTTTTTTCGCCTTTCTTTGGTTTTAGGGGAAGGGCATGGGATTGTTTTCCTTCTAAAATCTGTTTTGAACTGGAAAAGAAGTAAGGTTGTTTTGCTTGATGAGCCTATATTTAAATCTCTATCGAAATGGATACAAACGTGCTGCTAGTATATACTTCTAGCTTGTGAACTTGCAGCTAGCATATCTACAAAGGTTATTGAGATTGAAGAGTAATCATGATATCTGGAAACGAGAGATAATCTCCTTATGATGATTGAAGTTGTATTCTTGTTTCTTCCATGACATTTGGCTTTTAACTCTCATATGGCCTGTAGGGATATCAGATATACAACATTTTGAATTTTTGTGTTTTTACATCCACCTTCGGCCTTTTTCTAGCAAGTCTGTAGGTTTTTCTGTTACAGCATAATATGTCAATCAGCTTACATACAGATGAAGCCCCTCAGTAACTAGTCCGCTGAGTATGTGCTTTACTAGGCTTTGATTTCACATAGTTGGTCATTTATAATTCAATGTGCTAACTTCAGTAATACTTTGGTCTGCATAATCCCCACGTAATATTTGCAAAATCATACTTCCTCACGACATCCCTTCTAGCTAAGACGTAATAACTTAAATCCACTGTGCAATGCTGCCGGATTGGCTGGTAAGTGTCTGTCAGTGGATGCTCCTCAGGAAGGATCATACTATGGTCCACTGCTCTCCTCCCCCAAATAGTTTTTGTTCAGAAATTTTCTCATGTTGTGTGTAATCCTTGTGCAGGCCAGAGATCTTCAAATCCACAGTAGTACAGGATAATACGCAATCACACAATTCCCAGATGGATGAAAATGAAGACTCGAGTGATGATGATGGACTCCCTCCATTAGAAGCCAATACAAACAGGTTAAATCCTTTTCAACGGGAGGCGGAAACAGAGTCTGATTCAGATACTGATCCCTGATCCATGTTTTGGTACATTTGTGACATCATTTCTTTTCTGCAGATGAATAAGTAGGTGTAAAGGCGTTGCTTTCTTTGAAAGCTATTAATTGTAAATCTGCTTGGTATTAGATCAGTGTCTCTTATATAGAGTAGTTTCTATGTCAAGCCCATATCTGGAGTGAGTGAACTTCTGGATTTGCACATTTAATTTATCAAAAATCTGTCTTCTAGTAGAATTTTTTTAATCCTATGTTTGATAGGATGTTCTTCTACATTGAAAACTATGCATAGTATACTTTGTTTGGAACTTAACTTTTGAATTAAGGTGAATGAACACATATCCAATATCTGATTAGCTTTTTCACATGATGTTGATAAAATTTTGTGATGAAAGGGTTTCAATATATGTTACTGTATTTCCTTTGGATGCTTGATTTTGATATGTTTTACTTGAGTCGAGGGTCTATTGAACAAAGTTTCTCTACCTTCACAAAGGATCCCGCTTCAGCATGCACACAGGATATGACTATTTCATATTGGTGTTTACATAATCTTCTAGCAACGTGAAACGAATTAACACATACATGTTGCTTAACTGTCCTATGTTACACTCACCTTTCAGTTCATATTGTTTTGGAATTAACTTTCGAAATTCCTTTATTTTTGACTAGCCATAAGAGAAATTTTCAACAACTCTGTACCTGTAGAGTTTCACATATAATCATCTGTTCCACCTCCTTTTCATTTCATATTATAATGAGCTCTCTTGTGAAGGGTTGTATCGGTGGTTGGGGTGTCAAAGTGGCTGAGCAGCCTCAAGCAATGGCTGCCCATTGACCGTGGCGGTCATAGTTGCCAGAGTAGCAATCTAGTTTTAGGTTTTTGACTTTCCAAGAAGTGAGCTAGAGATCTCGGTTCAAGCGCGGAAAACATCCTTATTTTTACTTAATTTCGGGAGAAATTTTTTACAATGGTAGAGACACAACCAACAATAGTTGTGTGACCCTCCATTGATTAGTTGACACTTGGATAATGGATCCATTTCTTACCTTTTTATCATCTCTCCTACTCACCTCTCTTTTCTTTCATTTTCTTGTTTTTTACTGCTAATAAATATTGTTTTACTCTATTTTCTTAAGATGTTGATATATTTAATAAAAATATTAATAAATATCTTTTTTATCAAAATAACTACAAAAGTTTTTAGGATTGAGTATTAAAAATACTCTTTATCATTCAATATTTTTAATAATATCAAATTAACTCAAAAATATTTACTGTTTTCTCAATTACTAGCATTTAAAACAAAAACAAATTAATTCAAATTTAGTTTTTCATATTATTTTAAATTCAATTTTAGTTCATATATTTATAGTCATTTTCTAACAGAGATTATCATTTATTTTTCTTAATTTTAGTTATAATTTTTAAAAAATACTTAATAGAAAAATGTTGGGAAATATATATATTATAAGTGACTGTATGTAAAGATACGAAAAATGAATTTTAATAATATTAAGACTGAATGATATTATTATATTTATAATAATAATAATATAATGAGTAGTTAATTTAAAATTATATGAAATCGATTGATTCTTGCAGAATAAACTAAGCATTGTAAGTTTTAATTCAGAAGACTTAAATTTCGCTCTGCGACCCACCTCACCTGTATAAATTTTTTTAAAACGTTTATGAATTCGTCGCTCCCTGTCCTATTCATCTCCTTGTCATTCTTATTTTAATATATGGTTACGGTGAAAAAAAAAGTATGTATAATTTCAAAATAATATCAGAAATCAAAACAAAAATAATCCTATCTAATCAATTTATATGCTAAAGTAAATTAGTTTGTATTTTGAGTTAATTTGATTCTATTAAATATATTGAAAAATAGATTTATTTTTAATGTTAACAATTTTATAAGTGTTTAAGTCATTTTAACATGAAATGTATTTATCTGTATTTTTTTAATCAAATGTATTAATTATTTAATTATGATTTGAGAATTAGATATTTATTAGGAGTAAAAAAAATAAGAAAATAAAAGAAAAGAGAGGTGAGTAGGGAAAAAATTTATGCAAGTATTGTTAGTTGTAGGAGGACTTTTTTGATTGCCAAGTGTATGTTATGGGACCCACATTCCACTTCCTTTCATTTCCTTGTCTCATCTACTTTTAACCTTTTTTTTCTACTTTTTCTTTCTTTCTTCACAATACTTTCTTGCAGTTTTTTCTACTTGTTAACTCTTAACATAATTTTATTTTTATATGATTTTTTTTTATTTGATATTTGGTATCTGAATTAAAATCCGACTATTTCAAATTTGTATTGTATAGAGCTTTGTTCGGAGATATATACTGCCTAGTGACTACTAAGAATTTTTCATACTCAAAGTTTAAACTCGAGACTTCTAGTTAAGCGAGAAAAAACATCATCCTCTGCCCCATCATTTATTTGAGGAAAAATCGAAGTGGAGGTGTCGAAAAATTTAAATTTAATTTTTTGGATGAGTTTTAAGGAATTGAAGAAAGTAAAACTACAAAAAATTAATATTTTAAAATCTTATGTCTTAATTTCATAAAATGTTTTTAAAATTTTTTTTATCTTATAAAATGATATATAAAAAATATGAGAATTTAGATTATTTTTTTTCATTTTTGTGTTCGCTTATAGAAGATCATACATTGATTTATATAATAAAAATTTTCACTCTATTATTTACTATTAAATTGTCCGTAAACAACTCACCAATTTGGTTCACATGAACTATATAGATAATATTTAAAAATTATAATTATATATATATATTAATCTTTTGCACTCTTGGTTCATATTCAGATGTTTGTCTTTATAATAATCAAATTTTTTTACATTTATTTTCTAATTTAATTTTTATTTTTATTTTGATAATGTCAAAAGTGCATTTCATGTTCAATATTTTTTTTTTTGGTATTCTTTAGCCCAAAACATAACAAAAATTATTTAGCAAATTTTAAATAGCATACTAAACGGAAAAAAAAAAGAGAAACGAATGAGAAGAAGATTTAGACTAAGGAGACAGATTAAAGATATAAATAGGACCTTTAGCCCCTTTTTTTTTTGAAAATGGGACCCAAAATCCACTTGGCAAACCACAAAAGGACCTCACACAAGTATTGTCTGCCACCTAATATCTATGCCTCTCATAGAATAAAAATTTTCGGTGAGTAGGAGAGAGATAGTAAAAAGATTTAAAAAATGGACCCATTATCCAAGTGTCAACTAATTAATGAAGGGTTACACAACTATTGTTAGTTGTAGGGGTGGGCATGATATGGTACATATCGAATTACCATACCATATCGAAATTTTCAATACCGTTATTTTGGTATGGTATATGATATACATTTTAATTTTTGTTAGTATTCGGTACGATATTTGGTATTTAGAAATAACATACCGAAATACCGAATACCATATCGAAGTATATAATTACATAAATAACATATATATATAATTAAAATACTAACAAATATGCAACCTAGTATTAGTATAAACTAAATGTGTAGATGTTAAAACTTTGACTACTCTATTTTGATTGAAATGTAATTGATTAAAAAAAAGAGTTGTTTGTACTTTATTATGAATATATATTTCTACATGTATAATGTGTTAGTGTGATACAATTGGGACTTTTTTTTAATTGTCGAAGTCATATTACTCTATTATACGAGTATATATTAGTTGAAGTTGAACAAGCTATGGTTACCGATTTACCATACCGTAGAATACCGAAATTGAACTTCAAAATACTGAACCATACCAAATTAAATTGGTGTGGTAATGATATAATATTTTGAAAACTGAATATCAAAATTTTCAAATACCATACCGTACCTTACCATGCCCACCCCTAGTTGGTTGTGCCTCTACCATTTTAAAATTTTTCATTTCGGGATATTTGATACTTAAGTATCTGTTTTTGACTTTTCCATTCAAACCATGTATCTTCCACTAACATTGTTAGAAGATATTTTTTTTATAATATATAAAAGAAAGTTTCACCTTATTTAAGTTTTCGTAGCTCTTTGAATAAATTCAAACTAAAATTTTTAATGTTTTCATTGATCTTCTTTAAAGTTAACATCAAAAATCTGTTAAAGCTAATTCTCTAACACCTTGTTTGGATGGTTGCTATCGGTTGTATTGTTGGTTTATACAATGTTTGTTTTGATTGTTACTTAAATTTTACTGTATCGTATCATTTAAATTCATTGTTAGGTAACGATGAAAAGACTCATTCTATTTATCGATTTGGTGTGATCACGTCATTACCTTAATATTTTCTTCTCATTTTGTCCTTATTTATTATTTATTAATCATATCTCATCTTTTATCCTACTTTTTCATAGTAGTTTTACCTTGTATCCTACTTTTTTTATAGGTTTATCATATCAAATTATGGATGTATGACATTATGTAATGACATAGAACGATAGAATCTATCTAAATACTATATTCATTAAAATAATACAATAAAATACAGTACCATACGATATATTATGAAACAATACGTAACAAACATCATAGATTTCTAAAAAATAAATCATTGCGTGTGTAGACACGTAAAACCAAAATTTTGGGGTCATTAATCAATCCAAATTAAGATGAAAATGATCAATTACGTATTCTCTTGCAAGCTTGCCATCTGCCAATTAATACTGCCAAAGACTAATCTCCCTTGTGAATTTTCAAACTAGTAAGCTATTGGAGTATTTGATATCTATATCTACCATCCACTTCTTACTGTTGGACACGATACAAACATGTTACATCACAAAATGTCACATGTTAATAACAACAAAACCATATTGAATGTTATTTTTTGTTTTATATAGAAGTTTAGTCATGACTCAGATGATTTTGCTATGACTTTCTCTGTCCATTCTTGTAGAAAATATACGAGTAATTACCTTAAATATTTGTCTATGTTGAAAGATATTTGGGTAGACTTATCACAAGTAGTTGTAATCAGATGGAGGGTACGAATTCGATGGAATTCAGTAATTCTTACTTAAATAATATATTTGTTTTAAAAAGTTTATTAAATATAGAACCTAATGATTAACACTTGAAATCGTCTTTATAAAATTCAAAACTCATAAGGCTAAACTTCAATGTTAAAGAACACTTTTACATATTATAATTGATAAATAAGCAATCACGTGCTTGAATTTTAAAAATTGAAGTTGGTTTATAAAATAAAATAAAAAACAGTTATGACATGTTTGAATATAAGAACTGAAATTGATAATAAATATATAATGTTGCTAACCAAATCTCGCAATATTAAAATGCACGTGGTATAAAACAATTGATCTGTGCTCGACTTATCTTTGAAACTAAATTACATACATACTAGCTTTAAGATTTTGAGAATTTGTTTCCCATCAATTTTTTGTTTTAATCAGTTAAAGCATGAATATATTTTTGATAATAAATAATCTTGGAGAAAATGGCCAAAATCCCTCCTAACCTATAGCCGAATTTCTAACTACACACCTATACTTTAGGGGGATCCTATTACCCCCTTGAACTTTTTTAAAATGGAATTTATCTCACCCTATATGCTGAGGTGGCAAAGAAAGTGTATTCACTTTCTCAAAGAGAGTGAGAGACGGTTTTTTTTTAATAAAACTTTAACTTTGCAAGTAATTTCTCCTTTTTATATTAAGTTTTTGATTTATTTTTTTAAAATTATGTTATCTTTTACTTCTATTTATCTTTTTTATTTTTAGTTTCTTTGTCTTCTTTCTTTTTCTCTTCAACGCTTCGCCGGATTTAAGTCACCAGAAAATGTCATGAACTTATTTCACTATTCAGCTATCACTAATCCTATCTCTTTCCCCTTTGTTTTTCCCGAAGAAATCGACTCCCCTTCTTTTAATCATAAACTTCATTTTTTCATTCTCACACCACCAATTTTGTCACTATCATGTCGCCATTTTCAACTACTTTTTCCAGATCTGAGCAAGAAATATTTAAAAGTGAGACAGATAGATTGGTTTCGTTCTAAAACACTAAAAAACACCTTTCGTAGACAGTGACCATGGCAACGAGATAAAAATAGCAAAAATAATTTTCAATACTTCAAATCACAAATTCACTTTGGATTTTGCTATCATCTCCAACTCCAATATGCCACCCACTTTTCGAAAATAGTTGACCATATGAACTTATCAAATATGCCGTCTTCTAATTCTCCGGTTGACAGCCTCAAATTCGATTCAACAATATTATCAAGTTGAATGAAACTTCACTAAAATTATGAAAAATAAAATAAAATAAAAAATATAAAAAGAATAGAAAGAAGAAGAAAGTTAATGTGCTTCTGGGTTTCATATCAATGGAGAAAAAGTTATTGTTAAAGAAAATGAAAATAAAAGTCAAAAGAGGATTAAAAACAAAAGAGAAAAAGAGAAAGGAAAATATAAAATAAAGATAAAGAATAATAACTTTTTTATTAAAAAAATAATATAATATTATGTGGCAGGTGAGTGTATATCACTGCCTAACTTAAATCTGGGTATGCCTTTTTAAGGGGGTATATATTTCACTTTTAAAATGTTCAGGGGGGTGATAAGACACCCGTGAAGTTGGAGTGTGTAGTTGAGATTTCGGGTATAGATTGGAGGGGTTTTAGATCATTTTCTCATAATCTTGCACGTTTAGAATTAAATAAAATACGACATATTACCCTAATCCTAATGTGAGGTCGTCACTTGTGGAATGTATGAGTAAAATTCTTTGAATTGACTCAAGTTTTGAAACGTCATCAACTTTTTTTCTTTATAAATACAAATATATCCCATAGCTTATAACTACATATAAAGCCTCTGTTTTTTCCAAAAAAAATAATTTATACTCCAATCTGAAAGAGTTGGCAAAAATTGATATTGAAGCTTAATGGCTAGCACAAGCTGTATTACAACGTGTGATGAACGTCCTCTGGACGAGACACCAACATGGGCTGTTGCCGTGGTTTGCTTTGTATTAGTTGTAATCTCCCTTTTCATTGAACAACTTATTCATTATCTTGGAGAGGTACAAATATTCATTTTCTGTTTTCCTTAGCTTTGACATTTGTATATGTTGGCTTTTCATGTGTCCTTATTTATTTATAAAGTTGGGAGGTTCAGCGCTTTAAGCCATCACTTAGCTTTTCCAAATGGAAATGGGGTTAGTCTTACATAGTCCGATGAAATTCCTGTGAAATAATAAAGTGATTAGATTATAAGAGTTGTTCTTAGAGATATGATATTATTAACCAGAGGCGTATCCAGAATTTCGATACAATAAAAGTCTCGTCTCCCTCTCTTTCTCTACAAATTAAATGTCATTTCATTCACATTTATTACATACTCTTAATGTTTTTACAGTGGTTATGGAAGAAACAAAAGAGACCACTATATGAAGCACTTGAGAAGATCAAGTCAGGTAAAAGAAAATTTATTTTTTCAATAGAAAATCATTGATTTTTCGACTAATATATAGTTTTTGTGGTGGATGCAGAACTTATGTTATTGGGGTTCATATCACTATTCTTGACGGTTGTACAAGATCCTGTGTCTAAGATATGTATCCCTAGGAGTGTTGGACGCTCTTGGCATCCATGTGACATAAACAAACATATTGATGACCAATATCTTGACCCATGTAGAATTAAGGTATTTTTTGAATCTCTTTTGGCGGAACTGAGTTTTTTATCCCTCCTTAGGGGCTCACATTATGTGTTTTTTTAGTGACGCAAACGCACGACCTTGGGTTGGAGGTAAAGGATGCTCTCTTGTCCGGAAAACTAGGTTAATTCACTTAAATTCAGTAAATTTTATTATTTATGACAATAAAATGAGGGAATTATTTTTTATACTAAAATAAGTAAACTTTACCAATTGTCATAATAAAAGCCTCTAAATTTTACTTACTATAAAAGTAAAGTCAAAAACTTGTGTTTATCACATTTAATTAATTGAACTTTACCCGCTATAATTGTAAAATCACTAAATTTTACCTTACTATAATAGACATTTGATAATTACTAATGCAAATTCAAAATTATTAAGTGTTAGGTGCGAAATAGTTGAAAAAACAGAAGAAAAAAAAGAAGAATAGGGATAATGATTCCTTGTTTTATTAAAGTGGAATAATTATATATATGACCATAGAATTAATATGTTGTAACTTATGTATTATGGTGATTGAAATGCAGGGGAAACTCCAATTTGCTTCAAAATATGCAATTCACCAACTCCACATTTTTATCTTTGTGTTAGCAGTTGCACATGTGTTGTATTGTATTACAACTTTGGGAATTGGCAAAATAAGGGTAACTCAATATATTGCCAATGTCATTTTTGTTAACTCAATTAAATAGTAATTATTATAGAAATTCTTAAGACTAAGTAGTCACTAATATTTCATGATTTGTGTACATTGAAATGCAGATGAGGACATGGAGAGCTTGGGAGGATGAATCTAAGACAATTGAGTACCAGTTCTATAACGGTTAGTTTTATGGATCAGGCCGGGCAATGTTCTTGTTAATATTACTTATACAAATAGATTAGGCGAAATGGTCTAATGGACCCCTGTACTTATACGAGTTTATATTATTGACCCTTCTACCTAACCTTTTATCAACTGAATCCTTACACTCAATCAAAAAAAAAAATAATTTAAACCCTTTCTACCATGTGTGTAGTTCACTCACCCTTAAACAAATGACTTGTCATAATATTCTTAATTAACTACTTTTTTAAAATTATTAACCAAAATTAATAAATAAAAGGTAAAATAATAAAATTTTAATTTATTCTTTTAAAGTAAATTTTGGGTTTCCACATTGGCAATTTGTCTTTTCAGAGCTATCGCCCCAATAAAAACAATATTCTTGTGGTAGACTCTGTCCCTGGTAAAAAATATAGTGAAATAACATTCCCTATTCTTTTCCTGGACCGTGCTACTAAGAAGGATGTTCACTTCTTAAAATATGGGAAGGGGTCAGATTTATACAAGAGTAATAATACAATTTATAATGCTACAACAGCAGGTATAGTAAGCAAAATCATACGAAAAGAAAAAGGGGTATGAGATAACCATAATGGATGCGTCGGAGGAACGTCAATTGGTTGATATTATCCCTCCCGCCATTCCCACCGTGAAATGGCCAAACCGCCGGAAAAATTCGCAGCCGCCACCATTCTTCTTGCCGGCGAGATCACAAATACTCTTTCCCTCACTTGTTTCCATCTCCGTCGCACACTCTCACCATTTTCCTTTCCTCCTGCTCCAACCTCCACAAATCCAAAACCCTAAGCCGCCGCACCACCAACTCCGGCAGCCAAATCTCTTCACCGCCGTGACCAGCTCCTCGCTCCTTACCCGCCTCATTCTTCTTTCCAGTGTTTTCTTTTCTCCGCACCATCAGCGACCCCTGCGAACCACCAAGGACCCCCTATCCTCTCCATCCTCTCTGGCATACCAAAAGGCCATGAGACTCCTCGCCGCCTACGGCGTACCAGCATGCTAGGAGACTCCTCACCACCTCCGGTGTACCATTTCTACCGGACCACTTAAAGAAGATGAAAGAAAGAAAAAAGGGGTTGGCAAGGATGGAAATGGCTGAAAAAATTGGTGGGGCGAAGAAGAAGGTTTTTCTTTTTTAAGTTTATTATTTTATTTTTTTATAATTTAAATATTTTTTAAATTTAAATATGTTGTTCACTTGCCTTAATACACGTGTAATCCCACTCTCTTGCCAACTCAGCTGTCTCAATGCCACATAAGCATGGTCGATGGTCAGAGGGATTTGATATATTGCATTTTATTGAGTGTAAAGGTTCAGTTGATAAAACGTTCAGTAAAAGGGTCCATAATACAAACACGTACAAATACAGAGGTTCATTAGACCATTTCGCTAATAAATTATTCTAACTTGAAAACTATTTTCACTTAGGCAAGATCATAATATATAGAAATTAAAAGAGAGAAAAAATATCAAAATTTTTTTGTTGTTGCAGATCCTGAGAGATTTAGATTAGCAAGAGACACATCATTTGGACGTAGACATTTGCATTTTTGGAGCAACTCCCCAATTCTTCTCTGGATAGTATGATCTTTTCTTTTTTTTTATTTCCTCCAATTTAAAAGCTATAGAATTTAATTAATGGGATCATGATTAATTTGTTCCAGGTTTGTTTCTTCAGACAATTCTATGCATCGGTTGAAAAAGTAGACTATCTTGCCCTCAGACATGGCTTTGCAATGGTAATTTAATTTGATGCATGCAACTTAAATTATTATTATTATTTTGAAAATTAAAATGGAAAAAGTTAGCTAGTGGGACTGGGAAATGATAATTAATTTATTATTGTAATACTTATTATTTTGCATGTCAGGCACATTTAGCACCTCAGCAAGAAAAGAATTTCGATTTTCAGTTGTATATTAATAGAGCACTTGAAGAAGATTTCACAGATGTAGTGGGAATAAGGTTAGTTACATATATAATTACTAATTATCCCTTTTTCTCTTCAAATAGTAAAAAAATGTAGTATATATTATAAATGAGAATTTCACCCTCTTGTGTGTGGCAGTCCAGTGTTATGGATGTTTGCAGTGCTCTACTTTCTCACAACTACAAATGGTAAGCTACCTTACTTAATTATATCCGTTTGGTTAGAGTTATGCAGCTATTGTGTTGGAATATATACTATTAACCATATATTTGGATATAATATTTATTCAGTTTTAATAGATCATATATTCGTTTATGATTTTTGTTTACTTATATAGTAGATGATTTAGTGTATAGAGTTTTAGCTTATACACAGAGGATTAAATCATCAGTTCTTATAAGTATAAAGTTTTTGTTCACAATTTAAGATGGAAATTGGACATGCCATCGGTACGATTGTAGCACAAGATTATATATAATTTATCTTGATTATGCGAATGGTATAGTTCCAACTTCTTGTGCTAGTGCATTTTGTATGTATTGAACGGGACCGAGTAGAGATAGTTACTTTAGACTGACCGACGAAAGCATATCCTCTAAACTATTAAATGTACTTATATATTCTTAATCCTGATATAATTATTTTGATCTGTATATGTTAATTATCGTTTTGATTTATTAAAAGGTGAGATTCTGAGATGAGTCAATATGCCTGATAATTGAATGATAATAATATATATTGGTGAAATAATAAGTTAGTTGACGGAATCCATATCTCGATATAGAGATTGATGATATGCCTTTTTGAGAAACTTATAAGTTTTCATCATGTCAAACCTTGCAAGTGGATTTATGAATGTGACACATGAAATAAGTTAAGCAGTTAAGCAGTGCTCTAAAGGAGGTTAATCTTTGAATTAAATTCGTCAGTAATTTAATTTATTGATTAGTATCTATAATCTTAACATGGGGAATTACATAAGTGTTTAATGGAGAATTTTGAAATATAAATAAAAGAGTGCAATTACGAATTTCTAGTGGAGTAATTTGTAATTTATTATGGTAAGAATAATTCAAATTATTTATTTGGAATTATTTCCATAATAGGAAGCTTCAGTAATTAATTATGTGGTTCTTACTGTGCCCATATTTAACTAGAACTCTGAATTCTATTTTAAGGGAAAAAGGGAGAAGTATATGTCTCTCTCTATTCTAAGTAAAAGGGGAAGTACATGTCTTTTTCTTCTCCTCCTTGGAATAGGAAGTAATCTCTATAAATAGGGATTCTTCTAACCCTTGAAAGGATATAAGTTTTCTATACAATACTTGCCCACCCAAGTATTGAGAGAGTTCGGAAGTGAACTTGGGATTACCGTAGAAGATCGTAGAACTGTTGTCCAACTTGTGGATTTGCTTAAAGGTTCTAGCTTGTGGCCTAGCTTGTGGATTCGCTTGAAGGTATCTGTTCATGCTTCAAGAGGTAATTCTTGAATCAAATTTCAGAAAGTTTATGTGCTCTAGCATGATTTTATGTGATCTAGCATAAACTGTGGGTTATCTATTATTCATGTAAGATGTATGATTCTGGTATGTTTCGGCTGTGCATATAGTTTTCCAACGTATTGATTATCAGGGGATCTATGTACCTATCATTTTATGTCATCAGTATTAGTTATTCCACCTTCTATCATGTATAAAATAATATACATACGGATTTCTTAATTCAAACCAAACGCCTTATGAATTTAATTTCTGTTTCAGGTTGGTATTCATACTATTGGCTACCATTCATTCCTTTAATTGTAAGTCAACCCAGATTGTTCATATAATTTTCTCTTTTTATATTTCAATTTGCTTATAATTCTACAAAATGATTATTCGGGTTTCATTATCTAATTAAAGTAAGAATATGGGGAATTAAATTTTGCAGATAATATTACTGGTGGGCACAAAATTACAAGTGATTATAACAAAAATGGGATTAAGGATTCAAGAAAGAGGAGACATTGTTAAAGGGATACCATTAGTTGAACCAGGAGATGATCTTTTCTGGTTTAATCGTCCTTCTCTTTTGCTCTTCCTTATTCACTTTAGTCTCTTTCAGGTAATAACTAAACTAATAGAAATACTTGGGGACCTTAATTTGAAGTTTTGATTTGAAATCAACGTCTGTTTATAAAATTCGTGCGAAATTTCAATTTCAAATTCTTCATTCAGTACTATGATGTATTGAGAATTTGATGAAAAATATGTTTTGTCTAATAATTACTTGTTTGGTTTTCCAGAATGCATATCAACTTGCTTTCTTTGCTTGGAGCTGGGTAAGTACTTTAATTATTGGATTTTAACTAGTACTAAAATGCATCTATCCATTATATATGAATCATCTTCTTCTTTTTTATGCAGTGGAAATTTAGTTTACCATCTTGCTTCCACAAGAATGCAACAGACATAGCCATAACACTTTCCATGGGGTGAGCATTTTTACTATTAATAACTAGTAGTACGTAATATTTCACTTTCCAAAAGATGGGAAAAAACTCATTACCTCCTCTATATAACTCAAAGAGGTCGTTTGGTAGTGTATTGGAAAAAATAATGCATGCATTAGTTTTGTGTATTAGTAGTACTTTGTTTGTTACACTTTTTCAGCCTATATATATATATATATAACTATACACTCTATTGTGTATTGAGGTGTGTATTACTAATACATAGAAATCCATAATATTAGTAATGCAAGGAGTTTAATGCATGGTTAAAGACTCAATTGTCCCTCAAAACCTTTGTACATCTTTTTCAAGGATGTCTTTGTAAATAAATCTTTTCAAAAAAAATTATGCAATGCAAGTAATTTTTTAATACACCAAACCAAAAAATACATAAGAAAATAATCTCTCCATAATTAACATACAAGCATAAAAAATACAAATATTATTAATACAGCATTACACCTTGCCAAATGACCCCAAATTGTATAACTTATTACTTTTACCTAATTAAACAAAGACTAAAACCCTCTTTTTCCTATATTTCCTGTATTTATTGGTGGATTTTGATGTTGTTATTAGGGGTATCATTCAAGTTCTTTGTAGCTACGTGACACTCCCGCTATATGCCTTGGTTACTCAGGTATTCTCTTCATCTCATGAATTGCTTGTAATTTACATTTTTCCCGGAATCAACCCTATATATTTCTAATCAATGTCCCTTGGAACAATGTTGCGATTAGGATTTAAGTTACACGTAACAATTTTTTATATCAACGAAAAAAGTGAATATATTTAATTTATTGTAAAATTTTGCAGATGGGATCAACGATGAAACCAGTTATCTTTGGTGACAACGAGGCATCCGCGATACGGACATGGCATCAGACAGCAAAGCAACGGGCAAAAAACGGGCGTCCATCGGAAAATGTGAGTCCAGTGAGAAGCAGGGCAGCCTCACCATTGCGTGGAGGTTCCTCCCCAGTTCAACAAAAACATGGGCAATTATATCCTCCATCACCTAATTCTTCGCGTAGGAGGAGTGGAGGTAAACCAGAATCGAGTTCCAGGCAAAGCTTTGATGCTGGAAATCATGAACAATCTGAAATTGAGATTACCTAGAATGATTTCTCACTTGAAAACAAATTAAATTGAACTTGTTAGGGTCCGATCGATGTATGTACGTTCTTATCATATACTTTAAAAGAGGTTTATTAGAGTATATATAGACATATATTGTTAAGTAGTGATGACATGATCAATCTAGTTTAGTTCTTGTACGTGTATAGTGAGTATGTATATATTGTTAGTACATTTATGGACTTGCACATATATTGTATTAAGAATAATGGTATGTTGGTTGCTATCATTAAAAGGCTGATTCAGATTAAAAGTGATCCGCTAAGGTTTAAAGTAAATGGCTCCAAAAGACACTCATAAAGTATGGCGCTCATTTAAGATCACTAATCACATAAACAACAAGAATATTTATGGCGCTCATGTAAGACCACTAACCACATAAACGACAAGAATCGTTTATGACATCATGAATTCAAATACGCTTTCGCAATGTAGTTTTATATTCTTGATAATTTGACATGATAGGTCTTGAGAAAAAATGATGGTCTTTGTTTAATATCATGTTAAATTATTGAAATACTTGTTTGAAGTATCATTCATACTGAAAACAGAGGCGGATCCACCTGCTTGCATGAGGGTGCACGTGCACCTGATAATTTTTAATTTTCTTTCGTATATATGTATAGATAGTCTAATAAAGGATGCTATATTATATTGTGCACTCTATTAATCATAATCAGTTGGGTGAATCGGTTAAAGTTGTGACGTTTTAACGCGTTGCTGCGAGTTCGAGCCCAGCTAAGGGGCTTATTTTTTTGTTTTTTTCCCTTTAAAGCAGTGGTGCCCCCTCTATTTTCAATTCCTGACTTTGCCTCTGACTGAAAAGGCCCAGCTAAGGGGCTGATTTTTTTTGTTTTTTTTGCTTTAAAGCAGTGGTGCCCCTTCTATTTTTCCCTTTAAAGCAGTGGTGCTCCCTCTATTTTCAATTCCTGACTTCGTCTCTGACTGAAAAGGGAAAGTCGTTGGTTAAGTTAAGTTGCTGCTTGGCGGCATAAGGTTTCGGTTTGTATGCCTTAAGATCTCTGCTTTGGTATTATTATTTTGGGATAATTTCAGATATCTACCTTCAAGTTTCGCTCTATAATACTCACCTCCCTTATGGTTTACGATATTACGCTTACCTCCCTTATTTTTGTTTTTTGGTAACCATTTTTAAACCTACTTAAAATAAATATAAATCAATTATGACTTGACAAATTTGTCCTTCTTTATATTAATTTCTTCATATTAATGCATATTATTAAAAACATGACTTATTTAATAAATACTTTAAAAATAAATCAACACAAATAAGTTAATACTATAATATATATATATATATATATATATATGAAGCTTTGCAATTTCAGTTCTACTTAAAGGTCTGACGATGGTATATATTTTGAATAATTTAAATTTGGTATTCTGACGGTTAATCAAGTTTGAATGACACCTTATGATTACTCTTTATAAATAAATTGAAGTGTTAATTGATGAAAATAATTATTTTAAAGAGATTGTGATTTTGATATCTTCGATTGATAAAATTTTAGGTCCACAATTAGATTCACAAATATAACCAATGAAGTAAGTTCTCTTGGAGCAATTATATCCTCATGCAAGAAAAAATTGAGAAATTGTTTGATATATTACATGACTCCTGAGCGAGCAAACTTGATCTCATTATGGAAGAAAAAAATCTGGAGATAATGACAATGGAAGAACTCAGAAAACATTTGAAAACCTATGAAAAGAGGAAGCTCCAGATTTAAAAAAAATACTCTGTCAAGTAGAGATATGAATCTGGTCTTACACCTATCCAAAATCAAAATTTTGGTAAAAAAGATAAGACATTACTCACTAGAAGATTTCAAAGAACAATTTGGAGAGGTAGATTTCTGAATGGAGGAGGCTCCTCAAGGCCATAGAAGCAATAGAAAAGGTTGCTACAAATTTGATATTTCAGGCCACTTAATTTGTGATTGTCCCAACAAAATTACCTGAGAAAAAGGGATCCAAACAAAAGAAGGAACAAAACCCTAAATGTAGAATAGTAACTACAGAAATGGATCAAATTGTGAAAAAACATTAGCTATCATGAAAAATTCCTCCAGTGATGATGAAGAAAATGAAACAGAGGAAATAAACAAATTCATATTAGTTGAAGAAGACTCAAACTCAAAAGATACATTGGCATTAGTAGCTAATTTATACCAAGATTCTAAAAATAAGAATAATAAAGCACATGCATGTCTTTGTGATCAGAAATGCCTAAGAAAATTTCTAAAATTAACAGGAGAAGAAAATGGATTTATATACTTCCTTTCAGGCAAATCTTAAAAATTAAGGAAAAGAGTAAGAGGGCCTAAAAATTGAGGAACTAAAGCAATAACTCATCTCATTGAGCAATAAAAATTATGCATTAGGAATGGAGAAATGATAACTCACAGCTGCTCTCTTAGATTTCAAAGATTGGGCCAAAGAAATCGAAAGTAACAAAGGAGCAAACTCAAAATTATCAATAAAGAGAGCTGCGTGATGAGATTAAAAAAAAGGATAAGGCATGAGTATCCCCTCTCTAAGTCATTTTAAAACTAAACTAATGTCTTATTACCCCCCTCAAATTCATTTTTTAAATAAGTTTCTACCCCTTTTCGACTTATGTGGCTGATTTTGTGACTTCACTTATGTGAGGCGCGTGAGAGTTATTTTTAGACAACACTGATCAATAAAATTGGCCACGTGTTAATATAACATTGAGAAAAGAAACCTCTTTAATTCAAACGTCAACTTCTTTATCAGGCGTCTTCTTCTTCTTTGAAAAAAGAAATCTCCATTATTCTTCTAGTATCAGACTTAAATTGCTCATTGATTCGAAAAGGTAAAATTATTTTTATATATATTTTTTATATTTACACCTTTTCATGTTGATTATCAGTTCTAATTTTAAATTTCTTTCACAATTTTTATGTATAAATGTTATGTTGGAATTATGACCTCCTTAATTCTCTTAAGGAACGCGTACTAGCTATATGTTCCTTAATTATCTAGTGATTTGAAGTAAATAAATATGGAATTGTAGTAACACTGTAATTCACAAATTTGCGTTTATTCTAACTGAACTTCAACTACACAATGATTACATACCTATGTAATCTAAGGAATTACAAACTCTAATTTCTTATTCCCAAGACACAAACCCCCAGGTTTATGTCTTCTACTGTCGAACAAGTTGCACCAACTTGTTAGACCTACCTATACTCAGAACTCAATTGTAATTAACACAATTAACTACAATTGCAGATAACTAATAATTCTCTCAATCTGTTCTACGCAGCACCCCAAAGTTGATACAAAACTCTCTCAATCTCTGATCGTGTTTTGCTTGATTCTCTCTATGTAAGTGCTCAGGTCTTGATTAGAGAAATTCCTTCTCTATATATAGACTTAACGAACTTCCTTCATTGACTCGAACTTATAAAGCTTCCTTCTCTAACTCTACTTCAACAAACTTGTATTTGTTCCTTTTTCCTTATGCGACTTGGATAGCCTTTTCCTTGCGCGTGTTGGAAATCTCCCTTATTACTTCCCATCGCATTTTTCTTTTCCATTTCCTATAAGGATTTGGTCTTCTTGGCCTTCTAGGATTATGTTTGTGGAACCTGTTTTCTGGCACTATCAATCTTCAAAATCTTTTCTCATTAAATAAATTCCTCATTTTTTATGATGACAAACCCATATATGTGTGTGTGTATTTTATCTGCTAATTTCACAAACATAGAACTTGAAGAATTGTATTAGAAGGAAATAACTAATTAATAATCATCCGAAATAATAATCAACCACTTCAATCTAATCAACCACTTCAAGCAACTTCCCCCTTTTGGCATCACAAAAACAGATCAACATCCTAAATACCAAATAGGTAAACCAAAGCCAGTGGCGATCATATATTAGACTTTGCACATAAGTACACAAGTGACTATAGCACTATAAGCATAAAAACTAGAAATCAAAACAAAATCAAAGAGCAAAAAGCCTACACATAGGTCCATAGCTAAGCACACCACAATAGACAGTAAAGCAAAAACCAGAAATACGCATAGGTGGGTACATATGGAAAGGAGCAAGGGTGATATATGATCAGGAAGATGATGCAGAGGGAAACGAGGGTGAAACTTTATGAAACATGTCGAGCAATCTTTTCAGATGAGCAGAATTGATAGCCTTCTCAATTTCCAGAGCACCCTGAGCAGCAGAGAGAGCAACTTTCAACCTAGAGTTTTCCTCAGTTAGGCGTGCCTGTTCAATACCATGAGCAACATTCAACTGATTTACCACTTCTAAATAAGAGTCCCTGAGAGCAGCAATCTCAACATCTTTAACAGCCATCATGGCTCGTACCCTTTGTAAAGAGTATTTACCCCTCTCGGAGGAGAAGGTACAGTAGCCTGATTTTTGAATCCCTAAAATTAAGGCTAGAACATCTTAAGTCAAAGTAAAGGAGACATCACGCACCGTACTGGATATTGAGTTCGATGTTCCAGTGGCATTGATATAGAACTGCCGAACTTCCTCCCTACCCATCCTTGTGCAAGTAACAAATTCAACAACTCATTCATCGCCCCTCCCCCAAAACCAGTAATGACTCTACCCCTTAACATTGTACGTAATTTGAAATTTACAATTCTAGAGGTGCGATCATCTAGGGTATCTTCAAAGTCATCTTTTAACTCTCCTTTCTCCAGATGGTCATTTGTTCCCCCTGAGTCAGTGTCCTCATCACCAAGAGTTTTCGAGGATGTCAGATTAGTGTCATCACTATCAGTAGATTCGTCAAAAAGTTTGAATGTAGAACAACTCTTAGAGGAACTGGGAGACTTAGCCCCTTTCTTTGACCTGGTTATAGGAGACTTTCCCATTCGCTTTCGTTTTTTAGTGGATTCCTATAACTCATCATCAATTTCAATAGGATCGAGTGGAGGGATAAACTGAACTTTTGAGGATTTCTTCCTTTGGGAAGAGAAAGTGAGAAGACCTTCATATAAAACTTTCTGGACTGATCTCGTGACCAGTACTAGTATAGCAACTGAGGGTGAAGGCAATGGGCTGTTTGATGGTTCATCCGTAGGTATAACAATGTGCTTTCCTGATGCCTTTCGAAGTTGAGACCTTAATCATTTTGGAACCAAATCTGTAATAGGCATATTGTCATCTGAAGAGTCAGTCGGTTCATCAACTCAATTTTTGCTCGATTCCCCCTCACTGTATGACTTCTCTTGAATAAAGGAAATTGAATCCAGAGTTTTAATGGGGAGTTTTTCTGGCCTAGACGGACCATCTATATGTGAGATGCCAGAACTATCTATAAGAAGCACATGCGAGAGGGGAGCGGGTGTGATTTCTTCCTTAAACAAGAGAATGGCCGATTCTGGAGATGTAGGGTTAGACATATCTGGAGATGCGTGGATTTGGTTAGCAGATGAATGGATTTTTGTAGAGGATTTCTGTTGGGCTTGTGTAAACAATGTGAATGGTGGGATTGATAATTGAGAGGTTTAAAGAATTCTAGAAGTTGAAGAGTTTCACTTTGAGTGAAAAGAAAGAAAATTTGACGGTTTTGCAGAGTTTATGGGACTTGTTCTATTCAGAAAAGAATTAGGCGGCAATTTACTGTAAAGTTAGGCTAGATGTGACATGTGGAGAGATCAGGTATTAAATGAGTATTTTTTTCCAATTTTTATTTCACAAACTATTATGATGTACTTACGTGTTTAAATATGCTTGAGCCTTTGTTCTAGAGTGTCTTGATTCCTGTGAAAATTATGCATATCAAGTTATAGTACATGAGTATCTTTATGTTTAAAGAATTATATGAACATGCAATTTAATGTACAAAGGATGGGACAAAAAAATTGAATTGTAAGAGCAATTTTGATAGTGTTTGTTCACCGATGAGAGGTTATTTTTGTGTAACTTTTATCATCCCTAGTTCCAACCTGTTCCTCTCAAAGTGTTCTCTGGGTAATGTCTTAGTGAAAATATCTGTAATTTGTTTTTCTGTGGCGCAAAAATTCATGGAGATCAGTCCCTTTTCAACGTTATCTCTCAAAAAGTGATGCCTGATGTCAATGTGCTTTGTTCTTTTTTGTTGGACTGGATTTTTGGCAATATTGATAGCACTTGTGTTATCACAGAAAATTGGAACATAAGTAAGTTTTAACTCAAAATCTTTAAGTTGTTGTTTGATCCAAAGTAGTTGAGCACAACAAGAAGTAGCTGCTACATATTCAGCTTCTGCAGTAGACAAAGCCATAGAGTTTTGTTTCTTAGTTGTCTATGAGATTAGACATGATCTTAAAAAGTGTGCCATGCCCCTAGTACTCTTTCGATCTACTAAGTACCCTGCATAATCAACATCAACATACCCTATAAGTTCAAAGTTGCTTTATTTTGGATACCAAAGTCCTAGATCAGTGGTCCCTTTTAAATATCGTAGAATTCGTTTTACAGCCTTTAGATGAGGTTCTTTAGGATTTGCCTGGAATCTAGCACACAATCCTACACTGGAAACAATATCTGGCCTGCTAGCTGTAAGGTATAGAAGTGATCCAATCATGCCTCTGTAAAGTTTTTGCTCCACATCTGTACATGTTCCTTCTAAGTCTAACTTTGTGGTTGTGGCAATAGGAGTGCTTATTTCTTTGGTTTCTTCCATCTTGAACCATTTTAGCAGTTCTTTTACATATTTTTCCTGGTGAATCAATGTTCCTGTAGAGGTCTACTTGATTTGAAGCCCTAAAAAGTAATTTAATTCCCAATCATGCTCATCTCGAACTCATTACTCATTAAGGATGCAAATTCCTTTGTAAGCATCTCGTTTGTTGCTCCAAAAATAATGTCATCAACGTATATTTGCACTATCAGCAGGTCTTTTCCTTTCTTTCTAAGGAATAAAGTGTTGTCAATTTTACCTCTTATGTAGTCATGACTCAGAAGATATTTTGACAATCTTTCATACCATGCTCTACGAGCTTGTTTTTACCCATATAGAGCTTTATCAAGCTTGTGTACATGGTCAGGATAGTCAATGCTTTCAAATCCTGTTGGTTGTTTCACAAATACTTCTTCTTTTAGTAGTCCATTTAGGAAGGAACTCTTCACATCCATTTGAAATAGTGTGAATTCCATGTGTGTTGCAAAGGCTATAAGGACCCTGATTGCTTCTAGTCTTGCCACTGGTGCGAAAGTTTCATCATAGTCTATGCCTTCTTCTTGATTGTATCCTTGGACTACCAGCCTTGCTTTATTTCTTGTTATGGTTCCATGTTCGTCTAACTTGTTCCTGAAGACCCACTTTGTTCTGATTATGGTTCTGTTTAATGGTCTTGGAACCAAATGCCAGACTTTACTTCTCTCGAATTGATTCAGCTCTTCTTCCATGGAAATGATCAAGTCGGCATCTTGGATGGCTTCACTTATCTTCTTGGGTTCCACCATAGAAAGGAATGCATTAAATGCACAATGATTTTTAAGTCCTGATCTAGTGGTTATTCCGGATTTAAGATCTTTGAGTATATTATCTATTAGGTGTGATCCTTGATACTTGTACCCTTTTAATTTGGGTTAATGAGTTTCTTCATCATGGCTATCAGTTATTCTTCTTTCTTCTGGGTCTTTATCATTAATGTGAGTGGAATCAGCATTTATATCTTCTGTAAGAGTTGTACCTGTTTCTTCCACCTGTTCTTATGCAGATTCAGCATGTGTTCTCAGTAGTTCATCATCATCCTGCAGGCTTGTTTCCTTTATCACATAGTTGAGAGATGCTGAGGAGGTTGTGATTTAAGCCTTCAACATGGTAGACCTTTTCAACTGAGTACTCATCAGTTTTTTCAATTTTTCTGATGCCCTTGATCTGACCCTTTTGTCCACCACCAAATGCTACCATTCCACCATTCTTTTCTTCACGTGAGAGGAATTTTGATTTATCTCTGGTCATGTGTCTTGAGCAAGCGTTGTCCATATACCAATATTGCTTGCTTCCCCTTACTTGTACCTGAAAGATTCAAAGGTTAGATTTAGGAATCCAAATTAACTTGGGTCCTTTCTTATAATCAAAAGGGTGAATTAAATCCCTGTTTATCCAGTTCGGAAGAAGATTTTTCTTTGGTGTATTCGTGTTCCTTGTGCTTTGTTTCTTACTTTTTTCATTATTCTTGTTATAATTAATTCTACACTTATGACATGTGTTCTTGGAGTGACCTATAATTCCGCAGAGTGAGCAGAATGCAGGGGATTCACCTGTAGGTTGATTGTCATATCATACTCCTGTTTTATTGTTACGAGTGTTATTGCCCAGATGTGTAACAATCATGGAAGATTTGGTCCACTTATTTGCTTGATCAAGTTCATATTTTGTTCTTGCTAGTTCAAGGCTTATTCTCCTAGAATTTTCCTTTTCTGAAAGTAATTCCCTTTTGATTTTCCTAACTTCCTGTTCATATGAGTTTTGACTACTTATTTTATCTTTTTTCTTATCCATTACACTTAGTTTAAGTATTTCAGTTTTGAGAGATAAATTACTAGTATCAAGTTGTTGTGATTTTTCCAGCAACAGTTTATTTTTCTCTTTTAGAATAGTGTTAATTTTTTTAATATCGATATTCTCGAATTTTAGACTAGTCATAGCATTTAACAACTGATTTTTGTCACTGTTTAGTTCTTGTATAGTACATATGAGTGTAAGCATTAATGAAGATAGCTTTTTCTTAGAAAACGAGTTAAGTTTATCCTTTTTCTGAGTCTTCTATGGCCATCAATGCAATGTCATCCTGCTCCTCAGTGTTGTCTGAACCTGTTCCCCAACCAGCATACATAGCTTGATTATTTTCCTTTTCTCCCCTTTTGTTTGCTAGTTCTCTTTTCTCCTTTTCAGCCCTTTCTTTTCTCCACTCTACTTTCCACATGGGGCAATCCTTAATTTGATGATCAGTTTTACCACACTTGTAGCATCCACCATTTTGACCCCTCTCTATGGTTTTCTCCTTGGTAGGTGTAGATTTCTTTCCATAATTCATGCCTTTCTTAAAAAGTTTCTTGAAGTTTCTACTTATCAAGGCTATATCTTCTTCATCTAAATCAGATTCATCATCTTTATCAGTAACCTTGAGAACAAGACTCTTATCTTTATTGCCTTCACTTCTTTTGAAACTTTCAACATTCGTCTCATATGTTTTTAGATTTCCTACTAGCTCATCTAGGGTCATATTTGTTAGATCTTTGGCTTCTCTTATTGTAGTAACTTTGATTTCCCATGACCTAGGTAGAGTTCGAAGAACCTTGTCTACATGTTCCTCTGTCGTGTATATTTTTCCTAGAGACATTAGTTCATTTACCACAGTGGTGAACCTGGTGATCATATCCTGAAGTGATTCTCCATTCTTCAACTTGAAGGACTCATATTTGGTGCATAGTCTGGCAATTCTGAACTTTCGAACTTGAGTAGTACCTTCATGTGCATTCAGAAGCGTATCCCACATTTATTTTACAGAGGTGCATCCAGAGATTCGGTTGAACTCATCAGGTCCATCTCTACATACGAGAATACATTTAGCTTTGGCATTCTTTCCAAGCATCTTAAAATCAGCTTCTCCATATTGAGCTTTGGGCTTGGGAATGTCCTTACCTTCGCTGTCCTTGATAGTGAGCATTAAAGGTCCATCAGTAACCCTCATCCACAGTTCATAGTCTTCCGCTTGAATGTAGTCTTCCATCCTAGTCTTCCACCATGAGTAGTATTGACCGTTAAACAAAGGTGGCCTGTTGATATGTTGTCCTTGATCGTGTCCAAGATGAGGTGCAGAATTCATAATGATCTTACCTTGAGCTATTAAACTCTTGATTAAGATAACCTGCTCTGATACCAATTGTTGGAATTATGACCTCCTTAATTCTCTTAAGGAACACGTACTAGCTATATGTTCCTTAATTATCTAGTGATTTGAAATAAATAAATAAGGAATTGTAGTGACACTGTAATTCACAAATTTGCTTTTATTCAAACTGAACTTCAAACTACACAATGATTACACACCTATGTAATCTAAGGAATTATGAACTCTAATTCCTTATCCCCAAGACACAAACCCCATGTTTATGTCTTCTACTGTCGAACAAGTTGCACCAACTTGTTAGACCTACCTATGCTCAGAACTCAATCGTAATTAACACAATTAACTACAATTGCAGATAACTAATATTTCTCTCAATTTGTTCTACGCAGCACCCCAAAGTTGATATAAAACTCTCTCAATCTCTGATCGTGTTTTGCTTGATTCTCTCTATGTAAGTGTGCAAGTCTTTATTAGAGAAATTCCTTCTCTATCTATAGACTTAACGAACTTCCTTCATTGACTCGAACTTATAAAGCTTCCTTCTCTAACTCTACTTCAACAAACTTGTATTGGTTCCTTTTTTCTGATGCGACTTGGATAGTTGGACATCTCTCTTATTATTTTCCATCGCCTTTTTCTTTTCCATTTCCTATTAGGATTTGGTCTTCTTGGCCTTCTAGGATTATGTTTGTGGAACCTGTTTTCTGGCATTGTCAATCTTCAAAACCTTTTCTCATTTAACATGTTAGGGCTGGGAATGACAAAATCTGAGTTGAATAAGTTGTGTATGGATGAGAATGATTCAATGATCAATGTTGAAGTGCGATGTTAGCATAGAATATTATTGCAAATGCAGACCTCTTGGTTAGATCGCAATCCAGGAAGAAGATTTTGGTCTTGTCCTCACTATGAGGCCATGAATTGTAAATTTTTTTGATGAAGAGACAATGAGAGAGTCGACGAAAGATCTCGATTTATTCTTTCAAAATTGGTGAATAAGATTAAGGAGTTAAAAGAAAATTATGAGCGTATTAAGATGCAATTGGAACAGCTTGATAATTCCAACATGAATTCAATGGATATTGAACAGTCGAAACATAAGAAAATTCATTTGAACAAAGTTGAAAATCTTCAAATTCGATATGAAAATCTCAACATCAATTCAAAGGAGAAGGGTGGCGATGTAAAAGAAATGGGTAATTTGAAAGAGAATTATATGAAGATTTTGGGATGAAAAAGTTGTCGTTGTTTTAGAAAATTCCTTTGGTGTTTGATGATTTGTTTCGTTGTTATATTTGTTAGTTTTCTAATCCAAGTAGGTAAGTTAAAGGATAAAATGAAATTGTCATAGTATGATATGTAATAAGGCATAATTTTGTATAGTATTGAAACCTCTATTTGCTCTACCATAATGAAAATTTGAATTTATTTGTATTTGACATTGTCTTACTTGTCTGCTCTTATTCTGGAAACGAATGATTCAATATTGCATTTGCTAGTTGCCTCTTCTCGCAATTGCCAAAAGAGACAACTAACAGTACCACTAAAACAAAAACAAAGCTTCATAGAAACAATATAACTCACAATTGTAGGCAAATAGAAACAACTTTGATTCCAAAAGTGAACTTAAGAACAAAATAAAACTTTCAAATTGCATAAGTACCAGAATTTCAGTCTTATTTTATACATATAACAAAAATAGAAAATAGATGTTTTTCCTTCAAACAAGAAACAAAATAGTATCTTAGTGGGCACCAAAACAGTACTAAAAAAACCACTGATAACAACATTATAGTTTTCATGGGTCTCGAGGCTGTGAAGAGGAGGCAGTATTTGAGTTTGAAAGTCTTGATTGATCTCTAATCTGCTGAAACCTTCTTGTTGTAATTGCTTGATTTTCTTTCCACTTCAATCCACTTGTTGGTTTGAAACCAACATCTCCAGTTACAACATTTGATCTCAAGACTCTTTTTGATCCAGTCACTAATATTCTGCTACTTGGCAGTCCAGGCTACAAAAGTTTTAGAGAATTGAGGGTATTAGAGACCAAACATTATCAATTTATTAGAGAACAAACATTATGAATGCATCGTAATACTTGCATTGAAAGTTTTGAAATCATTTTCAGCTTGAAACGCAACAATCCAGTTACTCTTGACCTTTTAAATTGGGTTGTGGTTTCAACACTTTTTCCTTTCCTGATAGTAACAGTTTTCTTTGGTGCAACATTTGTATTCTGATCTACATCATGTATTGTACTACCTTGAGAATAAATCAACTTTCAAGTTGATGATTAACACATCTTGCTTTACT
This sequence comes from Solanum appendiculatum, assembly GCA_018342035.1. Classification (NCBI taxonomy): domain Eukaryota; kingdom Viridiplantae; phylum Streptophyta; class Magnoliopsida; order Solanales; family Solanaceae; genus Solanum; species Solanum appendiculatum. The sequence continues at coordinate 229,167 of JAGDQO010000113.1, forward strand.
TTTCATTCCCTTACCCATTCCTCTACCACTCCTAGTTCTTGATGATAGTCCAACACCACTTGGACTTGCACTGAAATCAAACCTTGTTGTTCATGATGCACTTGGTCTTTTGTTAGAAGGAGGTGCAGTGGTTCTAGGTGCACCCTTTGATACACTTGCACTTGTTTCATGCGTTGATGATGTTGAAGCATTTGGAGGTGCAGTAGTTTTAGGTGAACTCCTTGATACATTTGCATTTGCTCCATTCCTTGGTGATGTTAAAGTACTTGGAGCTGGTGCAATAGTTCTAGGTGCACTCATTGATACACTTGCACTTGTTGTGGTTCTAGATCTGTCTCTTTCCCTTTTTGCAATATGCTCACTTTCATTATTTGTTGATTTCTAATATATAAAATATATATATATTATATTAGATAGTTGATTAAATTTGAAAAATAATTGACAAAATAGTAATATACCTTTGGTCTTTCCTTTCCCTTTCTTGAATCTAATGGTTCTGCAACATTTGAAGTAGGGGTAGCTATCTGTTTCTCAGTAGTAGAACCAACTTCATCACTTATTAGCAAATGACATCCTCTTTTGTTGTGACCTTTAACATGGCAAAGACTACATGTCATAGTTACTCCAGTTTTAGATAATTTACCAGACACATTAGATTCACCAGCCTCTTTCCTTCTCAGCTTTCTAGTCCTATCTGACATTTTTTTATCACTGGTGGAGCAATAAGTGGATTTGTTGATTCTGGCCACATTGGCATGTTATTCATAGGTTGAATGATATGTGAGTAAGTCATCAAGTACCTCTCTTTAGAGTAGCATGGATGATGAAATCATGTGGATTATATTACTTATATAAAATTGCAGCTAAAGCATGTGCACATGGTATCCCCTTCAACATCCAAGATCTACAACTACTCCCCCTTTTTCTCAAACATATAATGTGTTGTTTGTATCCATCCAAAACCTCATATCCTGTTACATCTCATTGACTTATTAATATTTTGCTCCACTACTTTCATTGCCATTGGAGAGAAGTTGGTTATCCAAAAGTTTGGAAATTCACTTAGCCTAGCTAGCCTAGTCATGACCTTAATCCTTATCTCTTCAAGCATACTAATAAAAGTTTTATGCCTTGCAGTCAAGATTCAAGCATTAAAGCTCTCACACATATTATTATCTATTGCATTAGACTTGACTTCATAATTAAAATACACTTTGCACCAATATTGTTTATCATAGTGTCATGTCCCGAGCCTACACCTTGGACGTGGCCGGCACTCGATAATCATTGATCGTCCCTAAGCAAACCCTCATCCTGGTTGACTACAAGCGAAAAACTAAATCAAGCAATAATAGGCTTAAAACTGCATTAAATCTGATAAACTTAAATACTGAACTCATAAAATCTGGACAATACTCAATAGAAATACTTATAGTTTGTAAAACAACTCAAAAGAAGTAAATATTGAAAGACTCCTCAACTCTATCTATCTATGAAGCCTCTATAGTTTAACATGGATGTTGGGACAAGACCCACAACACCCTAAAAAGACTAAGCTGAAAGGGGAAAAAGGGAAATCCTCCGGAATGCAAGGAGGCTCACCAAAGCTAACTGGAATGTCAAATGATCTCAACGAAGCGTCTGTTGATGATCCTGAACACCTGTATCTGCATCATTATAAGATGCAGGTCGAATGACATCAGTACATGAAATGTATGAGTATGTAATATGACTGAAGTGAAATAAATAACTGAACTGAATGACTGCAATATATCTAGCATGAACTCAACTGAATGTAAAGAATTAAAGGAATGAAATCATTTAACTTTACAAAAATATTTACTCATCTCTGAACTCAATCATAATAAGTGTTATATGAAAAATACACTTTAACTTTATTGGGAGATTCTCTAACCGACAACCATCACTGTGAGTTAAATGATGATACAACATCTTGTCCACACTACCAGAATTGTCCTATATCGTGCCGAGATATAGAACACCTGAACTAAGTGGATCTACTAAGCTATAAGGATTCATCTGAAAAGTATGATCCTGAACCTATGTTGGCAAGACATGGTTTATGGGGGCTGTGAGTTGTCTGAACTCTCCCCCATATCGGTGCTCAATACTACTCCCAATGATATATATTGTTGCTCAAATGTATAAAAACATTACTCTTTCTCTGATTTGAGGTAATTGCTCAAACTATCCTCTTAAAAGAGGTAACTGCTCTGAAATATCTCTGTACTCATAACTCAATTAGAAAGCAAAGTTTCTCTTTTCTCAAATTAAAACTATTATCTTGGGAATTACTTAATTCCCTATACTTTTCTCGAAACTCATCTTTTACTCTTCCTCAAAATTAATTTTAAAGACAAAACATTTGTTCTAAAAAGATTCTTAAACTCCTCTTTACCTTCTCAATAATAGCTCTTAACTCTTCTCTTAAACTCACTTTAGTTTTGAAAATGCATTAAGACATATGAGTAGGATAATGCATGAATTTTCAATGATAAACGGAGGCTATAGGAGCTAATATAGATAGGGAAAGCATAGCCACAACTTAGAGGAACACGTCCGGAATGAAACATGGAAGAAAAAAGGCCAGGTAACCCTAGCGCACTGATGGCGTGGGGCACCAGGCCCCAAACTACTGACCAGAGTTTGGGGCGCATTCTTGGCGTGGCACACCAAGCCCCAAACTACTGACCAGTAGTTCTAGCGCTATGGTGGCGCGCCGCCCCAGCCCCTTACCCAGAAATCCGACGAATTTTCTTACTCAATTTCGGGTCCTAACTCATCTAGAATCGATTGGTTTCTTCCAAACTATCTTTGATTCACAAACCCAACACAAAATTATCAAAATCCCACTCAAATTTTATCAAGAAGCACCACTCATTCGCAAAACCCTCACCTCAAGAACTCAAAACCTCCATTGTTAAAGAATGAAGCTTAAAACTCAAGAACTCTTCAATAATATTTACATAAATGATTATATGGGCGAATTAACGAAAGGATTACATGTTTGATGTGAGGATGAATAAATCCATCACTGTGGGAAGCCTTGCATTCCTGAAAAGAACAATGTTCTTGGCGAAAATCAACGAGATCTTGACAAACGCTCAAAACCTAGCTCTTTCTCCTCTTTAACTCTTCTCTTATTTTTTTAAGTATTTAGGAATGACAAAGAATGGTTTAGCATCTGATTAGACCCTAAATTGGGTGAGAAAAAATGTGCTAAACCTAGTGGGAAAAAGGAAAAGACCAAAATACTCTTTTCTAAAACGAATGAGATGCCTTAAATAGAGAGGCTTCACTCACATGGGCATAACTTTTACTTCGAGCTCGAAATTTAGAAAACTTGGCGGCGTTGGAAAAAGGACTCAAAGACCTTCGATTTGATAGTTTATGAGACGCCTAATTTCTTATATACTGAGAGATATAGTAGTTTGAAGTTGATCTAAGTAAGATCTCCTATTTAAACTCAATGGTAAGAAAGGTTTCAACTCAACTTTGTGTTAGGGGATTTCAGTTACCTTAATTCATATTCAAATTCATTTACACACTAAAGAATTGACCTTAGAATTCAAGAACAATTAAGAATCACTCGGTACGACCTTATACGAATTTCAAGAATGGTTCGAGTCTTAACTTAGAAATTTTCAGGGTGTTACACATAGTAAAGTAGATTATCCACTATTTTCTTACCTAGTTTAGAGAATTCTTTCGGATTTTCTTTGAATTCAACTTCAAAAGTATTTTTAGCACACTTCCAAAATAGTTTCTTCCTTTGCAGTCCTCTCCAACTCTTTGACCAATTTGCTAGAATATGCCTAGCACACCTTCTTTTCTCACAAGCTGATAACAATTCCTTAATAGCTATATCCAGTCCCTACAAGTTATAACAAATATTACATAATTAAGTTGAAAAAAAGTATACCAACAAAATGTAATAGTTAAACAGAAATGCTTTCCTATTAGAATTTACCTTCTGCATGTTTGACGTAATGGTGAAACTTGTTCCATTTTTTACACCCAAGTCTTCTTGCAACAGAGAAATAAATCATATCCAACTATTTTTGTTCTCATTTTGCACTACAGCCCAAGCAAGTGGAAGCATTTGATTATTGCCATCCTTGGCCACTGCAATAAATAATTGACCCCTGTATACCCCCTTCAAGAAACAACCATCCAAACTAATGCTTTTTCTAGATGACATGAATGTTATCTCGAGTGCTTCAAAACATATGTAAAATGCCTTAAATACTGGCCTACCAAGTTCATTAGCTTCACCAAGCTTTACCACACAAGTACTCCAGGATTAGACCTTAACATCTCATCCTTATAATAAAAAATTCTCCCAAACTCCTTAATATGATCACTCATAATTTCATTCAAAATTTTAGCTCTTGCTCTTCTAGTTGTAGTCTTACCAACATGCATATTGTACTTCTTCCTGATTAAATCTTACAACTTGAACACTTTTATATTTAGTTGTTTAATTACTCTATCTTTAAAAACACTAGTAAGAAATTTAGAGCCCATTTGGATTGGCTTAAAAAAAGTAGCTTTTAAGTCAAAAATAAAAAGTCAAACTTAAATGACTTTTAAGTTAAAAAATAAAATGTAGGGGGACTCCTACTTTTGGTTTTTGACTTATTTTAAGTCATTTAAAACTTATTTTAAGTTATTTTTGACATTGCCAAACACTTCCTAACTTATTTTAAGTTATTTTTTATATTTGCCAAACACTTCCAGAAATCAAAAACTGACTTAAAAGTAGGGTTGTCCAACTTTTAAGCCAATCCAAACACCCTCTTAGAGTTGCACAAGTAATATGTAGAAGTCCTCTCACATGCATAGATGTACTGCAATGTAAGTCTTAATAACAAAGTTATTAGTTTTATTGTCTAGACTTGCATATAACAACCATTTGCAATTTTATTTGCAACATCTCACCCTTACTCTAGTTAGCTCATTCACATACCTCTTAATTTGAACCCTTCTTTGAATTGCATACTTAGTGACTGCCAATCTAAACTCTTTCACACTTTCAAAACTCATACCCAACTGCCACACAATCTTCTTACTATTGGGATCAAATCTGACATTGTATGTGGTATATTTTTTCCTTCTTTTTTTAGACAGTTTAAACATCATTTTTTCACCTTCCTTAAGATAACTATCATTTGTGTCAGTTTCAAAATTACAAGCATCAAAACTTGCATAATATGGTTCATCACCCCCTAGCATTCCTTCTAAATTATTTATACTGATGGCAGTCTCATCAAACCCAAGATTTGGTCCAACATTACCACATGGTACTTCTTCAGTGTCTACAGGAATTCTCTCCCTTCTTTTTTCCTCCTCAGAAAGGATCTTTTCTCAGCCCTAAGTTGAACTAAATCCTCATGAATATCACTTTCATATTGGTCATATCCAAGTAGTTCACTATTTTCAGAATCATCACTATTTTTAGTTGACTTATCGGATCCTTTTACAAAGCATTCACTATCTTCATAATCTAATAAATAAATATTTGGAGCTGTTGAATTTGATGTAGAAGGAATATTTGAGGTAGTATTTAGAGATACATCTACCCTATTAAAAGCAACTTCATTATCTTCAATGTTTTGACTAGCACTATTTTCAGTGGTCCTAACTTTATTAAAAGCTGCACCAGATTCCTCCTCAAGCATGAGCACATATACATCCAAAATAGCCTCATTTTGTAAATAATTACACATTGCTAAGAGAATATTATCACTGTCAATATCTCCTAAAATACAACTGTTAGGTGGCCGGATACTAAATTTGCAATTTGGGCTATACCCTAGTTCTTTAATGTAGTTTTTAATCTCAAAATATGATATTGTATCCACATCAATATTAACATATTCACTCACTAACCCACCCACATATCTTGCTTCCTCACCTTCATTCAATAAGGCCCCATCATGATACAACTTTAAAGTAATAAAAGTAAATTCACCCATACATATATGCATAAACATTAGCAATAATTAAGTACAAGTCACTAATAGAATACAAATAATTGACTAAAAAACACACACACATACACACCCAAGCAGATATCAAAGCAATTCAAGTTAAAGTTCATACTGAGTTAAAGTTAAAGTCAGTAATATTGAGTTGTTTTAATGTAACTATAACCCCACAAATACATATCACACATACCCCACACAGACACAACACAATACTCAATATATCTTTGTCTTTTTAGGATTATGTTATTTTATTGTAACCCCACACAAACAGAACACAACACTCAACTCATCTTTGTCTTCTTGTCTGTCTTTTATTTTAAAAGGAAACAGAACCCGCAGAAATATAACACCACCCAATCCACATATGCACGACTGGAAAAAAAACTTAGAATATATCATAACATATGTGACAATATAAATATCGAGTTACATTACGAAGATCGATATTTAACAGTACCATAAGATAAACCTTAAAAAATGAGCATGAAGTTACATTTCACACAAAGATCGAAACTATATTTAATATCATATCATAAATCCTACAAAATCTAAGTATAAAACTGACAAAAACCAAAATAAATTTAAGAAAAAAGTAATCTTTCGCTTTTGAACTCGACCACGATTTCTTGATGACTGTGATTAGAATAAATTTTGAATGAAATCTACCCACACGCGACTGAAATCGAACACTAAGTACCAAAGTAGGATGAATTTTTTTTTAAAATGAAAAAACTACTCTTTGAACTGATAAGTGTCTTTTTGGAAAGTTAAAAAAGTGGGGCCCGATGCGTGTTAAACAAGTCTTCCAAGTTAACCGGTTGATACTGTCACGTAAGTCGAAAAAGGGTAGAAAATTATTTTAAAAATGAGTTCGAGGGGTAATAGGATCTTAGTTTAGTTTAGGTGTCTCTGAAATTTCGGTCATAGTCTGAGGGGGGTACTTGTGCCTTATCCCTAAAAAAAACATGGTGCACAAGAAGATTTGAGCGGAGAAAATCAAAATATGAAGAAGAGAAAGCACTTTATAGCATGATTCCTTAATAGGTTTGATTTTAGAATTATATCACACGTATTTGATGATTTACTAGATTTGAAATTCATTTAGAGAATTTCTTCACACAAATATATGATTTAATCCACTTAATAATTTTTTTTTAACACATATATTATTTAGTGTAGATATGGGTGATCGATGAAGTGCTAAGATTATGTTGTTTTGCCTCTTATCATTCGACTCCTTTGAATTAATTGCTAGAATGACAAGTACTATTGAGGCTTGCTTAAGTGGTTGAACAATTTCACCATCAAATCATAGGTGAGTTTCGAGTTATGTTAGAAGATAAGTTAGAACACTACTATTCTCCAGATAAAAATGGGTGAAAAAAAAAGGAATAATGCTAATAATTAGCTATGATCCTTAACCCCCTTTTGGATTGTTGTTAAATATTGCATTATGTTGTTAGTTTAAATCTTATATTTATTATGATTGTTACTTAAGCTCTATTGTACCATATCATTAAATATATTGTTATGTAAAGATAAAAAGTTTCATCGGTTATGAAATAATCGATTTAGTGTGATCGCATCGATATTGTTATTTTCTTTATATTTTTTTTTTAAAAGGAAAGAACGAGGAGGAACATTTTTTATTTACGTCTCCTTTTATCCTCCTCTGATTAAGTATGAAGTAATACTTATCACTTCATCAAAATTCATAATCCTTGTAGGTGCATTATGATTTTGGTTATCCCTCAGAGTTTGACGGTAGAAGCAAGAATTGTTTAATAATGACTAGTAAATTGTCATTGAAATTATATCATCAATTAGGGTCCATAGCTCAGTGGTAGAGCATTTGACTGCAGATCAAGAGGTCACCGGTTCGAACCCGGTTGGGCCCTAAATCTTTTTTTTAATCAGAGTGGCCATATATTTTATTCCTTTGATAAACTATTGAGTGAAAAAATAAAACTGTAATTTTATTTTTTTGATGAATCAAATATAGTATTATTATAATGATTACACAGTATAATTTCACAAAGTTGGGTCTAAGGAGAGTAGAGTGTACACACACCTTATAGCTACTTCAAAGGTGGAGAAGTTGTTTCTAACAAACCCTCGGCTCAAGGGAAAAATAGTCTAAAGCATTCAATAAAAAGAATTAATAATAGTACAAGAAATAACATATATTAACAAAAATTAGCTAGTAATAGAACAACAACTACAACAAAGTAATATGATAGTCGATAGACAAGAAAAAACAGATGAGACGCGGCTAAATCTCTTTTGGAAAGAAAAAATAAAAAATAATTCACCAAGTGCAACAAAAAGGGACTACTCTAGAGATGGCAGTACCTCTTTTGGCAGTATGACGTGACAATCCCAATTGCATGTAATGTCACTTCTAGCATTTGCAAATCAAAGGCAGAAGGTAGAATTGAGTAAAAATTTAATGTGGTTCAACTATTGCACACTGTTAGGTAGCTCAGGTCTTGAACATGAAGATCCACAACATATATATTTAGAACTTTTTAGAAATTAGTAACACGTATTTACCCTAGTGAGTCTCAACTAATCATGTGAGAATCATTCTATTTCCATTTCTCCCTTTTTAGAAAGTGAAGAGGTGGTTGAAGGTTGAACCATCAAACTCTATTAACTTGTGAAATGATCTTGCAATGATATTCATAATTTATTTCTTTCCATCTAGAAAGATGAAAGATTGAAAATTAAGATATTAAGATTTAAAAAACACGAAAAAAGTTTAAATCTTTCTTCAAAGATTGTCTTTATCACTATCAAATGAATGTGGTGTTAGTTCATACATTCATCAAGATATTAGAACCACATAAGATATTTCTAGATTCAACAATAGGTGGTTAGGCTTTGAAAAAGACATATGATTAACTATACATGCTTCTAAATCAAATCTCTAAGGTAACCTAGAATGGAAATGCGATACATTGAGAACTAAGGTGAAAAAGACCGCAAGTATGTTAGAGATTGACGGGTTTACTATATTAGCAACATAATTGTGAACCTTATAGAACCAAATGATTTTGCTGAACTTAGTTTAGTAGAAGGTTCTAGTGAATGAAATACAACAAATTTTAGGCTGGTGTGAAACGTGCGAAGGAGATCATTCATCCGAAATATGTGAGGCTAATCTCGATTCTGTAAATTTTATAGATGACTTAGAGAGAGAGGGGGAAATCAAATCTGTGGTAACACTTACAATTAGAACTAGCGTAACCATCCAAATTTCTCATGGAATGAAAATCAAGGACAAAATGTTTATCGGTATAAAAATCAGAAGCAACCGCGGGGTACAAAGTCCAATGCTCAACCAAGTAATATAGAAGATATTTAAAAAAATCATGACCGATCAAGCGAAGATGACAACTGATACGAAAAATTAGAAACTTACTATAAGGAATCTAGAGAATTAGATGGGGAAAATAGATGGGGTTCTAAATATGAGATCCCATGGAGAAGAGTAGATAAATAGAGCTCTAAATACGAGACTCCATGCAGTCTTATCAAATGATATTGATCCTAACCTTTAACAGGTGAATGCATTCTCTACACGCAGTGATAAAAATCTAGATGAGCTTATGCCGTAAAAGGTGATGCAAAAATCTGGTGAGTATGAAGACAAACAAGCAGAACATAAATAGTAAGCAAATAGCTAAGATTACTACATCAGCTGCACAATTATCAACCTCGCAGAACTTAGCAATTCAATAAGTTGAACTTAACTCAGTTGCATGTTCTAATAAATGTAATTCACCAAATTTTGGGTTAGTGTGAAACGCGTGAAGGAAATTATTATATGAGGTATGTGAGGCTAATTTCAATTTTGTAAATGGTGCTTAAAGAGGTGGAAATTAAAGTTACGATAACAATTACAGTTAGAATTGGTGTAACCACCCAACTTCTTATGGAGTGGAAATCAAGGACAAAACGCTTATCAGATTGAGCATATAAGTTAGAAGCAACCACAAGGTTCATTGTCCAATGATCAATCAAGTAATATAAAAGATATGTTGAAAAAATTCATGGCTGAGTAAGTGAAGATGACAACTAATATGAAAAACTAGGAACTTGTAGTAAGGAATCTCAGGAAATGGATGAGGTAGATAGATGGAGCTCAAAATACGAGATCATATAAAAACTTACCAAGTGATACAAATCCTAACCTCAAGCAGGTGAATGTAGTCTCTACACGCAGTGATAGAGATCTAGAGGAGCTTATGCCGCAAAAGGTAGTGCAAAAAATTGATGAGTTAAAAGACAAATAGAAGACCATGATAAGTAAGCAAATAGCTATGAGGTAGCTCCTATTGTGAGAACACCACCTCCATTCCCTCAGAAGTTGAAAAAGCAGAAAGAAGAGTCTAGTTTCAAGTAGTTCATCGACTTACTAAAAATGTGCATATCAATCTTTCTCTAATCGACAACTTTCAATGAGTCCTAAAATAGGCCAAGTAAATTAAATACATTGTTGCAAATAAGAGTCGGCTGGCAGATTATGCGACAGTTTCACTCATTAAGACATGTACATCAAAGATTCAAAATGAACTTCCAACTTGGCTCTAAATGAATCAAGTAATGAATCATAAAATGCTTCAAGACCCAACACAACTCAATTTTTACTAAGTTTTAATTGTTTTATTTCTTCTATTAAAATATTTAATACATATGAGATTAATTTTTTTCTTTATTAAAAGCAATTGACAAAATTTCTCATGAATCAATTTGGATTATATATCAACTTAATTTTTAATGCGTTGAAATGAATTAAGCTAATAAATGAACAAACTTAAACGATCGAGTTGAGTTTGATTTTGTAACCCCCAATAAATATGTCCAGGGTATCCAACAAAATTATGTGTTGATATAATAAGATTTGAGCAACAAATACAATGACCATATGCTATACGTGGCCACCTATCTTTCACTGTTTCCGTCCGAGATTTTTACATGATTGACCAAAACTAAGAAAATACAGCATTTTTCTTCTTTTCTTCATTTGAGAAAAATGGCAGTTGTTACAGTGTTTAGGGGCGTCTCTCATGGCCGCTTACCACTACTCCCCCATTCTCAGGTCTTGCTTCTACGACCACTTTTACCATCTGGGTATTTTGAATCTTGAATTAAATTTCATTTATTTTGCAGTTGCAAATTGTTAGACCAAGAAACATTGCTAATCGGAATCGTCCCAATGTTTTGCGAATTTTTGCTCGTTATTCACAGACACAGGATCTATTTACTTCTCGTCTTCAAGGTGCTTTACTTTCTGTCCTCTTCATTTTTTTTCATTCATAAGCTGTTTAATTCCCTTTTCCCCTATTAGTCAAGCCTTAGTAGAATTACGTCTGTCAAAAAATCTGTCTTTATGTTATGGGCATGTGACTTCAGCTGTGGAAATAGCCTCTTGCAGAAATACACGATAAGACTGTGTAGGATACAGGATACACCCTTATGGTCCAACCCGTTCGACTCCACTCATAACGGGAGCTTAGTGCACCGGGCAATTGAAATCTTTATAATTAAGGGGCAAATTCTTTTATAAAAGAGCGATTACAAGGAGAAAATTACGGGTTCTTAAGTTTCTTCAGTGGGATTATGTTGTCAATTATCATAGGAAGTATTTCCCTAAAAGAAGTACAATATATTGAACTTGGCCACTTTATTCTATTAATTTGCATTCGACAGTCCTGATGCCTTTTGCTTTGGGTTGTTCTGAGTTTTGATTTGGCACAGATATTTTAATTTCAGTTTGACACCTTTTTATAGGTTATGATGATAGGAAGCTTTTGGAAAATGCTTTGCATTTCAAGTATTCTGAAATACTTGGTAGTTTTTCATTGTTGAGCTTAACTCAAGCTATTTGTTTTATCTGGTAGATCGTCTAGAGAACTTGCCCAAACTTGTGGAGGATATTGTCCAAACATCTCTAAACACAGGTCCTCGTGGAGCCTTAAGGTTAGCTCAGGGTGTCCAAGCTGTAGTTGGAGTAGGCAGTGAGTGGCTGCAAGATGTATCTAAGGTAACAACTTCTAAGTGCTAATACTATCAACTTATTCTCAATAAAAATCAAATTTTAGAAGTAACTAATAGGAAAATTTTATGGTGTGGTTTTGTTTTATCAACATATTTAAAGGGGTAATTCATAGTTGAATGTATGTTGTTTTCCAAGTCCCATTAAGGTTTGTGATGTTCTGAACTAAATTACTTACAAATGTATAAAATGAACTTTTGTAAGTGTGGTAAAACCATATACCAGCTTGGGTGGTAGTCATTTCTATATCAAAGCTTCTTTCGTCGAACTCCTTGAGCTTTCAAAACCACGCAAATTTAGAATCCACAATTCAACTTGTACTTGAGCAATATTTAGATTAAAGCACCCTACTCCACAACAAAAAGGGAAAAAATCTGTTTTGCTTGTTCTCTTGACTTATCTTTTCGAATAATTTACTTTACTAAGTTCTTTCATAGATTTAGACTCTTAACAGGCGTCCTTTTCTTTAATTTTATCATAATTTACTTTTTAGACGGCAAACTCGTCCACGGGACTACCAACTCAGCTCCAGCTTGGGCTATTATCTCCCCTATATTTGAGGAAATTGTTTGAACGCATGGGTGCAACTTATATCAAATTAGGTCAGGTAAGCATGAAGCAAGATCATCTTACTTGCTTTCATGATCTTTCATTTACATGCCAATGACATGTGACTTATACTTTATTGCCATACCATTTGCAGTTTATTGCATCCGCACCCACGTTGTTTCCACCGGCGTATGTTCAAGAATTCCAGTACTGTTTTGACAGGGCTCCTGCAGTTCCTTTTGAACAGATCCAAACAATCTTGCGTGAGGAACTAGGCAGACCAATTGATACCGTGTTTGAATATATTGATCCCACACCAGTTGCCTCTGCATCAATTGCTCAGGTTGATGATTTTATTTTTTTTGGTCTTGTGTTTCATGACAATTGATGATTCCATTCTTCCAAATGTTTTATCATCTGCTCTCTTAAATGGCTCAACTACGTTAAATTTCCAGGTGCATGGTGCAAGAATAAGAGGCACAGGAGAGGATGTAGTGATAAAGGTTTTGAAACCTGGAATAGAAGATATTTTGGTTGCAGATCTGAATTTTATTTACATTGCAGCACGTATCCTGGAGTTTTTGAGTCCCGATCTAAGCCGTGCATCTCTGGTATAATGCATATAGTTTTTAACAATTTATTGTGACTGCTGATATGATTATTATTTTCCTCTAGAATTTCTACTCTAGTTATCTTTCGATGAATGATTAAAATTTATCCTCAAATTCTTAAGAAAAAGCATCCCCTGCCTCTTCATCGACAAAAGGAAAGAGGAGTTGTTCTTGAAACACATACTACTTTCTGGAACAGCTTCTTAAACTAAAGTAATGGGCATCTCTAACACCATAACTGCAATTTAAACCTGTCCAATGTAAATCCTTTCCGCTCATTGGTTGGATTATATGTTGCCAGATTGCAATGTTATATAGATTATGCCAATAGGTAGAAGCTGTGGCCCTGTTGCATCTCTTTTATTCCTACTATAGTTCAAATTATACCTTTTTTGAATTTTAATTTTAATTTATTTCTGCTCTATTTCAATTTTGGTGACTAGTTCTTGTGAACTTGTTGGGACTGGAGCATGTTTCCATATAAAATACATTTTTGCTTTTGTCTATGTCTCAAGCTTCCTCACCAACCTCTCCCAAATTTGTTTCCTTATTTGCAACTTTATACAGGTTGCCATTGTCAAAGACATACGAGAATCAATGCTAGAAGAAGTCGACTTCAACAAGGAGGCTACAAATGTTGAGTCATTTAGGAGTTATTTAGAAGCCATGGGACTAACTAGGCAGGCCACTGCTCCAAAAGTCTACCGTCAATATAGTACTAAGCGTGTTCTGACCATGGAGAGGCTATATGGAGTACCTTTGACAGACTTAGACTCTATTAAGTCACTGGTTTCCAGTCCTGAGACCAGTCTTATTACTGCCCTAAATGTTTGGTAACATTTCTGATCTTGTTTGTCTGTTTGGTTTTTATGTTCAGTTTACTCTGACCAGTAGAGTTCGATATCATTGGCCCATATGCAGGTTTGGAAGTCTGCTTGCCTGTGAATCTTTCCATGCCGATGTACATGCTGGCAATTTGTGGCAACTACGTGATGGGCGTATTGGGTTCCTTGACTTCGGTACCCACACATCTATTCTCTTCCATCCTTCTTTTGGCTATTTTTTGGCTAATAAGTAGGACAAAAGTTTGTGTGGGCAGTGGATTATTGGTGTCAGCTGCTTCATATTTTTTGTGTTTCTTCAGAATATATATAATTCTATCTTTGTCTGAGCCCAGGGCCAGCATGACAATCATTTAAGAGAAAGACAGTGCACGAGAATAGTTTTCAGATAAAGGCTACAAGGAAAATGCACAAGATACGGAACTTATGTCCTAATGGATTTTTTTTTTTTGTCCTAGTGGATATTCTGCTTAGTAAAAGGAATAATTGGTTAAAATTGTCATGTAGCAAGATACTCAGTTTTGTACAAAGTTCTTACTGAATACTCCCTCTATCCCGATCTATGTGGCAGCATTTGACTGGGCATGGAGGTTAAAAAAGAAACAACAACAACAACATACCTAGTGAAATCCCACAAGTGAGGTCTGGAGAGGGTATACCTCGTGAAGATAGAGAGGCTGTTTCCGGAAGACCCTCAGCTCAAGCGCAACAAATCAAGCTACTAAAAAGAAGGAGACGGTGAAGAGAATATAGCAAGTAACAAGGAAACAATGCAAAGTCTACCAGAAAGGAGCCAAAAACAGCAATAAAATAATGTGATAATCAAAACACAATAAACAACATTATAGGATAGATTATTGAAAAATAATAAAGTAGGAGGTAAAAAAAGAAACACCTTAGAAACTTGTGGTCTAACACAAGCCATAGACATTTGTGTTGTTATAAATCATCTTATGGACAAAATGAGAAGTTTAAAGTCCAATTATTTCTAAATAATGAAATATGACATTCTATTTGGAACAGATTAAAAAGGAAAGTATGCTGCATAAATTGGGACGGAGGGAGTATTAGTTACCTACCTGATTGTTGTAGAAGCTTATTCTATGAATGAAATGCAGTCTTAGGATCACCAACTTTTGCTAGCAAATAGTTTATCAACTTGGACGGCAAAGTGATTTCTGACCCATTTGCTGGTTGAGAAACTGCTGACCGGTCATCATGGGTTCTTTTTCTTAACTAAGGGTTTAGAAAACTGTGTTTTTCTCATTCCTGATCAAGCTTTAATAGATTATTTAGCTCTAGTTTCCCAATGAGAATGTTATGAGTCGCTAGTTTGATTTATTTAACCACTTATATTGATCTTGTACAGACTCTACATTAAGTTTTTCCTATGGTTGGATTATGGGCATGCTAATTTAAGTTAAATATCGAAAATGGGCATGCCGATTGAGTTAAAACTTCCCTGTTTACATCTTTTCAATCAAACAGAAATACGAAAAAAAGTTAAGGATTTTCTGTGCAGGAATTGTTGGTCGTATATCTCCAAAGACATGGGCTGCTATGGAAGTGTTTCTGCAATCTATATCAATTGAAGATTATGAGTCGATGGCATCTGCTCTAATTGACATGGGTGCTACTGGAAAGGATGTGGACTCGAAGGCTTTTGCGAGGGACTTGGAGAAAATATTTGTGTCAATTCAGGTAAAATATAAGATCCAGCATAAGTTCTGTGGATTTTGATGAAAGTTTTATATGCTGCTGACTTCTCTGCTCTTAAAGTTCCTGTGTACACTTGTCCTTGGGCTGGGGTCGGCTAGTCAATGTTTATTGGCTACATATAGTAAATTAACCAAAGAGCTGTATTTTTGAAGGCTGCAAGACTGGAAAAATTTCTCATATTTCTCCATCATTAACTGAGAAATAGAAGGACATAAGCAAGAAAGTAATCCGAACTGAATTAAATTGAGGTGGTTTTGAATTCTATCATGTCAACCTTGTCCTGAATCTAGTCAACGGTAAATTCATAGACTGAGGTTTCGAATATGACGGACAGGGGCGGAGCCACCTTAGGCGAAGGGTGTTCACCGCCAAAAAATTATATAATGTATGAAGGTTAAATGTTAGTTATTATGAGTGTATATTTGATTTTGCACATCCTTAACATAGGTGAGAAGAAAATTTGCACACCCATTTCGAAATTCCTAGCTCCGCCACTGATGACGGATGTCTTATTATAGAACTTCCTTCGTTGGAGTCCATCCTAGTCAAGTAAAAAACAGAAGAGAGAGGAAGCCCTTCTGGGAAATAGTAGTTATTAGTCTTGGATGGTAAGTCATTGATATTGTCTTTATTCTGGGTAGCTCTCCTACCTGGAGAACCACAAATTTCACGCTACAAAATTTTGATTTCATTGGACTAGGCTAAGCTACAACTAATAATTTTCTGACCCATATCGTTACTTCTACACAGGATTTAGATACAGAAATCATTGTTGCGGCTGCCAGGGACACAAGTACAAATGCTACTACTGTTGCTGCCAATGTAGCATTTGATGAGAGACAGATGAATGCACTATTTCTGGACGTGGTAAAGCAGTTTTAGCTCTAGTATTAATCTATAAATATTCTTTTCCACAGCTATGGCTTTGTGCTTCAAAATTATAACTTAACCAAAGTCAGACACCCTATTACTTTCCTGTTTGGTCTTAAGTTTGCATGATTAATAAAAACAAGGCCATTTGTCTAGAACTATCACATACTCTTCTATTTTTCTTCTTTCTCTGGTACTCAAGATGTCCTAATATTAGGCTAATCATATGTGAAATGAACAGTTTATTAGATCTCTAGTGCGAAATGTCAAATAAATGCAGCAAAAAGAGTTGCATTTTGTGTTCTAGAAATCTTTTATCATACAAAAAAAAAATGCTGAAAACATAGGCTTAAATGCAGATGTTCATATCTTTTTGCACTTTGGTGTAAGATGCAGAATGTTTATGATACTGACACCTTATTTGTATTCCTTAGTTTCTTCCATTCATAAAGGGACACCGAGATTTTGCCTGTACATATTCATGCTCTTTTGTGGAATAAGATACTTACAGATGAAAGGGATAAAATAAAATGCTGTTATTTTTCTCCTTGTCCCTGTAACCTCTATTTTCTGATCCATGTTCTTCAATATTTGGCAGGTTAGAGTTAGTGAATCTTATGGATTAAAATTTCCTCGTGAGTTTGCTCTTCTGATGAAGCAACTTCTCTATTTTGACCGCTACACCAGATTGTTAGCGCCAAACATGAACATGTATCGAGATCAGAGGATCAACGTCGTCTCTAATCAAAGACAAAGGAACATATACTAGGATTTTCTAATATACTGTAGTCTGTAAGTTGTAACCTATCAAAAGAAAAGATTTTCTAATATACTGTATATAATACCAAACTTCAACATCAACTTTACACAATAGCAAACTTTGAAAAGAAATTGTATCATATTTTCTGATGTATGTTGTTGGTTGATATGTATCCCATATTTGTGGGAAGATAACTTTGAATTTTTGTTCATTCCCTGCCCTAATAATATCTTTGGCTTTGCAACGGAATCTCGGTATTTAATTAAACCTATCATTTTTGGCATGGAACATAGAAATATATGTGAAAAATCATAAAATATGAACAAATACTAAATTTTGAACCCAAAGTTTTGAAAGAGCACTGGGTCTAGAAAGTGTGGTGTGTATGTCAGCTTTACCCCAACCTTGTGAAGGTAGAAAGGTTGTTTCCAATACACCCTCGGCTCAAGTGAAGCATATAAAAAATAATGGAGAAAAGAATAGTAGCAACCATAAATAATATGAGAAACGAAGTAAAGGAATGGAGAAAAGAATAGTAGCAACCATAAATAATATGAGAAACGAAGTAAAGGAAACAACACATAATAATAAAATCGAAGAATACGATAATATTGATAAGGGAATTAAACAATGGTTCCAGAGACATTGAACAATGAAGATACTTGTTTAAATTCTGTGATGGTTGTGTGACTAAATCGTTTATTTGTCTATGTAGATATAGCTTAATTGGTTGTGTATATATATATAGCTTAAAAGTTTTGCATGCTTTATGAGATCCTAAATCCAATTCCAATTAGACAGGCAATCCTAACTATGAACTATGAAAAGTGACTACGATCAGCTATTTATTATAGACGCGAGACAAACATTTCACCTAAAAGGAATAAGGTGACGACTGTAAAGAATAATTTAAAAGCAGTCATAAAGATAAAATGAACTATAGAAGATGAGAAGAAAGACTGAGGAATATGTCCTTTATTCTAGATATACATATAATTATCATCACACAAACACCTCAATTTTTTTATACAAGCTGCCACTTAGACTCACCTGTACATAGTGTGTGAAGTGAAAAACTATAGAGCAAAAAAAAAGATACTCAGGATATACAAATGGATGAGCCCTGAATGAAATATTGTTTGTGTTTCAACATCTTTACCACCAACAAAACCTGTTCCAAGAAAATCCCTTTATGTCAAGTATCTATCAAAAATGACTGATCTTTTGCTCTTTGTTTGTTGCCTAATGACTTGCCTTTTTCTTTTTGATCGTTGCTTCATTTCCTGGAAGTTGAGCCAGTCACCAATGTATCACTTCACTTGCCGATTGATAACCCATAAGCCGATGAAGAGGAGAGCCTCCGTTTGGTCGTACTTCCTCAATTTCTGAAGATGATGCTTTTCCCCACTTAGGCATCTTAGCTGAAGGCACTGGTGATCCAAAGGTCCCCATACGAGGTTCCCTCATGACAGATTTCATTTTTCTGTCTTTTGTGGAAGCAGAAAAACTACTAGAGGATATCTCTCTACTGAAAGAGGTCCTTCCACGAGGTTGAATTGGAGGTAGTGAAGACTCCCCTTCAGTAGAGACGCTTCTGCAGAAAGATGGTCCCAAATCATCAGAACACGATATTCGCTCAGTACGGGGACAAGAATTAAGATGATATTCATATGCCAGATTCTGATGATTAGTGGCACCAGTGTTGTCATCAACCTCACTTGGTGGAGGAGCTAAAGCCTCAGCATGGAATGGGACTACATGTACCTGGTTTTGGAGAGAAAACTTCAGCACCTTTCTACAAGCATTGCATCTAAGCTGATGACATCTCCTTTTGAAAAGGAGAAAGTCTGCAGGCAGCTCTAGAAGTTCGTTGCAGTAGTAACAACAAATTATTGGTGCTCCACCAGCTACTGGTCGGAGATGCCGCATTTTTGAGTATTTTTCTCGCAGATACAGTTTCTTCATCTCATGATCTTTGTGCCTCCTATCATCAGATTTTGTATCATGGTCCCATCGAGAATACTCAGAGCTTGAGTAATGCTGCGGGCTTGAAGAATCAGACTGGAGGTGATTGCAACAGTTACAGCTGGAATAGGCAACCCCACGGCCTTTGTTATAGCAAACTGAAGGATGCAGCTGTGCTGAGAAATGCCGGACCTTAGGGGAGCAATGTGAACACAGGCAATCAGCTTGGTGCCTGTAATGTGAAACCTCTGCAGAAAAAGGTATTCTTGAGCTATTACGTTGTTGCGGCCAGCCTTTTCCATGACTGCATCTTACAGGATATCTAGAATAGTTCAAATCACCACTTACTTCACCATCTTCCAAAAACTGATCATAGTATGAGGGGTTATACTCTTCAGCCCTCATTAGCTCTGCAGAAAACCGCCCATTGGCTCCATTGGCCATCCTTGTAGTAATACGTGTCTGGCGCAATTGATCTTCAAGTTCATACACCATTCTCAACAATTTTATTTTGACTGCTTCTGAATCTGAGGGCATTCTGGGTGGAAGGTGACTAGAATGGTGGGTCATATTTTTCCGATAATTTGAAGGGTTTCCATGCTTATGTCCTGCAGGAGAACCTGTTGAAATAAACGGAAATGTTGTGGCATGCTCATCCTTGTCCGATGCCATTCTACCTCCAGAGGCCTGACCACGTTTTCTAGACTGAGGTTTCTGACTCCAGTTGCTGCCTTCTGTAGCTTGATGACTCCTTCCTGGTAATGCTGGGGAAAAGTTCATTGCTCGCTGCACCATCTTTGACTCACCGCTCATTGTGTGGTTTACTCGGCTTCTACCATCCAAAAGAAACTCACTGGGGCTGACACGGTATGCTTCCTTAAACTTTCTTACAGGTTGGTGATTGTACTGATCAGGTATATGATCATCCCCATCACATGAAGATGCACTGTCATCATAGCCATAGTAACTTCTGTGTGTAGGAGATCTGATCATATTTCTGAGATTGACAGGAGGCTCAGATCGACAAATATTTAGCGGTTGATTTTCTAACGTATCCATAGAGCTTATACGGTCAAAATCTGAGGGAATCTCTTTAT
Organism: Solanum appendiculatum; assembly: GCA_018342035.1. Classification (NCBI taxonomy): domain Eukaryota; kingdom Viridiplantae; phylum Streptophyta; class Magnoliopsida; order Solanales; family Solanaceae; genus Solanum; species Solanum appendiculatum. The sequence continues at coordinate 249,652 of JAGDQO010000113.1, forward strand.
GAAATTGCTCATAATCAGTAGCCATCAAAGTGTCTGATGTGATGCTTTCATTCAAAATACTTTGGAACATGTCAGAGCATACAGATGCAGAGCATAAAGATGACTGCTTCTCAAAGTCACGGGCTACCTCAGCAGGTAAAGAGGTTTCCTTGGCGTACCTTACATTTTCAGAAGATTCTGCATTGTGACCTTGGAAATCATTTTGGCCCCTTCCAATGATTTGTTCCACAAGAGATTTGCTTTCAATTCCATCTTCATGTGCCCCACTTCCAGTAGATACTTTATCTCTGTGAACGACAGATCCAGAGAAAGTAGAATTCTCATCAAGGGAGTTACTCTTATGATTAACTCCACGTCTATTTAGATCATTTACAGTGCAGTCATCCACAAGGAAGTTGTCTTCATCCAGTTCCAGTTGCTCTGTCACTTCAAGGAAACCTTCCATATCTTGTTCGGTTTCATGGGTTGAACATCCAGTGTCTTTATCCAGCTCCAGTTTCTCTTTCTCTTCAATAGCTGAACCTTCGGCATCTTCTTTCGCTTCAACAATTGGACTTCCCAATTCAGGACAAGTAAGTTGATCTGAACTAGCAAGTCCATTGGAGAAGTTTTCTCCTCCTGCAAACTGGTGGTGATCCCAAGATCCATTTTCATATTGTTCTGTCTTTTCATCCAAAGAACAACTGAATTCATCTCCTTTATGTACTGCAGATTTGGATAAAGGATCTTCATTCTCAAGGCAGCTAACCCCAGAAGAGCTTGGAAGCTCATCAGTGGAATTTAACTGTCGATGTAGCTCCTTGTTACAGTCTCCAGCGCCCCCTTGATCTGACTTCTTCCATTCGTTCAATGAAGAATCACCTTTCGAAGGAGAATAAGCTTCTGCACTTGCGCTGCTTATTTCAATCTGATCCAGTACGTTGCTCTTTGTAGGCGCTCTTTTCCTATTCTTAGCTGCATCCAAAATAAAATTAGTGAGGAAGTCATTTCAACTTAAACCATAATCACTTGTGTAAACTTTTTTCCCCCTTTTTTTGAGAACTGTAAAAATTAGTTATCTAATTCTACGGGCATACTAGATTACCCATAAATCTCTACTCTCAAATGCTAAGGAACTCCAGACTCCAGACAGTTGATACCACCTATGTTGTTCGGACTCTTCAAAAATGTCAATGTGGCGTGTCGGATTCTCCAAAAGTAGAGTATTTTTGGAGAATCCGACACGGGTACGGCATCGAAAGTGAAGAGTCTGCTCAACTAGGATACCACCAATAATTGTTCCCTTTCCTTTATTTTTATATATAACAAAATTTGTTCTTTAGCAGAGAACTGTTAGTAAAGCTGTAAGAATAAGAGCGACCCATCAAAGAATAAGAGCTTAATCCACGTCCTTTGACAAGCCTAGATCTTTTTGTTGGTTTTTCTTTTTCCTCCAACACTATATTTATTAACATAGGATGGGAACCTTGGCACAATGTAAGAGTTCAACTGGTGGAAAAAGTCTTACACGCTAACCCAATGTCATGGACCAGCACATGACGACAGCTTAGTGCGTTGGACTATCATTAACAAACAAAATTGTAAATATATTTGGAAAGAAAAATGACCTTGGAGAATTGTGCCACATCCACCACACTTGTAGACAGGAATGTCTGCTAACTCGGGAAGAACCAATTGGCATTTGGGACATCTCACAAACCGAACTTTAGTGTTTGTTTGATTACTCATGTCACTCCTGTTAGCTAGCAGTAACAAAAACTGCAAAAAATATAGTAGAGAATAAGAAACCATTTGAATATGAACAACAAGTGCACAATAGTAGGTCAAATACTACTATGAAATAACTCAGATCATTCCTTTCAATTGCTTCTCTTCTCTTAGCAAAAACAAAGACTCCCTCCGTTTCAAAAAGAATATTTTTTGTTTAAGACCACAAAATTCAAAAGTTTTCTTCACTTTCTTTAGACTCTGTATCAAGTTAAAACTAGACAAATAAATTGAAAGAGGGAGAACAGATAATAAGCACTATGACTATATTACTGGTGAAAATAATCTGCTCGGAAATAATTCAATTCGAAGAATTGCTGATTCATAGAAAGATGGAACCAAAAAGCTGCTAATATTTCATTAAAGCTTATGTATAGAATAGATCCAGAAAATACAGATGGAGATCATAAGATTTAAACTCCAAAATTCAAAATCAAAAATGATAAATACAGAGTATTATAGAAACCCGAAAACAACATGAATTCCAGTAAATTTTAGATGAAAATTCAACTTTAGTAATCTACAAGGATCTACTTACACTAAAATGAAACCACAAAATTCAATTAAAGTTTAGTACTCTACCAGAATGTAGTTGCACTAAACTGAATCCACAAAATTGAATTGAAGAAGATGAAACAGCATAACAATGGCTTCATTAACTATCAAAACAATTTTTAAAGAAAAATCATCTGAGAGAAAAATCGTTTCAAATACTTTGCTGGAGGAAATAAAGATATACGAACCTAGAAAAAAAATTAGTTAGAAGAAGAAGTTAACGTTAACGCCAAGTATTTGTGTAATACCATTATGACTATTAACACCCGACCTCATTTTCTTCTTCTTCCAGAGAGTAAAGTCTTCCCTGGCGTGTAGAAAAAGAAGGTTTATCAACCCACAAGTCCGAGCTTCTCCAATATAGCAGTAGTATCTATCTTTTCTCTTTATTTGTGTGTGAATGGTAAAGAAATAACTAGTTTGTTGTGAACGGAGGGAAGAAACAGGAAAAGGTCAAGAAGGAGAAATTTGGAATCGGCGATCAAATATTTAATGCGGAATAGTAAGACAGATCAAGTCTTATGTTTTACCCCCACATACTATAACCCTCTAAGAATAAATCTAAGAATCTAGATACTCTCATTTTTAATGCTTTTTTCACATTGAATTCATTATACTTTAAAAATAATTTATTCAAATTCAATTTTCATTTTATATGAGATAGTTTGAATTGTCACGAAGTTGTGGAAAAAAAAACTTTTGAAACTAGTGATTTAAAATAAGTGATAGATGTTTGTGTGATTATAAATCATTTCATAAAGGGTAAAATAAGAGTTTTAAAGTTAAATTGTTACTTATTATAGAAATGTGTCATTCTTTTTGAGATTACCTAAAAATGAAAGTGAATCATATAAACCGGATAGGGGGAGTAATATTTTAATAAATTTATACTTATTTGTGTTTCTAGTCAAAAATATGTTTCAGCTAATGCGAAATTGTTTGAATTATATAATGTTATTGAGTTGTTGCATCCTTGAAGAGACAAATCAAGCGCTATACTGTTAAATTGATGGAAATTATAACACGATGAACTTAAATTTCCTTAAAGAAAGAGAAATATTCGCGTCTGAGTCTTAATTATATTTTTATTCATTTATCTTTCAAATTATAAATATATATTCACTAACATTATCTTTATGACCAGGAAAAGTTTTCAGAGGGAAAAAAAATTAAACGTCACTTTTAAACTTACAAATAGTGAATAAAACGGAATTTTGCAATTTAGAGATACTCGTATTATACATTTATTCACCAAAAATAAGATACGATGAATAATTTAGGAAAATGAAAGAATTTAATGCTAAGAGAGAAGAAGCCCTAATTGAACTTTTCTACGTGTTGTTGGAGTGTAGGTCCTTAACAGAAAATAGCCTCTCAAGTCATTATCATTTCTTTTAGAGAAAATGGCCAAAATCCCCCTAACCTATAGCCGAATTTCCAACTACACACCTATATTTTATGGGGATGCTATTACCCTCTTGAACTTCTTTAAAATGAAATTTATCTCACCCTATATACTGAGGTGGCAAAGAAAGTGTATTCACTTTCTCAAAGAGAGTGAGAGACTGTTTTTTTTAATAAAACTTTAACTTTGCAAGTAATTTCTCCTTATTATATTAAGTTTTTGATTTATTTTTTAAAAATTATGTTATCTTTTACTTTTATTTATCTTTTTATTTTCTTTTCTTTGTCTTCTTTCTTTTTCTCTTCAACACTTCGCCGGATTTAAGTCACCGGAAAATGCCATGAACTTATTTCACTATTCAGCTATCACTAATCCTATCTCTTTCCTCTTTGTTTTTCCAGAAGAAATCGACTCCCCTTCTTTTAATCATAAACTTTATTTTTTCATTCTTAAACCACCAATTTTGTCACTACCATGTCGCCATTTTCAACTACTTTTTTCAGATCTGAGCAGGAAATATTTAAAAGTGAGACAGATAGATTGGTTTCGTTCTAAAACACTAAAAAACACCTTTCGTAGACAGTGACCATGGCAACGAGATAAAAATAGCAAAAACAATTTTCAATACTTCAAATCACAAATTCACTTTGGATTTTGCCATCATCTCCAACTCCAAAATGCCACCCACTTTCCGAAAATAGTTGACCATATGAACTTATCAAATATGCCGTCTTCTAATTCTCCGGTTGACAGCCTCAAATTCGATTCAACAATATTATCAAGTTGAATGAAACTTCACTAAAATTATGAAAAATAAAATAAAATAAAAAATATAAAAAGAATAGAAAGAAGAAGAAAGTTAATGTGCTTTGGGTTTCATATCAATGGAGAAAAAGTTATTGTTAAAGAAAATGAAAATAAAAGTCAAAAGAGGATTAAAAACAAAAGAGAAAAAGAGAAAGGAAAATATAAAATAAAGATAAAGAATAATAACTTTTTTATTAAAAAAATAATATAATATTATGTGGCAGGCGAGTGTATATCACTGCTTAAGTTAAATCTGGGTATGACTTTTTAAAGGGGTATATATTTCACTTTTAAAATGTTCAGGGGGTGATGGGACACCCGTGAAGTTGGAGTGTGTAGTTGAGATTTCAGGTATAGATTGGAGGAGTTTTAGACCATTTTCTCTTTCTTTTAAATATAATTAATTGCATTGCTACAATTACTAAACAAATACATACTACAATTGGAAACTCTTTGTATTGTGATGACCGCTTCATTCTTATACTCTTTTTTCTCCAATATTTCTTCTTTTTTTTATCAAAGATTTTGGAACCCAAAAATCCATATAGTGTGGGGGCGGGGCTACAATCCATCCACTCAAACGCTTAAAATAAACATGTTTCTTTTCACGTACGTCGATTATTATCAAGGTAATTAAAATATAAATAATTATATTTATATTTTAATTAACTAGTTAGTTTATAATCTATTTGGCAAATCAAAGAACTCAAATTTCAAAAATAACCTAATGAAGAAATTTTTAAATGAGACCAAAAAAAATTGCTCTACTGCTCCACTTGTCCAACAATAGTTGTCCATTATTGACTTGGCACACCAAATAATAAATAATAGGGGTAATATTATTATATTATCCTTTGACTTTATTAAATTTAATGCTTTGAGAAATGTGTTAGATAATAAATAATATTTAATAGCAAGGGTAAAATAGACGCAAAAGATAAATTATCTCTTGATTTTCTAAACTGGACAAGTATTGTTGGACAACTATTTTTAGTATAGTGGACAACTATTGTTAGACGGAGGAAGTATTTGTTTTAAACTTACATGTTCTTTGTCCAAATGATAAGGGGTGGTTTGGTTGTTGGTTAGAGTTATGCATGTAATATTAATATGTGAATAAATTATAATGAAATTGATGGATTATTTTATGTTGGGTTTAGTTATTCATGTATTATTTATTTCATCGATCTTCAATCATGCATAAAATTATTTCCTCATTAACTTATACATATATTAGTTATGACAGTTTCTAAATTGCAAATCAAATATCATATTCATTTATACATGAATAATTTTCTTCCGAAAATAATACTATTTATATTTAATTTAATATCTACATAATTTATCTCCAACCTAGCCACAAATGAAATGTAAGAAAATTATTTTTATTTAACTCTATAGGAGAAACGATAAGAGAAGACTTCATAGGTGAGGTCAACGCTTCCCTCGGCGATGAGATTTACAAAAACTCGGCATTGACGACTTAAAATATACGTGGCAGTCTGTTGTACAAAGAAGGCTAGCTGTAAAGCTCACAGCAGTTTCTCTTTACCTTTTCCTTTAATTAAATCAAAACTAATTTACATCTTTTTCATTTTTCCAGTGTGGGTCCCACTAGAATTAACCAGCCAATTAATAAGGGCCAAAATTTAAAGAGCGGTGACTAAAGAGTAAATGAGACTCTGCGTCTGAGCCGACGCCATCAAAGCTGAGACTGGCTCCAGCCTGGAACGCCATATGACCAATGAAAATCTTCCACGTGGAATAGAGGAATGGGAGTTTGATGATGACAGCATGCTTTGCTGTCATGACGATAATTTTATGGGAAAGATTAATTAAAGTTAGGATAATCATTTGTTTAATTTATTAATGGGATTCGATTAGTGCTCCAACGTTTTCCTGTTTTTCTTTGTCTCTTTTAAACTTGTACCAAACCCAATTATTATTAGGGTATTAATTATTGTTATGTAAAAACTTTTGAAGCATGAGTTTTGACTTTTGAGATGTTTGAAAATATATTATATTTTCTCCGTCTCATATTAATTGATCATTATATTAAAATATTTGTCTCATATTAGTTGTCCACCTTTCTAAATCAAGAAAGTCTTAATTAAAATTTCTCTATATTATTTTGCAATTAATTTTTTAAAAAGTATTCATATTTGTTTGTAAAATTCTCAAGAAATTTTTTTAAGGGCTGAATTAATAAACTTATCTTCTTATTTATGATTTCTAAAGCACTATGCAAAATAAAAAGTGATCAACTAAAAGATGATAAATAATTTTGTTAATTTACTATGTTATTCTTATTTGATAAAGGTAGACTCATTTTTCCTTTTAAAAAGTATGCAATACTTCTTTAAAAGTTAAAGGTATAATAATTTGAATAATTGTCAGTTTTTGAATTTTTAAAGTGATAATTTTTTTGAGCTAAAAGATGGTTAAAATGGGATGAAGGGAGTAAATATATAATAACATAAACTATTCAATTTGTTTTTTTTTGTTTCCCACTTATGTGTAATACTTAATTAGCCAAAACATGGACTCAATTAATACATACTCTCTCTCTCCATTTTTACTTATCTAATTTTAATTTTTTACTTGTCATTTTTGACATATCAAAAAAAGACAATATTTTTTTACCTATTATACCCTCAATTTATTTAGAGAGTTGGTAAATAGAGATAGAGAGAGTAGATTTTTTGTGGTGAATTTAGTGAGGAATGACTTATCCAATATTGTGTTGTCAACAACAACAATAATAATAATATATACAGTGAAATTTGAGAAACCGATATTAGAGAGGATAAAGTGTATGGCACCTTATCCCTATTTTTTGGAGAAAGAAAAATTGATTCCGAAAAACGTTCGGTTGAAATGAAACAATAGAACACACCAAAATATTTGGGTTACATTATCAAAGTACAGTATTGCTTACCATCTTTTAAAGGATCACACACAGATTTTGATATTTCTTTAAATGAAAACAAACCAAAAAAACTCATAGTGATTGGTGAGTATCCTATGTCAGTTTTGTTTGTAGAGTTAAGAGGGACCAAATTAAATCTTTCTCCAATCAACACACCCACTCCCACTAAAGGTACTGCGTTAGCAATTAATTAAATAAAAGTCACTCCAATCCCATCAAAGACAAACCATTATTATGTTTAAAAGGTTTTGCCAATATTAGAAAAGAAGATTCTTTGTTCCTAAGTCCTAACCCTTGGCTTGTATTCAATCTCCAATATCAAATGGCAACAAATTGTTATCACCTCTATTCTGATTAGCAAATCAGAAATAATAAAAGATGAAAAGAAAAAGAAAAGAACTATCCGAGTTCACAGAATCCACTGTGTGTCCTTAAGAAATTTAATCCCCTCAAGTACCCGAGGTTGTAGATTAATTTCTCCTAAGATAAAACGAATTTAACCATTAAAGAAGTAGCGGTACCTCAAACTTAGATAATCTCAACGAACTCAAAAAGACAGCAACGAATCACACATAGACTCTATTTTGTTTTGTAAGAAAATATATGCAAAAGAAGGAAAAATTCCATTCTTAAAAATGAGAGAAAATCTCTCTATTTATAGCCAACAAAGGGTAGTATGAAAAGGTGTTAATTGTGCCTTATCGAAAAGGTCACAGCTCTTTGAAAAAGGGACAACCTTTCATGAAAGGTCACAACCCTTTGGAAAAGGCACAACCTTTCAAACGGTCATAACCCTTTAGAAAAGACACAACCTTTCGTAAAGGTCACAACCCTTCAGTAAAGTCACAACCCTTCAGGAGAGTCACAACTCTTCATTTCCTATTCACACCTTCAAACCCCAACAATCCCCCACATGAATAGGGAATGGCTATTGTTAAAACATATGCATGAAAAACTGTGTGATTCGTAAGTAAGGATTGATTGCTTCTGGATAAGTGGGTTTTCCTTTGAACTTTCCATAGTGAACATATATCGGATATACTCGGTCAATCGGTAGATTTTATATGTTTGAACCGTTGAGCTTTGGTGTATACCTAGACAACATAAGTCACACAATCAAACTTTGAACTGATTTTGGTTCTCATTGTTTTGTTCGTTTCATCCATGAACACATCTTGGCTTACACTTCACACTTACATAGGTGATTTCTAAAAGTGTTATCCCGTAGATACACCATTTGATATACCCTGTATCAAACTTAGAAACCATTAAAAAGTCCTAATGCCTTTATCCTGGTTACTGAACATTGGCTCATCATGAGAATGGACCATAAAATAATTTTTGACAATGTTGAACCGTCATCAATGACTTTGTTTGATCTCCTTGAACCTAGATCTTGGGATCTCCAGTCTTCTAGGTAGAGTTACCGCCACAATGACTTGTCCTCGGCCATAGTCCCATTCTCTTTGATAATCTATCAACTCCATCTCTAGTTAGGCCTTTTGTAAGTGGATCCGACACATTATCCTTTGACTTTACATAGTAAATTGTGATAATTCCACTAGAGAGTAGTTCTCTAACGATATTATGTCTACGTCATATATGACGATACCTTTCGTTATACATCATGCTCCATGCCCTACCTATAACAACTTAACTCTCACAGTGTATGCATACTGGTGCTAAAGGTTTGGGCCAAAAAAGAATATCTTTCAAGAAATTCCGGTGTCATTCAACTTCTTCACCAGCCTTATTTAGAGTGATAAACTCAAATTTCATAATAGAGCGAGCGATATATTTCTGTTTGGAAGATTTCCAAGAGACTGCTCCTTCACCAAGAGTAAGTACATATCCACTCGTGGATTTTACTTCATTTGACCTAGTGATTCAATTTGCAACACTATATTCTTACAATACTATTGAATATTAGTTATAATGCAAAGCATAGTTTTTTAAGTATGTTTTAAATACTATAAAACTCTTTTCATTGTCATCCAATAAGTTTGATTGAGATTACTCGTGAACCGACTTAGTTTACTAATAGCACATGCTATATCTGATCATTTACACTTTATGATATATATCATACTTCTCAATACTCTAGCATAATTCAATTATGAGTCACTTTCTCCTTCTTTCTTTTGAAGTACAAAGCTCACATTTATTGGAGTCTTGACAATATTGAAATCCAAATACTTGAACTTGTAAAGTACCTTTTCAATCACATCAGCAACTTCAATGTCTTTCATATCGAAGTTACTTTCTAGCGTATGTTTAGTAGCATTTATGTCAGAAATGTCTCTTTTGATGATCAACATGTCATCAACATAAAATCAAATAATGACCTTGTGATTTGGAATGTCTTTAATGTAAAAACATTTATCACATTCATTAATCTTGAATCCATTTGCCAACATGGTTTGGTCAAATTTCTCATGTCATTTTTTTAGTCCATAAAGTGACTTAACAAGTTTACACACTTTTTTTTTTACCAGGAATCACAAAGCCCTCGGGTTGTTCCATGCAAATTTCTTCCTCCAATTCTCCATTTCAGAAAGTTGTTTTAACATCCATTTGATGAATTTGAAGGCCATATATCACAACTAGAGCTATTAGAATCTAAATTGATGTAATCCTAGTTAGTGGCTATTATGTGTCAAAATAATCAATGCCTTCTTATTGTCTAAAATGTATGACAACAAGCCTTGCTTTGTATTTGCCAATAGTTCCATCAACTTTCTTTTCCTTTTGTAGATCCACTTTGAACCCAAAGATCTATTTTCTGGAGGAAGATCAATCAACTCCCAAGTATGATTGCTCAAGATTGGGACTCATTTTCAAGAAGAAATGTTACAAAATCAAACCCAAAGGAAGTAGATGTCCTTTGACATTTACTACGACTTTGAATCTCTCTATTAAGTACATTCTCCTTTGGTTCTTTTCAAGGTCGTTTAGACCCTTCACTTGACTATCCGACGGTTCGGACTTATGAACCATAAATCGACATGCTTTACTATTTGTAGCATATCCAATGAATATACAATCCACAGTCTTATGCCCTATTTTGATCCTATTGGGAATAGGAACTTGGACTTTGACTAGACACCCCCACACTTTGAAATATTTCAAGTTGGATTTTCTTTCTTTCCATTTCTCATATGGAATAAATTGTGTCTTGAGAATTGTTAGATCACTCTCTTTCAAGAGTTATTGCATGTATATACTTTAAGGGGCGACAAACAATTCTCTATCCTGAACAGACAAAACTTTTTGTTGCTTCTGAACAGACAAAACCTTTTGTTGCTCCCTTTCTGAATATACAAAACTTTTTTTTTGTTATACAAAACTTTTTGTTGTTCCCTTTTTCTATAATGATAGCTCCCCCCCCCCCACCCCCCACCCCCCACCCCCAAATTTTGTGGTAAACCTGAACTTATAAGTAGGACATTCAACATTTCCTTCAAAGTTCGGTTTTTTCCTGTCAGCAATTTCATTAGATTAAGGTGATCAGTATGTGCAGTTATTTGATGGATGATTCCATTTTTCAAATATATTTCTGCAAAAGAATATTCATATTCTCCACATCTACCACTTTTAATCATGACGATCTTTTTATCCAACTGATTTTCAACTTCAGTTTAATATTGCCCAGATGTTTTTATTGCTTCATCATTACCATTCAGCAAATAAACATAACAGTACCTAGCGCAATTGTCAATAAAAGTTATAAAATACTTTTTTCCCACCACAAGATGGTGTTGACTTTATATCACAAATGTTAGCGTGAATCAATACTAAAGAATTAAAATTCCTTTCAACAAATTTATAAGAATGCCTAGCATACTTAAATTCAACACAAACTTGACATTTTTATTTATTACACTCAAAGTTAGGCAAACCTTCTAAGAGCCTTCATGTCAAGAATAGCTTGACTCAAGCAATTAAGAACAAACAGAAATATTGAGTTTGAAAAGATCCTCTGTGAGGTAACTTTTTCTCACAAATATTTTGTTCTTTCCTTTTTATAACTTTGTCCGATACAGACATTGTTTAGAGTCAGCACCTTGCCAGATGTCTTTTTCAGAAGAACCTTTTCATAACCTTCAATTTGGTTATTGCATAGTTACCCATGAACATAGTCTCATTGGGTCCAAAAAGAGCATACGACCCAAATTCTTCTTTTACAACACAAACATGACTGATCACCTTTCACCAATTTTCATGTCTATACAGATAGTTGTATTCTAATAGACATATATTCATGAAAAATCACAACATTTTAATTGACACTTTTTCATCAAAGAACACAATTCTTTTGAACAAGTATATATATAATTTGGTGGTTTATACTAGTCATTATACCATATACTAATAAAGAGAGACTAAATAACCACAATATCAAATATAGTCCAAGAATTTTGTGGGTCTAATATAATACAAGAATGTCATTGAATTTCATATCTTGTACTTTCAAATTTAAATTAGACACTAAGTCTAATTTTGTCTTTATCACAAGTAAAGAACCCCCCACATTTTTAATATGATCTCAAAAATATTTTTCAAGTATTTGAAATTATTTTTCACATATTTTTTTTTCCTGCTTTCAAATTGTATACCATCAAAATACACATTGGCAACATAAAACATTTTTTTGAAGATTTAATCCATAGAAACATCCATTGCATGCACAAAAATCACTAATTTTATGTCACTAGTATTATTTTTTTCCTTTCTGTCACAATTAGACAGATCACTTGCTTGTTTCTAGTTTAACGATGAAGTTTTTATACTCTTCAAATCGTTTAGACTAAATACTCCTAATGAAGTTTTTTAAACTCTTCAAGTCGGAATATTCATTCAAACAGAGTGTTTAATAAATTGGTGTATTCTTCAAACCAAATGCATAATCTGATTTATTCGGTGAAGTTCTTATATTCTTCAAACCAAAGGAGAAAAAAAAACAGAAGATTTTAATCTCCAAAAATCAGACACAATCAAATTTCACATAGAGTAGAAAACTACAAAAGTTTTTTTTCCCTCCTCCAAACAGAATACATATATTTTGAGATCATCACATAATGAACATCTATGCTAACATTTATGAAATAAATCTCATAACTTATAAAGGATACAAAAAAGAAATACTCAAGGGAAAATAAAGATAAAACTTGATTTTTACTCCCATTGAATCATATTCTATCTGTCAGCAAGAATTCCATGCAAGTTACCTTTCTTGCTAATTTTTTCCTTTCCCAGTTTCCATCATATTCCAATTTTCCTCAGAAAGCATTGAATTCAACGAGAAACTAAATTCATGTACAAATATTGTTAGGAGATAACATCTGTTCATTTACTTCTTCTCATAGGTATATAAACCCAAAACTATAGAAAAAATAATTAAAGAGCACAGCTTGACCTTTATGCACAAAATAACTTTTCTCATTGAAAAGAAAACTGAAGGGGTGCAATGCTTGAATGCACTTGGGAAGAAAATAAAAATAATCTCACCAGTCCAAGGAAAACTTACTACAGAAAATATACTCAAACATATTAAAGTAGTACTAGTTCATCACAAATCTCTTTTATCATATGATAAAATAATTCTCTTTCTTTTTTTTTCTTTTTTTCCCAACGAAAAGAACACAGAAAATAAAAGTAATTTCCTCACCATAGAAAATACCATCAATAAAATAAATTTCTTAAGCTTGTTATCTCCTATATTTTGATTAGCAAACCAGAAATAATAAAAGATGAAAAGAAAAAGAAAAGAACTATCCGAGTCCACAGAACCCACTGTGTGCCCTTCATAAATTTAATCCCCTCAAGTACCCGAGGTTGTAGATTAATTTCTCCTAAGATAAAACGGATTTAACTATTAAAGAAGTAGCGATACCTCAAACTTCGATAATTTCAACGAACTCAAAAAGACAGCAATGAATCACACATAGACTCTATTTTGTTTTGTAAGAAAATATATGCAAAAGAAGGAAAAATTTCATTCTTAAAAATGAGAGAAAATCTCTCTATTTATAGCCAACAAAGGGTAGTATGAAAAGGTGTTAATTGTGCTTTATCGGAAAGGTCACAACTCTTTGGAAAAGGGACAACCTTTCATGAAAGGTCACAACCCTTTGGAAAAGGCACAACCTTTCAAATGGTCATAACCCTTTAGAAAAGACACAACCTTTCGTAAAGGTCACAACCCTTCAGTAAAGTCACAGCCCTTCAGGAGAGTCACAACTCTTCATTTCTAATTCACACCTTCAAACCCCAACACAAATGACGCATGTCTTTTGAGTATGGTCCATCAATGTATTGCTTGTACAAGTTTCTAAATAACAAAATTAAATACTGTATTAATTTTATATATGAATAACGTACTTTTTAACTAGCTAGCTATCAAATGTTGCATAACTTATATATAAATTAATATATGGATAAATTACCTCCTTATAACTACCAAACAATAAATAGTATATACTGGTGTGACTGTTTCACCCTTGACCAAAGATATTGAGTTTGAGCTTTGGATATGAAGAAAATTATGTTGAAAGTGCCACCTCCAATTGAGCCCTGCACTATGCAATACAAATTTAATCGAAGTTCCAATGCGGACATCGAACATCAAACATCAAACATCAAACATCAAACATCAAACATCAAAAAAAAAAAATAGTATATATATTTGTGAGCTTAATAGGAGAGGAGCAAAAGGGCAAAATGAGGGACAAGAAACAAGAGAATGATTCCCATCAAAAGGATGTGGTGCAGTGGATGGGACTGTTAATTCCTTAATCAAATATTTCGAATTCAAGATGAAAAAAACTTTGATAGGAAATGCTTTCTTCTGAATAGGGCCCTCGTAGCGCAAGTTAGAAATAATCGAGCTCCAATACTGATATTGTACATCAATTTTTATTATTTAAAAAAAAGAAGAAGATAATGATTTAACGTAGACATTATGGTCTCTTTTGATGAAGTTTGAGCACCCATGTCCTCCAAATTTAGTGCACAAGTTCCCAAAATGATTCACCCTTGCTTTTACTAGCACTAAACTCTTTTCTGATGTCATTTTGATGAATTTGTGTTCTTCTTAATTTGTAGTACTAATAAACATTTAATACTCAACTTCAGATATGTGTAAGAATAATATCGTAGTAAAAGGTTTAATTCTAAAATTGGATTGAAAGATGAATTTCGTAATGTGGAAGTCACTTTTCAAAGAAAAAAGAAATAGCTTACACCATGTTTTAAGTCAGACATGTGATTTTTTCATAAATTTAATTAATTTTATCATTAATAAGTCATCTATAAATCAAAGTAACTTTTGAGTTTCAAACATAACGCTTTAAAAATTCATAGTATAGCTTTTTGATCAATTATGGTGTAAAAACGAAATGAATGTTAACCATAATTTAGAAATGTCAGACCATAACTCATAAAAAAACAATTTAAAAAACTCTCTTAATTATTTATTAGTACTAGGTAAATAAAATAAAATATATTAAAGTGGACCCTTTCTTTGATTATCAATTTCTTCTTCTAAATATGTGGACCAAAGAGTGCATTTTTGGTTCACATATTTTAGCTTGTAAATTACGATTAATTTCTTGACTGAATTGATAAGCAAATTTCCAACCCCCAACAATAAATCCTTCATTTATTTTCGTACTAAACATCTGTCACTGTCTAACTTTCCTACATAATTAAAGGGAGGACAAAAAAATCCATTCTCCCACCAATTTAATGAAAGTACTCCTGCATCATAATTTATGTGATATAATTTGATTTCATATTTAAAAATGAAAAATTATAATATTGGATTATTATAATTCTTTTTGTTAAGTATATAATGAAGTTTATAAAATTAATTATTTGAAAATATAAAAGGTAGAATACATTGATAACTTCTTTCTTAAACTGGTCAGTAGATTTCATTTAGACACTCAAATAGTCAAACTACAAAGTGTTTCAATTATCCTCTTATACATATAATAAAGTGTCCATATTAAACATGCAGAAACTTCATGTATGTTCCAGTTGATATTGATGTGAAAGAATAAAAAGAATATGCATATTTTATGTGATTAACTTATTTATGTAATGAGCGTTTATAAACATGCACAAAAACTTTTTCAAAATATGAACCGGAGATATCTAATACTAGGAAATAATAGAAAAAATATTTCTTAGGGAAAAGAAATCATTGGAGCGTGTTGACTTTGAAATGGTCAGACACCACCTTAAAAATGAAATTGAGTGAGGAATTAGTCAATCCTTCAAACAGTTTCTACAAATAAAGTCTAAGTCAATAAAACCCAAGCACAAAGTCTGGTTCAAGCACATTTAATATTAGTTGGTTCTAAATCTTGATGTTTAAGCTAATAATATTTCTTTGTAATTTACACATAATGATAATTTATTTACAAGTAATGAGTGATTGAGTTAGTAGACTTCCACCTAACATTTGCTGCTCTTTTGGGCTCAATTTTGGTCTAAAACTCTTGTTGCAAGTCAAGACATGGACCTAATTTTAAAAAATTGTGCAGCAGATGGGTTTTCTTGAAAAAAAAAATGCTTGTTGATTTGAAAATACAAAGTGAATCTGTTGATTTCTGAAGGTTTAGGTTGAACTACCAATTGTGTAGATTAATCCTGAATTTAAGAATACTTACTCTAAACTGAACATACATTATCAATTGTCACCACCAACAGCCCATTAAAGCAAGCAGAAGAAGGCGTTCATATGTTGCGCATTTTAGGAACTTCAAATTGCTGTAGTCCATACTCCATGACAATGTATCACCTGGTATTGAGTTACTGACATGAATATTCAAATAGATACATTTAGAAGCATCCACATTTGGTATAAGCATCGATTCAAAAGCATCCCAGATAATAAGAACGACACAATACCACAAAAGTAACTACAATGAAATATAAAGAATCCAAACTTCATAAGCATAAAGGTAGCATTTAGGAAACAAATATTAAGTGAACTAGGTAGCTATAACTGCATGTCTTCTACGCTGCACGCAATCCTGGAGGAGTTCTTTATATCCAATTCTGTAATGCTCCAGTGAGAAACACAGTTGCCGTATAGCCTCCCTTTTCTCCTCAGCTCTATCTGAGATTACCAACGTTTGTCTCTCCACTTCATTCTGCAACTCCTCCACTTTTAGTCTTAATTCTTCTATTGATTTCTGAGCACTTTCAGATCCTGCAATCAGCTGCTTCAGATGATCCTCCATCTCTTGGATATGGACGTCCCGAGAAACCACTTCTGCACCAAGTGTTTGTACCTTAGCGTGTTCCTCATCTTTCTCGGCCACTACTGTGTCATAGTCCAGTTTAAGCTTGTCAAGGTCTTTATTCAAAACTTGGACCTCTTCACCTTTCTTATTTATCTCCATTTTCAAGCATTCAATTTCAGCCTTCCATTTGATTTCCTGAACCTCATGCAAGGTTTTCATTTCAACCATCTGAGCTCCACATTGACTCGCCTTACGTTCTAATGATCTGTTTTGCATCTCCAACTGTTCAGTCCTCGCCTCTAGCAGGGCCTGCTGTTCTGACAAACTAGCCATTTGAGACTGGAACTGCTCTTTCTGCATGCAGAAGTTTTGTTGGGCCTCCTCTAGTACAGCACTGATTCTGCTGATCTCTTGGTCGCGAGCTGATATGTCAGCTTTGTACCTTATAACACTCTCATGTAGTTCTGAGGCACGTCTTTCCTCAGAATCAAGCTTGCCCTTTAGCAAGATTAACTCTTCCTGAGCTAATTCAAGCTGCTCAGCCAAATAGCAAGTGTTCTCAGTGATCACTTTTGAACAATCATGCTTTAACCTGGCAAATTCTTCCTCCGACGCCTCAAGATTTTCTCTAGTCATTTCTAACTCACGTTCCCATGTCCCAATCTTGTAATCAAAGTTTGATATCTGACTTTCTAACTGAGCTACTTGCTTTTGCAGTTCCTGGATTGTTCTTTTGTCCATTTCAATATCAACCTTTTGCATCGTTACCTCACTTCTAGCTGAGTCAAGATGCACTTTCAGGAAAACTATAAGCTTGGCAACTGCTTCATTTCTCTCAAGTTCATACTTCATCTCCTGTATCTCTTCTTCTGAGAACTGGATTTTTTGGTCAGAAACAATGTGTTTATGTTCCTGATCCATGATACTATTCAGCACCATTACATACTCCCTGTCTTCTCTGAGCTTTGATGTACAATCCAAATATTCATGGTTGATACCATAGGCATTTTCATGCTTGCTTAGCAGTTCAGTCCCCATCTCCAAATAGTCTTCTTGCAAGGTCATTTGCACCCCGTTTAAGGCTGATTTTTGGTGCCCATCAGGAGATGAGCTGTAAGACTCCAAATCAAATTCTGGTGATAATAATGAAGAATCAAAACCTTCCTTGGCCGATATATCAGAGGAACTACAGTAAGAGCTTGCAGATGAGTTAGAAAGAAGAGCCTGATCTGCAGTTTCATTACGAACAATTTTCTGTTTTGGAGTAAGCAGATTGGAACCATGCTGAAATGCAGCAGTATCTTCAGAAAGCTGCATTGGAGGGGAAGCTGGACAGATATCTTCATTCAGTTGATAGGGACCCTTCTGGGCAGAATAATATTCATCATCTTGTTCAATCACATTCTTCATTTTCTTGACAATTGTCTTAACACCTGCATTTAAGTGAATTTATGCCTTTTCATATGCTCTGATTATACTAAAAAGATGAGTGATACGAGAATTACAACTCTACCAAAGATCATTATAAAGTTGTTTGCAATTTTGAACAACACAGCAAAGCATTCTACTAATCCAGAATATGGCAAGACATGAAGTTCATTATAAAGAAGTTACTACAACCCTATTATTCTTTTCAAATCAGGGGTTTAACCCATTGTGAAGGCTCTAACATTGACAGTTACAGTAAATTAATCCAAGCTTTCATGGAAAGTACCGTCTTGGGATTGTTTATAAATATGTCGTTGATGGTTCTGACTTCTGATATTAAATGCTTCAATTGGCAAACACCAAAAATACAAAATGTAGAAAAAAGATCCTTATTCTCTAAAAGCATGTCAAAATAGATAATCCCAAAATCAAGCACTGAATAAACAGTATGAACTAAGTTTTAGCTTACAGGACTTAGCAGAGTGTGAATACATAAACTTTTTTGAGCATACTGCGTTCACTTCAGCTAGAAATGAGTTACTTTTAGTGAAGAAAAAAGTATAAACTTCATTGGAAACAGATAAACCATGTTCCATATTAGATTGGGTAGAACAATGATCAGAAATGTATTAAATCAACTATATTAACATACAACAACACATACCAAGTGTAATCCCACAAGTAGGGTCTGGGGGTAGTATGTATGCAGAGACCTTACTCCTCCCCATCAAAAGTCCAACTGTTTACTTGATGGGGGACCAACCACACATCACAAAACCTCTTAGCACACAACATTGATAAATTTTCTAAGTCATGATTAAGTTTATCATGATCCCAGTGGGAGTAATTTAAAACAAACCGAGGTGAAGCATGGCTGCAATTAATAGCTGGACAGTTCACAAGGAAATGCTTATTTATATGCAGAGCACAAAGTAAAGAATACTCATCTTGAGTTATGTACTAAACTAGTGGTAAATTGAATTATATTAAGTGATAGTTGGAAAAAATATAGTACATTGAAAAGTCAGCTTGGAAAAGGAAACAAACATTGCATCAAAGTTTAAATTATGGATTTGAATTCTTGGAGGATATTAAAGTTTTTAAAAAATAGAACCGCGCCAAACATTTTAGAACAACACAAAATGGAACAAGTGTGATATAAGTTGGAAACAAATGGTAGCAGATTGTGATCATACAATTCCTATATTAAACTTTCACAAGGAAGCTGATTTATAGCTAGATGAATTGAAGGTAAAACATTAACCTTCATGCGGCAGTAAATAGTTTGCCGATATCACACTAAAGTGGGAGTTAATAATGTCATCAAGTTTATTTTCAGCAATATAAGAATATTACTTATTTAGAATTTTCTTTTGAAAACTGATGAAACTGTCTTTCTACACTCCGGCTCAATACTGGACCAACCACAGCCTTCAAAACTTGAGGATAATAGACCTGCCTCTTTAATTTGCACGGCACAGGGTTTGAATATGTGGCCTTAGTCACAAGTCCCAGAACTTAAAAGGGCCTAAGTCACAAGTTCGAATACGGTACGTGTGTGTAAAAAGGGTCATATAACTTAAAATCATTTATAATGGAATATGAAACCAAAACTCCTTTAACAATACAAAAACAACAACATATCCAATGAAATCGCACAAGTGGGGTCTTAGGAGGGTAGAGAGTACACAAACCTTACCCCTAAATCAAGGAGGTAAAGAGATTGTTTCCAAAGGAAACTCAACTCAAGTACAACAAATCAAAGTAGGTATGGAAAAAAAATAACAATAAGGAAAATATAGCAAATAATAAGGAAGCAATAACACAATAATATGATAACTGAAACACAATAAACAACACATAATGATAGATATCAAAAGCAAAAAACTACAAGAATACAGCTAATACTACAACAAACACCATCAACCCTAAACCCATCGAAAAGCAAGACAACATCTTCTACCCTAATCTGTGACCTTCACACCCTCCTATCTAAGATTATATCCTCAATAAACTGAAGTTGCATCATGTCTTATTTAATTAACTCTCTCCAATACTTTTTCGGCCTACCTCTACAACTCCTCATACCCACTATATCCAACCTATCACACTCTTACTAGGTCATCCACACATCTCCTCTTCACATGCTCAAACCCAATGATGGATCTAAATCACAAAGCAATCCATGCCAGGATTTTCTATCTTAGAGGTTATATATATATTTTTCTTTATTTTACATATCAGGTAAACCTCTTCCCCCAACATTTCTCTCCTTTTCATAGAATCACCGCTCCGATTTGAGCAAATTTCTCTCAAATTAATAAAAATGTTCACCAAGTAAATGACGAATCTACTAGTTTTGCAGAATTCACCTGCAATTTGGCAACTAAACCTCGTATTTCAAGATGTCGATTTGGAGAGTAAAAAGACCTACGCCATAAGAGTGTTTGACACATAACAATGGATTTATGATAGAAACTCAAACAAAGTGAAACAGAAGATTGAAAATTACAGCAACAAGATAGCCTTAAACTGAAAGAACAATCCATACACAAAAACAATCATGAATGAGTCATAGGGATGAGACATACCTGGAAAAATGGAGATGGAAAACAGAGAATTTTGAAATGAGAGAGAGAGAGGAGGCTAGAGATATTAGTGAAGAGAAATGGGGATTTTAAAGGACAAGAAGAAAAAAGGTGAAAAAAAAGGGGCCTCCATACACAGTAGGCGACAAGGACTCTGGAGTCCAAGGCGGGAAAACCATCGGAATATCCGGCTTTTCTGTTTGAATTCGTTCAAGTTTTTTGGCCTCACATTTTTGTCATTTTAAGTCTAATCATTTTTCAAGATTCTCCCAACAAAGTATTCAGATTTTTGACATTCAAAATACTTTATTACCCAAAATAAGTGGTTGTAAGGGTCATTTTGTTGCTAATTAGAGGTATATAGTACATATGTTAATAATAGAGGGATTATTTATGAAAATATTAATTATGTAAGAAATCAATAAATCCTAAGAATTGACATGTCATTTTGACTAAACAGAAAAATGGGTGGGTCAACAAAAGAATGACAAATTTGAGTCACTTTTATAACATTAATCATTGTTTGAGTTATTTGTACATTAATTTCAGTATAATTTATATGATATTTGGTAAATAGATAGGAAATACTTAATATTTTCAATAATAGTTGTCCATTAGTGACTTGACACAATGATTAAGTAGTAAATAATAGGGATAATTTTACCAAATCACCCTTATTAAATATAAGTCATCTAAACATTGAAAAATAAATATTATTCTCTCCGTCCAACAATACTTGTCCACTATTGACTTTGCACACTTCTTAAGAAACTATAAATAGAAGGTAATTTTACTATATCACCATTTGAATATAATAAATACAATGTCTTGAAAATGTAATAGAGAAATAACTATAATTAATGATAAGGGTAAATTAAGAACTAAGTGTAAAATTATTCATTGATTTCATAAAGTGAACAAGTATTGTTGGACATCCAAAATAGTATAGTGGATAACTATTGTTGGACGGAGGAAGTATTTAATAATAAGGGTAAAATAAACACAACATGTTAAACTATTCATTGGTTTTATAAACTGGACAGGTATTGTTAGACATCTCAAAATAGTATATATAGTGGATAAGTAAAGATAGACGGAGGGAGTAAGCTATTCATGTATTAAATTAATGCGATATTTGGTTGATAATTTAGAAACCCGCACAACTAATATATGTATAAGTTACGAGGAAATTTATATATTATTTTATGCAGGATAGAAGGTGGAATAACTAATATGTGCATAACTAATACATGAATAATTAATTTTTGCATAACTAATACTTGCATAAATAAGGAGTACATAGATTCACTCATAACTAATTTCTACATTACTTATACCTGCATAACTCTAACTAGCTATCAAACAACGCCTCAAGGACATATATGGATGGACCGGTAGAATAACATTCCGGAAATATATAAACCAACAATATAACAGAAAACAATATTAAACATTTTTTTAATAATAAAAGGGGCAAATATATTGCTTTTCTCTATTTGAAATTTAGCTAAATAGCCTCAAATTTCAAATAAAATAATTACTTTCTTGATATTACTTTCAGTTCAGTTGAGGTTGTTTCAAAAATCTTAGTCTTACTAAATAAAAGTTACATAAGATGGTGGATTTCACTTACCTTTTATCGGAGAGATAACAATACAACAAATTCACTAGGTAAAATATTTCAGGTAAGTTATGAATCATAAATATGTTAAATTGTAACAAGTTCAATTCCAACGTATTATAGTTATATAAACTAATAAAATTTAGGAAAAGAAAATCGATAATTAGGAATAAGGTTTTAATTCATTAGCCAAATTTATATAATTAGGAATAAAAAGATAATTTAACAGGATCTTATTGGGTTACCAATTAGTCATTAAGTAAACTCAAAGAAATTGATAACCAAATTGATACATCAACATGAAAAAACACAAATTCTTAGAAAATCGTTAAATCAATAATCCGATATTAATAAATTAAGTAGCATCTTTTTTATTATTATTTATAAGTTAAATCAAAATTCACATCTCCCTAGTGAAAATCATAAATGTGAACACCAAGTAGATTTTGAAAATGTTGTTTTTGACGTTGGATCCTAATGGTGGCGCTCGATCCATTAAACCAGTCCAAACTCTATGCATTGTGGATGGTCTAGACAAATTCTTGTTTGTGATTCGACCAGTAGAAATATCTATATAAAACTTTCTTTTTATTCAATAAAAATAATTGATGAACTTATTTCTTTTGATATTTGGTTGTCAAAATTGAGAAAAATGACTCGCATGATCCGTTTTTAACTTAAATTATTTTTAACTACTTTATTTCTCGATCAATGCTGCTTGGCTCCACCCTTTTGCTGCTTGGCTCCACCCTTTTGCTTCAAACTTCTATCCTACGCCACCCTGTGCTAGTATATTTTACTAGATTTATGTCTAACTTTATACCAAAAATTGACTTAAGGAACAATTACTCTTCTAGATAAAACGTTTTATACAACCATTAGGAATTGTAGTATCGATTTTTTTAAAAAAAAATAAAATTGAAGTGAACTACAAACTTTATCGCTAATTCATGGCTAAATTGCTCAAAGCTAAAATTTTATTAAGTCCCATATGCATGTATTACTTGTCCGAAGAATGCTAAGAATGGTCTACATGTACTACATTAATCATATAGATATGATGTTTTTCCTTTTTGCAGTAAGCTCGAGGCCACCCACGCTTTATTTTTTTAAGTACACTTATTGCATGTGAAATGTTTTCTTATGTGTGATATTCGATCATTAAAATCTTGGGGTCGTTTGACACTGGGATAAAAATAAATAGTTTTGAGACAAAAAAATAGTTCAGGAATAAAATTTTGGTGTCTTGTTTGGTTGCCATGTTTGAAATAACTTATCTCACCATTTATACTATAATGATATACATTATGGGAAAAGTTATCCCAGAATAATTAATCTTGAAAAAACTTGTTCCCGACCAAACAATCCTAGTTCTATCATGCTTTATTTACTTTATTTACTTTATTTCCATTATTGTACTTCTTTAGTTTAAAAAAAAAAACATTTTATTTTGTATCATAATTGTTATAATACTCTCATATCTCATACTTCTTTCCAAAATAGCATCAAGAAATAATATCATTTTCAAGAAGACAACTAAACAAGTGTAAAACTTGTCACCAATTATTTTTTCATTCTTATGCTCCTCTTTAATCACCATCTTCAAACAAAGGAGCATGAATTAAATTATTACATAAAAAAATAATATCATGACATAACTATAGTGAGACACCATAATTCAAAAACCTTAAAGTAAGGGAATAATATTTTTCATAACTCATAAGAAGTATTACCAATTTCTCACACATTTCATCTAATAAATAACAAGCTAATAATATAGCTTCACTAAAATAATTATGTCTATTTATCAACACTAAGAATTCTTCTAAAAGGAGTAAATTTGCACCGTTGGTATGCCAAACACATAAGATGACAAAAGTAAATACAAATATTAGCATTTTCAACATTTATTTAAAATAATAAGCACACATAAATAAATCATGATTAGAAATTTAGAAATTAGAATGTTCATTGCTCATAAAACATAACCTCTTCACCCAACTTTTCCTAATAATCTCATATATATATATATATATATATATATATATATATATATATATATATATATATATATATACTAGTTCTCGAACACATGCATTGCACGTGTATCTCATGCTAATTAGTTTCAATGTTCTAAAATGATATAAAAAATATTGAAGTATGTATGTGCTGAAAATCGTAGGACGGAGAAAAATACGAGTCTAAATTGGTGAAAAATTTGCAACAATTTATTCACCAACTCTTCCTTGTGTGGTACCTCAATTTTCATTGAAGTTCGAACTTATTCAGCCATTGCAAATCACACTTGAGATTTTTTAAGAAGAAGAATAGTAGAAAGATTAAAAAAATATTAGTGTAAAAATGAGAGGAAACCCCTCTATTTATAGCTAACAAATAGTAGTATTAATAGGTGTCAATTGTGCCTTATCCGAAAAGTTACAACCCTTTAAAAGAGTCACAACTCATCGTAAAAGTCACAATCCTTTGGAAAAGTTACAACCCTTCGAAAAAGTCACAACTCATCGAAAAAGTCACAACCCTTTGGAAAAGTCGCAGCCCTTCGAAAAAGTTACAACTCATCGGAAAAGTCACAACCCTTTGGAAAAGTCGCAACCCTTCGAAAAAGTCACAACTCATCGGAAAAGTCACAACCATTCAAAAAAATCACAGCTCACCGGAGAAGTCACAACTCTTCGGAAAAGTCACAATCTTTTGGAAAAGTCACAACTCATCAGAAAAGTCACAACCCTTCAATGTAAGAAGGTGTCTATTTTTAATATAATATAACTAAATAAATAAATGAATAAACTAAATTAAGTGTTTTTAGTTGGGGGTGTTATAGTAATTGAACATTCAAGTTTGCGAGTTCATACTTTTAAGGAGTTAACACCAATGAGTTTAAGAAGAATTTTTTCTTTTAAAAAATTAAATAGTTTTAGAATCATCTAAATAAATAAAGTATAGGATACAAAATAAACTTTGTTTACGCAAATATGTTTTGTAGCATCCAAGTCTAACACCTAATCTCACACATTTGGTATAAGATACCTGACCACAATAATTTATATTATCTGCTTAATTAATTTTTATTTTTTACTAATTAGCAAAATTATCATTTCTCTAAATCTTTTTAACCGTGAGAGATAATTACCTTTACACAACATAATAATTATTTTGATTGATGCAACCTTGTCATTCACATAAAAACCTTCACTCCATCTTTGAAAAAGACAATACCATATTCAAATACAAAAAAACTTTTAACTTGCACATAAATATATCATATTTGTATAATAATACTAGAAACTGATTCACTTGGAATCATGAAAATGCTAGTTAGAGAACGGAAAATATCTTGGGAGCTGATAGATACAGTGGAAGAAGCTATACACATAGTGGGACAAAATGGAGTTAAAGCCCAACCTGTGTACATAGAAGCTATACACATAGTGGGACAATGGACTGACTTTTCATTTCTCAAAGTTATTTCGGACCACTTGGCCCATTTTTTTGCTTTTATTAGGTTGTAATTGATTTGCTTGTCTTGAATAAACGAGCTCTGAGTCAATTTGATTTAAAAAAAAGGAACTTCCACTACTAAATCGATTCAAATTGAGAATTTTTTTGTATTAAACATGTCACGACCCAAAACGAGTCATGAGTGGCACCCACACTTAACCTCCTAGGTGGGAGAATCAACGCATCTAAACCCCAACTTATATTAATTGTTCAACAACAAAATACAACCATAATGCGGAAGCTCACAACTTAAAATAAACAATAAAAGAAACTATTAGAGTTTATTACATATTATCCCCAAAACCTGAAAGTCATCACATCAAGGACATCTATTCTCAAATTATCAAGTCTAAGAGTATTAAAGATATCAAAATAAATAAATAGGACAATGTATGTCCGAAAGCTAAGGACATCATGCCATGATCGAGAGAGAATCCAACACGAGCTAGATGAAATAGCTCACCCTGAATTCTGATGTGCTGGAGACGGACTAGAGCTGAGGGCGAGTCGAAGTCGGTGGTGCACTCGCTGCACTCCACAACAGGAAAACGAAGGAAACACAAGTAGGGATCAGTACAAGGCAATATGTACTGAGTAGATATCATCGGCCGACTCAAAATAGAAACTGATATGCATAAAGTAATAGTATAAAATCAACTATAGCACGTAGCAGGTGGCAAGCAACAAATCACATGAACAAGTGACAACAACACTAAATCAAGTACACAATCAGTCAACAATATCAAGAACACACATGAGGACTCAGGCCTCCACACCACGCTCTTTTGGGAAATGAGTTCTTTGAGATTTAGTATATTAAGTTAATTCAATATGTTTTTCTTTAATGTTACTGTGTCGGAACGTGACACCTATCCAATAATAACGTGTCGGAACGTGACACCCGATCCAATAACACCGTGTCGGAACGTGACACCTGATTCAATAATACCATGTCGAAACGTGACACCCGATCCAATAATATTGTGTCGGAATGTGACACCCGATCCATTAATACAGTGTCGGAACATGACACCCGATCCATTAATACCGTGTCGGAACGTGACACCCGATCCAATTATATCGTTAATTCATTTGTCATTATTTATCATATCTTTCCACTTCCTTATCAATATTTCATTAAGCCTTCTTTATTCAAGGCATCACTTAAATAAAACAAGTTTAAGATTATAGATTTCGCGGTCTTGGGATTACAGACCATTCACAACAACACATGAATCATCCAAACCACAACAACCAAGTACATAGAAAATTTCACAATATCGCTCAATGACTATCAATCACTATTAAGAGTCTATCTATCACATAGAATAAACCATAACCTACCTCAACCGAAGAATCGAAGTCAAGCAAGGTAATTCTCCAATGCTTTTCCTTTCCTCAATGCTTCCGAACATTTCCAATCTATCAAGTATGCATAATTTGTAAGTTAACGAGTCTATAGACACCCATATTACTATATGTCTAGCCTAGACCCAAAACTCACGTACATTTATAATCAACTTCCTAAAGTTCAAGACTGAGGGTAAGTTTTAATTCCTCCAACTATCCTAACTTTAATGGTATTCAAATAATACAATACACTTAATATGATAATAAAATAGTAACATTACGAATTGGAGCCATTGGTTACGAAACCAGTGGCATACACCATGAATCCAATCAAGGTCTGGTCTTGAACTTGCCCATCCATAATCACATGAATGCTACAAAAAAATAGTTTGTAACTTAACTTTATTCAAATTATACCAACATATGGCTTGCAATCTTTAATTCTAGTGTCACTCATTATTAAATTATAATTATTCTCATTAATTAATGACAATCCTTCTTCCTGTTGGCATTCAACATATATATATATATATATTAATAATAACAATAAACAATTCTTTCACTTCAGTTTTACCCGCCCAACATATATAATAGTAATAATTTCTAACCCCTACTATTAGCTACGGTCATGGAGATTCGAGGCATTACCTGGATGTCGCTTTTCCCAGGTAGATACGGCGCAGGTATTGGTTCTCGCTAAATTTTCTTTCTTCTACAGATTATTTGCTAACTTAATTATTATATAGAAGTGGTGAAAGTAACCCACTACTAATTTTATTGTTATTTCCTTTAACCACCAACTAACTTAATTATTAAAATTACCCCATTAATTATATAATGATAGTTACAAATAGTCCAGAATACCCATTTAGAATCTATCGAAGAGTCTTTTATGAAATAAAAAGCTCTAGTACCCAAAATGACCTAATGGGTCGTTACAAAACAATGTGTGGATTTGGAGAATTTTCTGATTTGCTGTAGGAAAATCGGCCCCTAATCTCGTATCAAACCCCTCCTTTCTTTTTTTCTCATTATAACGACTTGCACAAGTCATTCTCTTGAATTAGCCTATTTTTGCA
Source organism: Solanum appendiculatum (assembly GCA_018342035.1). Classification (NCBI taxonomy): domain Eukaryota; kingdom Viridiplantae; phylum Streptophyta; class Magnoliopsida; order Solanales; family Solanaceae; genus Solanum; species Solanum appendiculatum. Next base: position 277,954 of record JAGDQO010000113.1, read on the forward strand.
ACACACTTTAAAATTGAAACAGTCAAATCGATCTCATTCACGCAAAGTTCAATATCGAAAATTCTACTAACCTAAATTCATTTAAGACGTTTTTCTTTTAAAAAAATTCATTTTAGACGTTTTGTCCAATACTTTTTCAATCTGCCCTAGACTTTACCTCGTTCAAATTTTGTATGAGATTAGCCTATTCTGAAATTTTTCATATCACTATTTTAAAAGTTTTCTTACCCAAATATTTCATCATTGAATTCTCCATAACGATCGAAATAGTCATTACAACTTTTGAGTTTTCTTGTTCTCTCTAATAATACTTCAATTGTATATTTTGCAATGAAATAAATTTTGAATAAATTGTGTCAGATAATTAGGTAGAAAATAAATTTTGTCCAACTTCATAAAATTTTGGTGTTCCTTTATTTGTTGTAATAATTTACTATTAATTAGCTACTTTTAAATATAATAATTATGATTTAATCACTCTTTATAAATTGCGGTTTTGCAAAATTTATTCAGGTAGAATGTGTAAAATATTTTGTTGTTAATTATCATTCATATTTCATGATTTTTTTAATTTTTCAACCCATATTTAATATTTGAATTGAAGTTTGAAAAAATTCGATTCACTCTAGAATATTTTACATTGTTCAAATCACGTATATATAACAAGCACTCATATCAAGAATCAACATCTCGAGAATCAAAGGAGCTAGAATTTGAGAAAAAAAATATTTCTTGTCACTTGAGTTAGACCTATTTATTGCAAAAAAAATTACAAACTTTTATTATATTATCCTTCTTCACATTTATCTTATTCATTTTCTTTTTATGACTACACGGTTTATGAATGTATTTCTTAATTGTTTTTTAAAAACATTTTTAATGTTGTATCGAATAATACCGTGTAAAATATGATACTTAGACTTAATAATCATTATTTCATCAATAATCGAATCAGAATTCTTAACTTGTTAGTCATTATTTTATTCAAAACCAGTAAAGAGAAAAATAAAAGATAGTTAGTAATGTTCTATATATGTGTTAAAATATACAGAGAAATAGAAATATAATTCAAAATTTATTAAAATTACTTATTTCATGCCAGGAGACAGGATGTTCGAATTCTTTGTTAGTGAGAATTTTCCAACGAGAAGAAAATTCTACATCATGACATGTATCATTGCGGCAAATTTTTTTTAAGTATCTTTTGTTGAGAAATTTGTAAATATAGTTAAAATTATTATTATTGTTCTGATACGGAATCCCTTGCACGTAATACTCTTCGTTTGTATAGCACCAAATAAAATTCTATGATAACTATTCAAAAAATAAACAAATAATTAACCTAAAATCTTCTCAAATAATTTTATTTAATGTAAATAAATAGATTAAAAAAACATATTAAGAATATTTGAGATCATTAATGGTGGGGAGCGAAAGAGTCAAGAGTGATTTGAAATTGGGATAGTTATATTTCATGTTATTCAAGAAAAAGTTGGAAGCTTAAGATAAATAAATTTTAAAAAGTATATTTTAGAAATAAAAATAATTTAATAATATGAATATAACAAAAATAAAAATATAATTTCTAAAATTTGATGAATTTATAAATTTATGGATTAGTAACCTACACAAATTGTACGAATTGTGACTGTTTTTCAATGTTTGAAAGAGAAATAAAAGACTTAGATTTCCAAAAAATGGATTTAACTTTTTTAGGAAAAAAACAATTTTTTTTTAAAAAAAGTCGCCACTTAATTTTTAAGAAAATCAAGAAAAAACTTAAAATTTTCAAAAGATTTTAAAACAGGAAAAATCATTTGAAAATACCAAAGAGGGTTCGTGGTTCAAATTTACACTTCGAGAAGGGTTTAGGCGTTCAAAATGCCCGATAACTCGCGGTTGTCCTACGACTTGACTAGCTTTGAAAATATTTATTAAGATAAAAATTATTTTTTTCAAATATTACTTAAAGGAAATGAGCTTAACATTTTTAAGAAAAATATTTTTTATGTTGACAAACTACTTATTAAACAAATAAGTAAAAACATTAAATATTTCAATCAAACATGAAAATAAAGAAAATGCCATCTTTTGGGAACTTAATTAAATTAAATCATAATAAAACAAAGGATTAGAGAGTTAATACAAATAAATAAATAAATAATGATAAAAGAAATAAATAATTCAAATTTGGGTCCTTGCCCAAATTCAAATCTATTGGGCTTTTGGCCCACCTGTCCTAAATAATGGGCTTTTGGCCCCCTTTAACCTGTCCTAAAATATCCAAAATCTGTTCATAATAAGTGGGCTTTTGGGCCCATTTCGCCTGGACCTGCTAAACAAAAATGAACATTGGGCTTTCAGCCCATCTTTTCGAACCCCTGCAATCTGAATATACAATGAGTGTATACTGCTGTATATATGCCATATTTTGGCATTTTCTCTGTACATCGGGCTGTACATCAGATATACAGCCTAATCAGCTTCCGAACACCTGTATTGCCTAATTTAGACCTGTATATCAGCATTTTTGACTTGTATACCAGTGTATACTGGTGTATACAGTCCATTCTTCGGACTTTTTGAGGCTCATATTTGCATTTCCAGCCCTGTACGTCTGTGTGTGACCTGTTCATCAGCTTCAATATTTTTTGCAATGGCTGACTCGAGGAGGAATGAACATTGGGCCTTTACAGCCCATTTCATATGCAAGAGAGACTAGATAGGGGTCCAGTGGACTCACCCAAAGATTTCATACTTTCAGAATGCAGCGAACTAGAAACAAGCGAGCTCGAGAATAATTCCAACCACCACGGTGAGCATCGATGGATTCCGACGAAAGCTCCGACGACCGAGCAAAAGAGTGAAACTAAGATTAAACTAACTTTCCCCTCTGTATCGAATGTATTTCTAATATCTATTTCATTTCCACTCTATATGTAAGTTGTGGCTAACTACAAAAAATGAAGAGAATACGACCTTAAATAGAGAAAACTAGGGCTGATTTTGGGGGTAAAAGGGACGAAAAAATTGAAAATTCAAATTGTAATTCAAACGGGAATCTAGAGATAAGGTTGGACAGCTTAAATCCGTACCTTTCTCAACGGAAAATTGAAAGGAGCCATCTGATTTCTTGAGAAGGACGATCGAGGCATCAAGATTTCGACACCTAACGATTCTCATCTAGTGGATAAGAACGAGAGGAGAGGGTCACGCGCATGAGAGGTTCTGTCTTCGCTGAATTCGTGATGGATTCAGTCATGATTTCTAGGCTCGATCGATTTGGATTTGGACGCGATTTGGGCTCGTGTTGCTCGCTGGAGATTCTGGGATCATTACTGGGTTTCTTCGATTTTGGGTCGCCTGGTTCCAGTCGGGTTCGCAGCATTGGTCGCTGTTCTTCGCGTAAAGAAGACAATAGAGAATGAGTACGGGTTTGTTCTTTTGCTGTATTGTTGGGTCAGTTTGAAGGAAAAGGGGAATTGGGCTTTGGTATTACACTTGGCACTACAAGAAAAAGGTTTATTAGGGACCAACAATTAGAGACGAGTGGAAAAACTGGTCCTTGTATGTATATCTATAGAGACAAGATTATTTAAAGGTCGCTAACTCTTGTAAATTAGGGAAGAAAATAAATCTAGTCCCTAACAGTGTATAATAAGCTGGAAGAGACAACCCCAATCTAAATATTATGTTTGAGAATATTTATACAATTATCGCTACCCTCAACCACCCAACCCCCCTCTCTCTCTCCTCAAATAAGCCTCTCCTCATGTAAACCCTCTTTTTCAGAAATCATATATGTGAAAACTGTAAATCAGAACTCGATTGGTTCACTCACGGATCATTTGGGCAAGAAAACTTCAAATCAGTGTTTTTCTTCTTCTTTTCTCTCATTTAAATTGGTCTTCTATGTGATTTTTTAATGGTGTATATATTGTATTATTGTGATTTATATGCGAAAGAGTGGTGAGGGTTTCTCTATTTAGATTCCAAAACTCATTCAGATTTAAGTTTATATTTTGGGAGGTGGAGGGCTCAATCTTAATTTCATTCTTTAGAGCATTTGGGTTTGTTTTGTATCTTTTTAGCAATTACACACTTTTCAATTCTTGGTGATAGATTTTTCAACCGTTTGTATTCAAGATTACATGCCAAATTGCGATATTGTGGATCTGGAGTTTTTGCCATGCTTTGGGGAAGTGTGATGATTTCATTACACTTTTGGAGGGTTTTCTAATCAGGTAAATATGTCCATCATTTCCTTAATATCATTGAGAACTAGCGTAGAGGAGAGAAGGGGAGGAAGAAGTGTTGGTAGCAGAAGTGTGGAGTTTAAAATTTTTCACTAGTTCAATTAATCTTTCATTTAATGTGGATGAAATAGCTAATGCTTTGATTCATGTTACTAACTATTAAAATATTAGCAGAACAATTCTATCATTGTTGTATATCTAGGTCTACCTATTATTCTTATGTCTTCACCACATGCATAGCTATATATGAGAAAGGAATTTGTAACTATATAAGGGATTTGTAGCCACGAAAGTGATTCTTTGCCACAGAGGAAATCTATTTCCAGGAAGCTTAGCATAGTTATATCAATTTATAGCTATGAAAGAGGAACTATCTTCATAAATTCAGTTTCGTATCCTTGATTGAAGTCAACTTGAAATTCATTTTCTGAAATTGAGGTTAGTTCACTGAGCAGGAAACTAAAGTTCATCCTTGAATACTAGAATTGTCAACTATGTATATATTGTGTAGTTCTTCACCTTTCTAGTTTTGTGGTTGTTATCCAGGGATATGAACTGAAACTCATCTTTGCTCTTTCTGTTGTGAATCGAATTTAATTTGAAGGTTGAATATCATTTTTTAATACTTATAATTGAATCTGAAGTTAAGTTAAATTCCATTGTTGACAATATTAGATCTTCATTTTGAGTTGGGAAAACTAACCTAGGATTGAGTAAAATAGCTTCTCTAAATGCTGCTGAAGTTCTAGTTTATTTGTTTCTTATGTATAATGGATTGATGAATTTGAATAAAATATCTGAAAAAAACAGAGTGTCAAAAAGTTATTGTTGATTTTCGAAAAGAGGTAATTATTGAATGTGGGATTACTGTATTACTGTTTAGATTTTTCTATCGAAGCACGATACTAATTCGACAATTGACCTAAAATTTTGAGCTAAGAATTGATTAATAGCTTATGTTTGAGAGTTGATCAATAGCTTCTAAAACTTAGAGCTGAGAATTGATTAATAGCTTCTGAAATTCACTTTAATATGACCCTTTCTAAGACCTTGTGATTAAAAAGGTGACTTTATGAACTAATAGCTATTAGTTGAGTGGATAAATATTTTTCAATTTAATCGAAAAAAAATTATTAGTTAGGTGACCATTTGAGAATCAATCTGTTGTATTCCCACACCTCTTTTGGACCATCGTGCAAAACATATCTTCTTCAACTATTATAGAAACTCATCTTAGAGATGAAAAATTAAAGTGCAAGTTTAGTAAAGATGTAGTTTTTTCTTAAACTACACTACATATTCAGAAAAACCTATAATAAAACAATCTAGGGAGCTTACAACCTATAGGTCCCTATAGAGCCTACAATATATATATATAATAAGTAGATTTTTTGTCTAGCAGTAACTAGATAGGGCAATAAAAAAATTTGATAGCATGCAATAGTTATCATCATTCTTGCTTGTAACATTAGTTTAGGACACTTGTATTATATTTGTTGTAGAAAATTATTTATCTTCTCGTGTACCTTCATTATTTTTTATTAATATTGTTCTACTACAAAGTTACTACGGCTATAACTTATATTTGTTTTTGTAAGAGTTCTAACCCTACTGTTGGATCTAAAACAATAAAACGACTTGCACACGAGATTAGCTCTATATAGGTGACCAACTACCTTATTCTAGTATATTTGTATGTGTTGGCTTCTATTACAATATCTATGTTCATCATTCCCGCTGTACTATTACTCCCTTTTATCTACCCACTCTTTCGAAGTTTCTAATAATGAAAACTTTTTAAAAAAATTTATTATCTATCTCCCTTTTTTTTTTTGACTTGTATAGTACACATATAAGACTCCTTTTACGTCACATCTCTATATTCTCTTAATAAGGGTCGACACATCTGAGAACAAAAAACTTAAAATATTTCGTAGGTAGACAATATTCGATTGGCAAGTTAGTAATTATGACTCGAGAGAAATTCTCCAGCAATTTGTTTACACAACTCTATTTACACATAAAGAATTATTAATTTAGTTGGGGCTGCTTTGGATTCAACTGGAATCATCAAGTTGTTAGGAACTGAACTGAACAAAGAAACCTTAACATTGCATTTTCAGCTTTCTTACAAAATTTCTAATTCTTATGACTACTCCCCTGTTTATGAACCTCACTTTTGTGTTTCTGAATCCAATTGCTACCATAAATAGCACAAAAAAAATATCTTAGCAAACTATTTTTTTCCCCAGAATTTCTAGTTTTCGACAAAGTTTCGTGATTCCTGCAAGTTGTTGAATATGTATTGAGTTTGGCTCTGGAGTTTAGTTGTGCATCTTAGAAAATGAATATGTCTTATTGTTTGATTTTGAGATTTAGTCCAATATTATAAGAAGTTTTTTCATATAGTGCACATTTGATACAATTTATAACTTAAATGTAACTGCTTGATCACATAGACCTAAATTTGGATTTATTTTTACAAAATCATGTAAAATTTCAATTTTATGTTTTTAGTGTTTAAGGACTAGTTTATTCAGTTTTTCTCAATTTCTATATTGTGTCTAGTTTGTATACAATTTTAAATTTTAACTTCTACTTAACATTGTTTGGTTGACATTCTAATTTATTAATGAATATATATTTTTGTAGCCCCCTTTCCATTGTTGTTTCAAACTTTGAATATATATATAATTAAACTTGATAGATTTGACACTCCAATGCTTGAGTTACTATTAGACATAATTCATAATTTAACTAATTTTCTAGTAGTTCATCTTTATAATTTTTTTATTGTATAGATTGTGTCTTTTGTAGGTTTTGGAGACTTGAGTTTAGAAGTCAAGCAATAGCTTTTGAAAACATTAAGCAAGCTGATAACTTCTTGAACATTTTGCAAGGCCTAATAGATCAAAATTTGTATTTGTAAAGTGACTTGTATCTTTGTCATCAAGTGACACTAATGAGATGTTAATTCATATTTTAAACTGAATTATATGTATGAAACCATGATATTATTGAGTATTTTTTTGGAATCCAATCGATTTGAATATATGTAAGAAACTCTTGAACCATTGGAGGTAAATTAGAGACCGAAAGTATTACTCGTCTATAAAAGTTCATCTACTTTTCAGAGATTTAGCGACCAGAAAACACTATTTTTCAAAGATGAAAAATATCTATTTGGGACGACATATGTAGTCTCTAAAAGTATTTTAGCGACCAGTTTTATTTCCGTCCCTAATGCCATTTAAAGACAGGCTAAAGAAGCCCGTCGCAATTAACTTTTAGCGAAAACAGCTATTAGGACGGGTGGCGACCATCATTTTCCCATCCCAATAGACAATTTGGGACTGGATTCGCACATTTAGGGACCAGATTTCCCTTCCTTAGAGGCTGTTTTTCTTGTAGTGTGGGCTACTGGAAATTGTTCAAAATGGTCTAAAAAAAGAATGTTTAAGGTGAGCTTAAAAGTAGCTGGAATTGTAACTAAGAAATAGTCAAACGAATTTATAATTTATCCAAATGAAGTTAAGATTGTAGCCAAATTAATTGAAATTAGTAAATTCTGCTAGTACTTTAAATAGGACAAATTTATATAATTAACGAAGGAGCTTCTTAATTTTAACGAAAATAAAATAATTAGTTTAATAATAAACTAATTAACTCAAAATATATAATATTGATTGACTAAACTAATTAACCAAATATTTAAGTAAAACTAAAATCTTTTTGAGATGATTTTTGAATATTCATAAAATACACTAATTATATACAAAATTATATAAAACCTATATATTATTTAAAAATTATAAAAAGTAACTAAACTAATCTAAAATAACTTGAAAAACATTTTTTGAATTTTATAAAAACTAATTATTTCAAAATTGAAGAAGCTCGATAATTAATCTATAACGTGGAGGGCCAAAATTGGGTCTCAACAGTGACAAAATTCAAATCTCAATAATAAAATCGCCATAAGAAGATTTTATTTGTGGAGTTTAGAAAATATGTCACAAAATAAATTTATAGTGATATTTTTTAAAATTCCCACAATTAAATCGCTTCAAATTGAGCAATTTTTTGCATTTATTGAAGCCCAATCGGGCCCCCAATCCCGTATCAATCCATTTCTTTTGTTTTTTTTCCACTATACCGACTTGCATGGGATAAAACCTAAAAATTTCTTTCAAATTAGCCTATTTTACAACACCCTTTAAACTTGAAGTAGTCAAATCGACCTCCTTCACGCCAAGTTCAATATCGAAAATTTTTAATCACCCAAATTCATTTTCGAAAAGCCCTATGAATTTTAAATTACTTGTTTCATGTTACGATGTTCGAATTATTTGTTGGTGTAATTTCTCAACGGGTAGATTACTCTTCATAATTATATGTCTCATTGCGGCAAGATAATCTTAAGATTTACTCACACTTAATTCAAATTTAAGATTTATAAAATAATGTAACATGTAAAAATAAATTTAAAATATGATATATATACTACCCACTCAACAACAACAATGAGAATAAAAATTATAAGAATCAAATAATTCATATGTATACCTTGGTCAATATCAACCCAAAAAAGAATCATGTATTAATGTTGTAGTTTCACATCCTTCTGTTATGTCTATTTGATAACTTGTGAATCATTGCTTATATTTATTATTAATATAACATCTAATTAAGTAATCTTATTAATTACTATATTTAAAAATATTAAATTACATTTTAAATAATTTTAAATATAATTAAAAAAACATTTCAATAACGACAGTCAAGATATAAAACACCTTAAATATGTTAGATATCAACACATTATAGGAAAAGAAATTTGAAATATAATTCTTACTTAAGTATTCCATGTAATAAGCATTTATTAAAATTGCCAACATAAAAGTTTAATCTTTTTTTGCTATGATTTTAGTTATGCAATTTTATTTATAATATAATTTTTGTGATGATAATTCAAATGATTTTTTTCATTTCAAACATTTTCAAGCTATCCATCTCTAGAAGTAGGACGAGAAAAAGTCGATATGTTATTTGAAAATTTTGCCTAAATATTTTATTAGCAGAACAATATAAAAAGTAATGACTCCGATCAAAAAAATAAAAAGTAATGACATTTAAAACTCAATATCATTAAAATCTCACCTTATATAAATTTTGCACTTAAACTGCATATAAATGAAAAGAAAAATGAATAAAGGAGAGAGTTTCTAATATTTAAGAGTTTTGAATTTAAACTTTTACATGTTTAAATAATTTTTTAAAATAAAATTTGAAAATATTTTAATAACGACAGTCATAACTCAAAATACTTTAAATATGGTAGATATCGACACATTATAGAAATCATAAATATCATATAGTTCATGAGTATTATCGGATATCGACCTCATTTAATATCAACCCAATAGAGTTACACATTAATGTTGATGTTATGTATATTTATTAATTATTATATTTTAGAAGATTAAATGAAATATTTAAATAATCAAGTAACTACTCTAGTTAACAGCAATCCAAGAGAGTACTTACTCGTTAATGTTGTAGTCTTATACTCCTATGTTATGACGAATGATAACTTGCGAATAAATTTACATTTGTTATTAATATTATCTCTAATTAAGTAGTTTTATAAAATTTAATATGTCTAAATAAATTTAAACTACATATTCAAATAATTTTTGAAATACAATTAAAAAATATTTTAATAAAACAACCAAAATTCAAAATACTTTAAAGTGTTGACCCTACTAAACTACACTAATATTTCTACACTATGACTCAATTAAAGATAGACCTTTTATATTTTATAAAAACACTTAAATTTTTTTATATCATGAATATCATACTGTTACATTCGTCATTCTCCTATAAAGTTATCAATATTTTCTAAAAACATTCACACCTTGTATAGAATATAAATCCTACATAAATGAAATTCTTCTTAAATAATTTTAAAGTAAAAGAATAATAAAAATAAAAAATAAAATGAGATAATATATAATAAAATTACAAATAACATACGTATTTAAAGTAAAATAATTTTTTTATTAATAGTTGATGTGTCTTATTAAATAATTTGTATCCTTTAATATTTTCAAAAATATTAATTCTTCTTTTAATCAAATGCATTATTATATTTTTTTATTTTTGTTTAAAAATTTGTAAGAATAACTTCAAAAAAATGTTCTGTTTCTGATTTTATTTTGTCGTTTATTAATTATATTTTAATATATTTAATTATAGATAAATTTTATAAGATGTGTAAATGTAAAATTTTCTTAGTTCATGAAGTGTAATTGTTTGATTTTAATATACAAAGAGTGTATTTAAAGTTGAGTTGTATTATAAAAGTGTTTAATATATTAATTATGTATATACGAAGAATATGAAATTAAATCTCATAAATAATTTTTTTTTGTGATTTTAAAAAACGTTTTACATTAGTGAAGCTTCACAATACCATAAACTATTTTTTTTAATAATTTCATTTTATTTTTGTCATTTTATAACATAAGTTTAGCCAATTTGAGTGCTTAAAATAAAATCATTTATTTTCACATATTTTTTAAAGAGACAGCGAAAGAAAATTTTATTATAAAAAGAAGAAGAAATAAACTGGCAAAGAAAAAAAAAGAATAAAGAATTAAAAAATGAATGAAACCATTAAATGTTTTAATAGGTGGGAGCCAAAGAGGTTAATGTGGTTAAAATAATAAATGCATCCTAAAATTCAGTAATTTTGTAATTGGAAAGACTTTAACTTTGTTTTGAAAAGAAAAGGTTATTATAGTCTTTTACATGTTTCTGGCCAAATTATGGCCAAAATTTTCTAGCCATTTAGCAGTTCTCTTTTTTTTTTTTTTAGCTATTATAGTATCAATTAATTACTTTGAAAAATGTAGAATTTCTTGAAAATCTTAAGTTTTTAATTCATCCATTTCATAATTAATAGGGGTAAAATGATAAACTCACTATGTCAATCATTGTTTTTCTTAATAGGTGTGTCAATTCAAAAGTGGACAAGTAATTAGAAACAGAGGGAGTAGTTAACTTAAAGTTTTCTCAAATAATTTGATTTAATGTAAATAATTTGATTTGTGTAGTTGGTAAATCGATTGAGGAACTAACGATTCCTCCATAAGAAAAAAAAAATTCATTTATATCCTATTCAATAATAATGTCATTTTCTTCAATAGACAAGGTTCTTTTCTTGAAACTTTTGTTTTACTGTTTCTAGCTCCATGAGAACTTTTGCTCTCGGGTAAAGAAAATGAAAAAATGAAAAAGAGCAAAGAGAAAATTAGGTGGTAGTCAAATTATACTAGCAGCAGCATTACCTTTGGCAAGAGCGGAAATTGGCGAAAAACTAAAGCGGCTTAACTTAGATCATTACACCCAAGTATTTTGTCATGCAGTGACTGACTGACAGATGTAAGTATGCTTTTACACTATTATATCGCTTAAAATGTAATTATACATAACTAGCTACTAATAGGTGAAATTGATAGTTAGTAATATTGCATTATAAAAAAATAAGCTTTAGTCCCACTAAAATTAACTTTAAATTTCAATAAACTTCAATAATTTTTGAACTTCAGATGCATATGGCTAAATATACATTTATATCTTTCAAATATTTTTAATTTTCATATCATAATATATAAACTGAAAAGTTCAAGATTTGCTAGTTCATTGAAATTCTTTTCTATGAATCGTGAGAGTCTAGAGAAATTCAAGCTCCCATAATAGAATTATTTTTCTTAAATTGCTTTTGTATAATTTTTCGATCTTTGTCTTTGTCATATACACAAGTGGTATATTTATATATTTTTTGTCCAATTGTATCTTTTTCATTTGAAATGTCAAATCTTATGTTTAAATATTTTATTTTCTATTACCGAAAAATGTGATGAAATGTAAAAACTTATACTACATAAATTATAAATGTCGAATTTAGACACTTAAATTAGAGTCATTTCAATTAACAAGGATCACTAAATTCGATAATAAGTTCTTAGGACATCCAACAAAGAGTTGAAAAGAGAAGAGTCTGAGAACTAAGAATGGACAGTATAAGTCGTAGAAAGTTCTACACACCGTAGATCTCGTTCGTGGAAAAAGTCCTAAGACTGCAGTCCTTGCCATTTACGAGAGGATTCCACATGACGTACAACATATTACGGTTCGTACTTTGAGTCGTAAAAGTTTGTCAAACACCAATTTTCCTAGATTAGTATAAACTGATCATACAAAATAACTTACCTATACATGAGATATACATTGTATATACATTATGATACACTCAAATAACTTAATATAGCTTAGGAATAATTTCAGAGGCCTCCCTCCAGGTTTGTCTTAATAATACTAACTTCCCTTGTAACTTGACATATTAAATTCATCTTCCTTATTTTGATATTTTTGTAACTAAATTAATTTAACTGATAAAGTTTCTCTGATATTCCACAACTACCCTTATGTGGTTCCTTTTATTAATTAAATTCCAGGCTCTTTAATATAAACCTCCTCTCAAAAGTTTATCAAATTCTCAAGAAGATGTCAAACAATTGATAATTCATTTTTTTAGTAACTTTATATAAATATGATTTTGAAATTTAGATCATTTCAACCTAATTAGTGGATAATTACAAGAAATTTGTTGATAACTATCCTTTTTGGTGAAGTGCATTTTTTTATTTACCCATTAATCTAAATTATGTGTTTCCTTAAATACTACATCAAATTGAAGTTTTATAATTTTTTTAATAATGTATAAAATAAATTAAAATAATCTATAAAAAGAGCTTGATTATATTGCACTGTATTTAATATTAGTAATTATATAACTAATAACTGAGAGTCTATTTGGCATTGCTGCTAAAAACTGCTTATTTCTAGAAGTGCTTTTTTAAAATAGTTTTTCCGAAAAGTGCTTTTCAAAAAAAATAAAAAATTTGTGTTTGGCAAATTCATTTGAAAAAGTGCTTTTAATAAGCAATCTATGTTTGGTTAAATTTTTTTAAAAAGTACTTTTGAGAGTTAAATTTCAAAAAAGGACAAGTATCAATGTGCTTTAGCTTTTATTTTTTATATGTTATAATCCTCTCAAGTTTTAAAAAAATCAAATCAGAAAAAATAATATGTAAATTACGAAAAGGAAATTAGTTATTTGTTACCTTTCTAGAGGAATTGAAATCATTAATAATTATTTTTATTATTTTTTAAAATTGTTGAAAAATATTGAGAAGAAGAATCTTTTTGTTATTTCTTACCTATTTTTTTTTTTGATTCAATCTTTGGCTATTATCTTTTTTTTTTGTTATAATCCTCTAAAGTTTTAAAAAAATTAAATTGAAATAAAATAATACGTTAATTAATTTTTTTTATTTTTATTTGTTACTTTTTTTGTGAGGGGTGAAATCTTTATTTGTTACTTTTTTTTATAATCTTGCAAAAATATTGTTGTTACCTATTTATAATAATACATAAAATAATATATAAAATATAAATAATAATATATTAACATAGAATAAAATAAAAGGTTTATCATATAAAATATAAAATAAAATTCTTGAATAAAACTTAATCAAACTTATGAGGTATGTTAATTAATAAATAAGAAATATATTGGTAAATATGTATATATGTAAGGGATATTTTAGTCTTCAAAAAAATAATTTTCTGCTTCTGCTTTTTTTTTTAAGAAACAAATTTTTTTAGCTTTTTCCAACTACGGAAAAATTGCTTGTGCTTCTATATAAGAACACTTTTAAGATTTTGCCAAACACTTAATTTTTCAAAAAAAATAAATATATTTTTGACCTTCCAATAGCAATGTTAAAGAGGCTCTAAGGCTACGGCATGATTGCACCAAACATTGGATAATATATTTATGAGATTGTCTCCATATAAGATTTCAAACCAGTTCAACTTTTTTTTTTTTTCATTAACAAAAGTACAAAACCAAATTAAAATCTACAAGTGATTGAAACAAATAGAATATCAAAGAGTGAAAATATTTTTTAATAGACGAGATTTTAATAATAATATTAATTTATAAAATCTCAAGAATAACCAATAATATTTTATTTTTCATTATAACTATTGTTAATGTCACGAGATTTGCACTAAGTCAAATATAGAAAAGATATGTTTATTCATTATAATTTTTTTCTTCTTATTTGAAAAAAGCGCTAGATATTATTTAAAATGATTGTAGATTATAAAGAAAATCTACAGAAACTTTGTATTTGATAATTAAGGTCACAAAGGGGTAATTTTGAAAAATTATGTCAATTTAATAACTTAAATTGGTTTAATTACAAAAAAGTGAGAATAAGGAAGGTCTATGTAATATATCAAACCACCCAGGAGGTTAATGTAATAAAGGTAAATCTGAATGGAGGTCTTCGAAATTATCCCTCTTACTTAACTATATATGAAGTATACATTGATTATACATGAAATATACACTGACTATTCAATCTCAATCAACTCAAAATCATCTCTAAACCGTCCTAAATTATTTTAGATGAAATCCTCTCAATGTTTTGAGTCTTTTAATGTATAATTTATGGTACGTCGAATTTTTAAGGAGAAGAAGAAGGACCAGAAGATGAATAAGAACGAGGGGGAAGAAGAAGAACGAAAAAATCGATGAAGAAAGAGGAAGGCCGAAGATCTAGAAGACGACCATTTTTTTGAAGAAAAAAAAATAGGCTGAACGACTAGTTTTAGTAAATGTTATAAATTGGGCTAAGAAATGGTAAGTAAAATTCATGAGCTAATATTTTATATAACTTAGCCCTTTTTGTGTGTGTGCACGCATGCACGTGAAATTCAGACTATGAAACTGTAAATGACTCGTTAAATCAGTCATAATTTGTTTGATGATATCAATTACTCGGATAACTGTAGTAATTCTTGAGGTAATACGTGCAACAAACCCTGACTTCTGGACCGCTGAAAGAGAAGCAAGTGTCAGTCATATGCTGCTCTTTCTCCATAATTTGTTGATTAGATCAGCTTTCCTCGGCACTTGCTAAATTTGGGCCTGCTAATCTGGCCCACATGTAAACCTTCCAAGTCTTGTAGAATAGATGTCTGCCAACAGCTGAAGTATTACTTTACTATATAAGAAAAGGGAATAAGCACTGGCCTTCCCGTCAATACGTGTGCTTACTTGAAATTACATTGAATTTGAAGGTTATTTCTGTCCTTCTATATTTCACTTTACAGGTAATTCCTTACCTTTTCTCTATCAATTCTAACGCCGTCGCCAAACTGTACTATCTAACACCTTTGTCTCCAAATGTCTGCCCTGACTTCATCTTTTCTTGTTCTCAATTCGGCAATTCGATGGAGTTTACGACTACCTACTACCTCAGGTGAGCATACTTTACAATGGTGTTTTCCGTTATTTTTGTTCTCTAACGCTACTTAAGCGATTTTATTTTGCATTCCTTCTTTAATTTGTTCTCAGGTAAGCATATTCTACAATGGTGTTTTCCGTTATTTTGGTTCCCTAACTCTACTTTAGCGATTTTATTTTTCAATCCTTCTTTAGTTTGTTTGTATCCGACAATTTTTGTGGGTTTCTTCAGTCCTCCCGTTTTGGCGGCTATTTTATACTAGGTTTTGGTTTATTAAATTTGCAGTTATTTGTATTTCTGAACTTTACCTTATCTTAGTGAGCGTGCTATCTGAGATTTTAACTTGGAGATTTGCGATGTATTTAATTATTGTGCAATAGACATGTTCTGAGAGTTCTTCAAGAATGTGAATTTTTATACGCTTTAGTATTGTTGGTTGTGATGTTACAAATTATTATTGAAATTCATTGTGTTGCTTTATTGTTTGCAGTTAATTTCAGTTGTTAGTGGAATCAACAATAAATTTAGTATTTCGAACGCAGATACTTTGCACAAAAAGCCTTGCGAAGAAATGTCTTCCAACCAACCAAATAAACTATCACGTACAGAAGAACAAACTTATCATATATGAAGCTGGAGGGTATGTCCCTTTATGTAAGTTGATTTTCTTATATTATTTTCAAACTTATTCAGTATAACCACTTTGTTAGAATAACCACCTTTACTCAATACACCGTTGCTCATTCTGGCTGCGTCACCAATATTGATCCATATGTATCACTTGAGAAAGTTTGCGACCTGAGTTGCGGAATAGCAACAGGTTTTTCGACTCATTTGAGTTCTTTTCTTCCCTTCTTCCTCTGTTGTTTTTCTTCTTTTTCCTCTCTTTGTTCTTCATTTGCTTCATTTTACTTCTTCGCATTAATGAAGTGTTGCACGAATGTAGAATTTTTATTTTTTCACTTAAGCTTTGAAATTGGGATTTAACTGTTTAAGAATCTAATTAAATTCTTATTTTGGGATATATATGGACCACAAGACCATTGAAAGTTTTGAAGCTCAGAGGTGATATTGTTATAACGTCGAGCGCTCTCAATGATCAATTAGGTGTTTTGGTTCATTTTTGTCAATAATTTACCTGAAGTGGAGATGTCACAGTAGCAAATTGGCATAAGAAGAAGCAGTTTTGGATGAATTGAAATGGCTTAATCACCTCTTCCAAACAGTTAGAGTTTTGGACGAACCGCAAGTTTACTATTTCTGAAGCCTTCCATAATAACAATTGAATTTCAAACATACCTCAGGTAAATATTTAATTTCAACTCCGACTTGATTTTTTTCGAAAAGATTGAAAGAGTTTAACATTTTTTATGTTCACCGTGACATCATGTAGAAGTGTATAATTCAATTTGGTTTCGATATCACGTATGAACCTTCATCAAAAAAGTCTCAACCAATGCGTGTCACTAGGAACGTATAACGTTTTACTCCATTAATTAGTTTTCTTACTTATTTTCTTATATTCGGTATGTATACAAAAATATTATTTTAAAATCATTCCGTACCGAATACACCCTAAGTTACTCCTTTGTTGATCTATGTACCTTAATGTTTGGATGCAAATGTTGTTTTGGTCCTTGTTTATTTCTCAATAAATGACAAGTTTTAACTATTTGATGTAGTGTGAAATTTGGTTGGAATTGTGATTTTTTGTTTGTGTGCTTTCCCTGTTCACATTACACTTGTTCCGACCCTTCCTTGGACCTTGTGCATACCAAAAACTTAGTGCATCTAGCTGCCCTATATATTAATAAATCTTCAATGAAAACAGTAGTATTCTAATATGAATCTTAAGATATTTTTGGTATACTTGGTCGACATGGAGGAGCTAAAACTGATGTGCTGCAGCAGAGCACTTGAATAAGCACCTCAACCACATATATGTGTAAGTGTGTATTATGTCTGTAGTTATTTCTGATAATTTTGTTGATTCTATGCGCTTTTTTTAAATTTCTACAGCAAAGAAGCTTGATGTCATAGAATTTGTGAGTCCTGTCTCTCACATGTCCATCTTGTTTCTACTCCACATAGAATATCATTAGAAGTGTTTACAGCTCTTCTTGGATTATTACCTTTGAGATTTGCACTATGATTTTCAGGAGTGAGATGTCATTCATCTAACTAAAGAGTTAGATTTCAATCAAACATACACTTAATTGATAAATTTTGTTTCTTTCTTTTTCATACCTTTTTGTATTATATATATTTGTGTCATTAGATTGAACCACAAAAAACTTATTTAGTGACTTGTCCATGAATAACCAAATAGCCACCTTTATGTTTTTCCTTTATTAGATATGTGCATTTTAAGATCTGTATATCTGCAGTATTTCCTTTGTAACAGCTAAAGAAACACTAACTTCTTCCGGCAAAAGTTATTGGACAGGATTACCAGTGTCACGGTTAACCAATAGCCAAGAGTTCAAGCTGTGTGAAATAGTTATTTCCATTGTGTAGGCCTACTAACAACGAGAATCTGTCAACTCAAAATTGGCAATACATGATGAAAATGCGGAAGACAGTAAACAGGTACAGTCTTTCATTGACTCAATGATTATTAGTGTATCTAATATTCCAAAATGCTCATTCCCAAACAAAATGGATGAACTATATGTTCTTAGCTCCAATATGAACTTTATCAATGCACTATTGGAATAAGTATTAATACTATTTCATCAATTCTCCTTACAACTCTATTTTCTACCTCGTGCAGATCAACTGATACATGCTCAACTCAATCAATGTTTTCTGCCGTACTTATCGACGATTGGTTTAAAAATGGAAGGACAAACAAATTGCTCCGCGTTACTTATGAGCACAACATATTGTACTAACCTTTACAATATAATTTTGGACCCGGGCTCCCCTTACTAGTAACAAAAGAAAAGGGGAAAATTACATAGTTGCCACAAGGAGCAAACTAATTATACACCGATAAGAGTGTATAAGAATAATGCTAAATGGAGTGTATTAGTAATGCTTGCATTAATAATGTATCGTGTATTAGTAATGCTTGCATTAATTATACATAGCTTATTTCTTATGCATTGTTTGGTTTGATGTATTAAAAATAACATGCATTGCATACATATATTTATTTACAAAGATATCCTTTACAATTATGATGGAAAAGATTTAAAAAGTTTTTGAGGGGCAATTAGGTCTTTAACCATGCTAATGCACGTATTAAAACTCCTTTCATTACTAATACCTAGAAGTTTGTAGTATTAGTAATACACATTTTAATACACAATAGAGTGTATAATTAATGCATAGCATGAAAATTATACTAACCAAAATATTACTAATACACAGAGTTAATACATGCATTATTTTTGTTAATACATTCTACCAACCGACCCCTTATACCTTTTATTTTGATGCCCCCTTAAACTAATTACAATTTACATGTAATGTCCCATTATAGCTTTTATAGTTAATTACTAGATATAGGAGCCCGTGCTAGCACAAATTCAATATGTGTTTTTTTTCCCTCAATTTATGTAATACAGATAAAATTTGAAGAATCGTTAAATTTTAAAGTATTTTAAGTTGTTAATTATTGTGATTTTACGGTTGTTAAAAAAATTGTGCAAATTGTATATATGAATGTCAAATTGTACAAATCTTACTTTGTTAGTACTTCATACAAAGTCCCTTAAAGAAAAAAAAAACATAGAATTATCGTCCTATAGCTGTCAAATACGAAATTTAGTACTCCTAAGATGCCCATATGATTACAGATGTAATCATCTCCTTAAACTAGGTTTACCAAGAATAAACAACTCAATGTCAACTACAGGTCGGTGCATTAATTATTCAATTTTTAAATTACCATATCGATGGAAGAAAGAGAGTGCCATAATTATTATTTCAAAAGCTCAAAAATTCATTTTGGTAACAGCACCGCTAGCACTTACAAGTTAACTCTTTTGAAAAATATACGTATTTGTTTTATAATAGCGTCTTAAGTACAAACTAATAACTAATAAGGAAAGTTAAGTATTTTTCTTTTGGGATTTCTTTAACTATATACAAGTCAACAAGATATATTATATAAACATAGTCATATTTTTAATTTACACTTGCATAATAACTTCTTCTTCTTCTTTTTTCGCAACAATATTTATACATGTATTATATAATATTATACGTAGTTACAATAAACAATGTATCAAACTTGTATAGCAGCGTATAGTAGTGTATATAATGTATTTATTTACACTTTTCATTGTTATACAAAATCATTTTAGACTTCGTCTCCTACAAACTTCAACAATGAAACCCCATCTTAAATGGGTCAAACCTTCATCGAATAAAGTTAATTATGAAGAAATGAAAAACAGAATAAAAAGTGTTAGCTTCAAATTTTAGTCAAAACTTCAAAATGACATACCCAACAAACCACAATCATCAATATGTCAAAAATAAAATAAAATCAACAAATCACAAAATTAGTTTATAAGCTTTCATGCTTTTAAAAATCTCAACAATGGAGTTTTTAATTTTTAATTTTTTTTACTTTAGTTCACTCAACAATATATAAATATGTGATGAATCACTCTCAAATATGATTTCCATAAAAAAATGAAAATTACAATTTGACTCAATATTCCAACTTTTAATATTTATCCATTTTGTACATTATTTAAAAAAAATGGAAATCATAAATAGGGTAAGATAATAATATTAAAAAAAGAATGGACTCATTTTAATTATAAAAATTTGGGTCATATAATATAGTGTGTAAAAATCTCCTTTCTTTTCTTTTTCATCTCAATTTTACAAGTAATAGTTCTTTCCCATTAAAGCAAGTACTAATACATTGGATTTCATATTAGTGGTACACCATAACCTCATTTTGATTAAGTGAATTTGTATGTATGTTCATTTTGAGGTCCAAATTAAATAATTAACTTTTAGAACCTTCTAATTAAATGAAAGGACGACTATACAGTAGTGATAATAATCTATATATGCGTTCATAACTTCATTTGAATATATTTTAATTAGACTTCAAAAAGTCAAACTATAAGAGTTAGTGCTAATAAATCCAATAAAGTTTGTCCAACCTTTGAATCCATCCCATTTTTTTGGTAAGTCAACCAATATTCTTTACTATGACTTTTTGCAGACATAAAGGTTTTTAAAATTTTATATTCCACTAGTTCCTAAATGAAACATAGAAAAATATAAAATCTAATTAAAAAATATATATGTAACATTTTACTTGAAGAGAAACAAATAAAAATAGGTTGACTAGGACACAAAGCAATATATTGTGGAATATTGTATTAAAATATAACATGAGAGACCATCTCAATTCTCAACTATAAATTGGAATTTTCATTTACTCTGAAATAGAAACAAAGAGAAGAAAAAGATATATACAAAAAAACATCTGATAATTAAAGCGAAGCAGATGGGAGAAGAGTGTGTAGATATGAAGATGGAAGCTGTGGAAGAGAAGTGTACGCTATCAGAACGAGGTCACTTCGTTCTGATACATGGGATAGGGGGAGGAGGGTGGTGCTGGTACAAAATTAGGTCTCTTATAGAGAATTGTGGCTATAAAGTCACCTCTCTCGACCTTAAAGGTGCTGGTATCGACCCATCTGACCCTAACACTATTCTTTCCTTCTATGACTATAACAAACCTCTACTAGATTTTTTGTCATCTTTGCCTCATAATGAACAGGTATGATCCTACACTTCTCCTAAATATTTGTGTTAAAATACTCACTTAATAGGTATAAATAATTAATTTATTCATAATCCATAAGAAAAAAAATTGGGCTAAAATTCATAAATTAAATATCCTAGCTTTACTTATTATAGTAATTTTTTTCTTGTAAAGCAACAAGCATATTTTTGATATACTCATATCCTATTCAATTTAATTATGTGACGTAGTTTAATTGAATATTAATAAAGTTTCTTTAAAAAAGAATTGTGGTTTTAGAACTTCCTTTGCATTGACATAGGATTAAGATTAGTTTTCTGATTTTAAACATATCATAACATTTAAATGATTATAGAACATCTCATTGAGAAGAACACAGGAAGTTAACATAAACCATTTCGAAATTATTCTTTTAAAAATGGATTAGTAAGGAAATAACACTTCTCAACATTAATTACCTATGATGTTATCTCACTGTTTATATATTATGATATGAATATACTACATCAATTCGTTATTAATTTATTTATCGGATGGATAAATTTAGGTAATATTGGTAGGACATAGCGCTGGAGGAATGAGTGTAACAGATGCTATCCACAAATTCCCAAAGAAGATAAAGCTTGCTGTATATATTGCAGCAACCATGTTAAGAAATGGTTTCATCTCTCAACAAGATGTTAAAGATGTAAGTAAACAACTACCTTCTTTCCTAAAATCGATCGAAAACGTCTTCAATTTGATACTCTATTATTAAACTTTTCTAATTTATGTGACACATTTTTCTATTTTAAAAAGAATTACTTCTTACCGCTCCATATAAACAATAGTTGAGGAATGTGCAAAAAATTTAAATGACAAATATAAGATTTTCTAAAACCAATATATTTGTCCAACGTTGGATCAATCCCCTTTTTAAGTCAACCAATTCTTTTATTAATTGTGACTTTTTAAAAACGTGTTTAAGAGTAAAATTTATTTTATAATTTGTTAATACAAAATGTTTGGTCTTATAAGTTGCTACTTTGGCGTCACATTAAATTATATCGCATTATTCAACATTATTTAATTATCATTTATGTAACCAC
Organism: Solanum appendiculatum; assembly: GCA_018342035.1. Taxonomy (NCBI): domain Eukaryota; kingdom Viridiplantae; phylum Streptophyta; class Magnoliopsida; order Solanales; family Solanaceae; genus Solanum; species Solanum appendiculatum. Next base: position 300,431 of record JAGDQO010000113.1, read on the forward strand.
AACATTTTTTTCAAGCAATTATATTAGCTCAATTATTAAAACCATAGATTGGGGAATATTTCTTTATTTAAGCACCACCTATATATCCTAATCTATGCTAAATTGGACAGCTACCTACATTACATTATTTAGGTTAATCAAGGTTGTCATTTATAATTATTCAGCTACAATAATCGATTTATAATATTTTGTTATAACTCGCAGGGAGTTCCCGATTTATCAGAATTTGGAGATGTATATGATATGGGATTTGAATTAGGACCCGAAATGCCTCCAACAAGTGTTGTTATTAAGAAAAGTTTACAACGGGAAATCATTTACCAAATGAGCCCATTTGAGGTAATTAAATCCATTTAACATAGCTTTCGTTTGATTGACGGAGCAAGTTATTTTTCGAAATAAATTATAATGATGAAATTATAACAAGCTTATTAGATATTCGTTTCATTAGATTAGAAATTATATTAACATGATATAATATAAGATATTTCTTTGGTTTAAAGGGAAATATTCCTTATCTTTTAAACCAAACGACACATTTTATTAGTCTTTAATTTGTGACCTTGATTACCTTTTTTTTTCCCTTCATGCATGTAATGTAATGATATTTTGTTTTCTGGCTTAGGATTCAACGTTAGCATCAATGCTGTTGCGTCCAGGGCCAATTCAAGCATTACAAAGCGCTCGAATCAAAGAGGGAGAGGGTGTGGAGAGAGTGCCTCGAATATACATACGAACAATGCATGATCGAGTGTTGAAGCCGGAGCAACAAGATGCGATGATAAGAAGATGGAAGCCACAACATGTTTACACTTTGGAAAGTGATCACAGCCCCTTCTTCTCTGCTCCTTTGGCGCTGTTCGGTCTGCTTGTCAAGGCTGCTGCTTCTTCTTTTGACTACAACTTTTTTTTGATAAGAGAGAGTTGCTCGGATGGTAAACACCTCTAACTTCTAATCTAAGGTTATGAGTTCGAATGGGACAAAAAGGTGAGAGCTAAGCGGTAAAAAAAAGCTCCAGTTGAATCAATAAGTGCTACACTGACAAATTAGTAATATGGAAGGGTTTTCCACAATTTCGCCCATTAGCTCAGTTGGTTAGAGCGTCGTGCTAATAATGCGAAGGTCGCAGGTTTCGAGACCTGCATGGCCAAAAAAAAAATATTCGCCTAATTTAATGGTGTGTATTTTATTTTATGGGCCTCTAGTTCTTGCATTACATTTGTAGAGCATCTTGCATCCCAACTCTGCAAAGTTTCTTTTATATATTATACATAATATATAAATACAGAAGTTCTACCTTTCTTTCCCTTTAATTTATGCAAATATTATTTCACACATAAAATCAGAGGGATAAACTAATTGGTATCTACAATTTACATTGCATTAACATCATTATTCAATCATTATAGACTATAGGAGGAAGAGAATATCTATACCCTATAATCGAAGGAGAACATATTCTTTTTAGGGATAATTTCAGTAATATACAATTACGTAACTTATATGGTAAAAATATAACCTCAAACTTACGTTACAAATTTTTAGTCAAAGTCCTAATTCGATATACAATATTATACAATCGGTATACGATAATATACAAATTTCTCATATTTGATTTTTTATTGATTTTAAACACTCAATATATATTATATAAAAATTATAAGAGATGTTTATACACCAATATACAAAAATATACAATATTATATAAAGTATGGACTTCATCTTCTTTCTTTTATAAAATATCGAGTCTCCCTATATGAAGTCGTTTTTATTAGAGAGCCTTTACCTCCGATGTGAGATTTTTCAACATAAATTCAAATTTAGTCAGACATTAATGTGGATATCGAACACTAAAAAAAAATTAAAAATATTATTTACTTATAGAGTTGTACCTGAGATATTTTTATATAATGATAAAGATTTTAAATTGAAGTGGTACAATATCAAATCTTTACTTGATGATAAATTTGAATTAAAAACCACCAAAAACATGATGCTAAATTTGAATTAAAAGCCATCAAAACTTGTACTAAGTCCATCAAAGCCAATAAGAAGACACCATATGCAACTTAAATTATACTGAAACAACCAAACCAACACAAAAATTCCCTTTAAAAAAAACACAAAAATTCCCCATATAATGGACATTATAAGCAATCGAAAGTTTCAAATAAATTGTACTTAATAAGTATTATTATGGTTATTTTATTTGTGAATTTTAGGCTTAGTTAGCAAATAGTAATATTATATAATATTGTCTTGTAAATATTTATGTTAGTATTTTTATATTAAAATTAAAATTTAAAAAATTATAAGAAAAATATTATTTTAAAAAAAGTACAAGGTTGAATTGTGCTGGCTATATTAAGGTCCATCAAACTGATAGATCGGTCTGTCTTGATTCTTCAAATTTTAAAGTCCATGTGAGACAAACTCTTGACACTCTACTTACTCATATTAGATACAAATTGAAAATAAATTATTTACCCAAACCACTTTGACTCCAAAAGATGAAAAATTCATAAGAAAAATAAAATATAACGTCTAATCCATCTATTTTGTCCTAAAAAAATAGTTGGAGTTAGAGACTCAAACCATCTTATAGAACAAACACAGTTTTTTATTAAAAATAATTCTTTGGTACAGCAGTAAGTAAAATTAGGGGTGAAAAAATCATATCCAACTCGTCAAATCTGTTCCTTTATAAGTAAGTTACATAATATGGTAAATCCTTTATATCTATTTGCTATACATAACTATAGTTTAAAAGAATTACAATTCATATCTATAATTAGAATTATATAGTAATTTTTTTCTCCTCTATCTATACCACATATCTCACGCCACAAATAGTTATACTCTAATGGTAGAATAAACTCCATTGAAGAGGTATACAATCTAATGTTCACTTTTTTAGTGATCGACCATCCATTGATTTGTATATTACGCAAGACGATGGTGAAAATATAGGCCTTGTTATTGAGTTGCAAGCGGAAAATCAAACAAACGTATTCATATACATATTTATACACAATGTATCAAATAATTGAATATATTCAACTATATTTGTATGTTATTATATATTTTCCGTCACAGATACAAAACTGTATTCATATGTTCATTCTGTAATTGTATTCATATTTTTGTATTTTAGCCTTCATAATGTATTTATACAAATACATGTGAATTTATGTGTGTTTGTATTCATTTTTTAAAAGTGTGAATGTACTTGTAATTTGAAAGTCAATATTTGTGTTTCATCATTGATAAGGATATGTATAATTGAAAATTAACATTTATATTTGTATCTTTAAAAAGTTATCATTTGTATTTTGAAAAATTATCATTGTAACCATTCCAACGTTGTATTTGTATTCATCTGATATCATGTGCGTTTGTATTCAACTTTTCCTAGGTGTGATTGTATTTGTATTTTTGAAAGTCAATATTTGTATTTGTATTACTAAGAAAGATATGTATCATTAGAAGTTACGATTTGTATTTGTATCTTTGAAATACAACAACTAATGTCGATGAAAAGATTGAAAATTAACACTTACAATGAACATTGTCAGCAAAAATGTGTTTCATGGAATACTAACAAAATCGTGTGTGGATGAAGAATACTAGAGGAATCCTGTTCGAATTTGCATTTTTTTTTTATACAGAATGTTATCTTCAATTTTCAGTTTTTGAATCTTCAAAATAAACGATGTATCTAGAAGATTTGGATATTTTTAAGGAGTGATTTTAGCTCATTTACGATATTTGAAAAGATTATGATATTTTAGAGAGTGATTTTAGCTCAATTGCCCTATTTGAAAAGACCATTGGAAAATTTAGATATTTTATGGAGTGATTTAAGCTCAATTACCATATTTGAAAAGATCATGGAAAATTTAGATATTTTAGGGAGTGATTTAAGTTCAATTACCATATTTGAAAAGATCACGTCGCATCATTTGCTTACATCAATTATTTTTTAGGCATATTCACCAAAAAATACAATTGATACATTATGTAGCAAACTCAAATTGTAGCTACAAATTGTAAATCGAGAAACTGTAACTAAGGAGCACTAATAACGACCAAATATTAGCTATTCCTAAAAAATTCTTTCATTTATTAGTTCAACCCATTTTAGTCCAATTCATTTCAGCCCATTAAAAATTAAATTGATATGTAGCCCAAATTAACTAATAAGAAATCTTGTCAACATATTTTAGAAGACTTTTTTGCCCTTAAATTGATATATTATACATAGCTATAAGAAAAGAAAAATAATAATTTTATCTAGCACTAAAAAATTTTAAAAGAACAAATGAAACAACTAAAATTTAGTAAAAATTGAGCATGTTGAATTATGATCCATTACTTGATCCGTTTTGACCCAAACAAACTTGAATTGATTTGGATTGGATTAGTTTTATTTATTTATTTTATACTAAAGTCTGTCAGACAGCCATGGGACCATCTCAAAGCTTGCAAGGTTAAAAAACGATCATCTATTGCTCCACAGCTCGACAGAGCCATGGAAGGTTGTTAATCAAACTCTGGTCACATGGCCATACTTCATCAACCAGACTTGGTTTCCTGTCTCCTTAGGAATCAAGGATACAATGGTACGAACCTATAGAACAGATCCTGTTCAAGAAAGATCGTGGATTGGATCAGTTCATGATCCATTTGTTATATTGACTCATTTTAATCAACTCAAATTTGACTTAACTTGGATAGTTGCCACCTTCAAGTAAAATCTAAAAAGAGAAGCAGATTAACTTCCATTTTTTTAATAAAAAAAATGGATAAAAGTGGAATAATTGACTTTTTAAAACCATTTCCAATTCTAATTAAATTTTTATTTCTTTTTTTATTGAAATTTTTTATTTTCTCACACAAAAATTTGAAAAAATGAGTGAGGAATTAATCCTAATTCCTCAAATGCAAAGTAGGAAAATCCAAATAAAAAGTTATTCTTTCTTTTGATATGTGTACTAGTGTAGATGGAAAAGGTTATGCTTTTGGGGATTGGAATATGCCACAATTTCAAACACGAATAATGTATTAATAATTCCAGATCATCCAAAAGAGGTTTCCTCGATTATCGAGCTGAGGGTATAAAAGTAAATACAAATGTAATCTTTCCGTGAAGAAGTAATGCAGTGTTGAGTTGGCATGCCGCCAACGTTTTCCAAATAATAAAAGGGAAGCAAGCTGTTTTTGACTCGGATCCAAAGCTGGACGTTATTTCAACAACCACTCAAAACGTGCCACGTAACCCACGGCGTAAAAATGCTTCTTCACTAAGTTATGTTAAGGGTTGCATTTTATATCACCTAATTTGATTTGACACGAAATTTTAAAAAAAAAGAATTTTTGAAATTTGTGATTTAAAATGAGTGAGAGATATTTATTTGACTATAAATCTTTTCGTTAAAAGTAAAATAAGTATTTTAAAGTTAAATTGTTACTCCCTTTATTTCAATTTAATTGAATCGTTGAGGTGTTTCACACTTTTTAAGAAAAGAAGATTAAGACATAAATTAGGCATAGTTTCCCATTTTTACCCTTATTAATTATTGTCAAAATTATAATTAAAACAACTAAACATTAATTATATAACAAATTCCAATACTAACTAATGAAGGGTAAAATTAATTGGAAGAATATTCTAAAACTAATCTTGAAGATTGAACAATTAAGTTAATTTGAAAAATAAAAATATGTCAACCATTCAATTAATTTGAAATGAATATAAAAATTATCATTAATTTTTAATCAATTGAAAAGGAAGTGAGTGTATAAATTGAGTTAGAAAGAGTTAATAAGTTTCAGTTTCGAAGTTGGTTATAAGCAGCCACACGACGCATATCATCACACATATATACGTCCTCTTCTTTTGTTTTTCTTCCTTCTGTTATTTTATTCAGGTAAATTTCCATCTTCTTTTTCACTTTCATGGAGTTGGAGCTTTTTTTTTTCTTTTTTTTTTACTGTTTTATAGATCATGCATGAGTGTTTTTCTGTATTCGGGTTATTGATTTTCTTGTGTTTATACTGATTGAGTTGTTAAAGTTGACTGTTTTTTTGTTGAATTGATCATCTATTATGATATTTGCGCTTTTTTGTGTGGTTATCTTAAGTTAAATTTGAACTTGGATACATTTTGAATGTGGTGATTCAGATTGGGAATCAGGAGTTGTAGGGTGAGATTTTTGTCCGTTTAAGGGTTTGTGTTGCGTGGTAAAGTATGTATTGAAATCAGATTAGTTAATTAATTGGTACTTTATTTGTCCCAATTATGTGGCATAGTTGGAATTTCGACATTCAAATTTCTAAACTTTGAGGTGAATTCGGACATAGAAGCTTTAAGTTTTTTGAAATTAATTTATATATTTGAAAATTATGTAAAAAGTAGTATATATCACCAGAATTAACAACTTAAAATAACTAAATTCCATTGGTTGAATCTCGAAATTTCAACTGTACCTCATAATCTGTCCCACAGAGGGAGTACAATCTAAACTTTATTGGTTGATGATAGTGAGGTAATCAGCATAGGCAGGTTTAATTCAGTATTAAGATAGTTTTGACAATGGGTGTTGGAATTTATCTACCAGTTGAAGGACTCGTCTTTCTTACATAAGGTTGTAAGAGATAATTGATGTGTTCTTTACACTTCATACAGATTTTACACTATTTACTTTTTAAAGAAGTGAAATTTGCATTTGACTAAGTCTGAATCATTGAGTTCTGCTATTTTGCCCAGACGCCTGTGACTGATTGTCTCTCTTCCCTTTGATTCCCTTCCCATCTTGTTACTAGTCAATGTTGTTCTTGTTGTCTAGATAGACTGACAGTTTTCTTCTAACCTTCCAGGGGTATTTGGTTTAATTTTCATCGCATGGTTTGCATGTTCTTCATGAATTCGAGAAGCACTGCTGCAGCCACTCTTTCCTGTAAAGCGGGAAACGAGAACAGCTCTCTTTTCTGGATTCTGGTCAGCCTCTTCCACCAATTTTTTGGAACACTTGTTGCATTTGAGAATTTCCTTCTTTTTAAGTCTATCGTGAGGCGACCTACAAGGGTAGTTCTCCCGTAGCCGTGCAGAAGTTGGGGTTGATCTACTATATTCCCTCCCTCCTTGTGTAACTCTTGGTAAAATGGTTTCTGCTAAAATTTCACAACCAACTGGGAAGGCTTTCCACAACCACGTGCTGCTCCCATTGCAACACCCCAAAGTCGTATCACTTGATGATGTTGATATGGATTTTTCGGACATATTTGGTCCTGCTCCAGCTCAAGTTTTGAGCTCTGAGAATGTTGCAATGTCAGAAACAAATGGATTTATATATGAAGAACCAGCTGTAATTTATAGCCGATCTCATTCCTTTGTTGGTCCGACAAACTATGTCAGTCAATCATTGAAGCTTAGCAAGCTCACACTCCGTGAGAATGAGCACTTGCTGGAGCTTGTGGAGGGAGATAGTGGAGAGACTAAAGATCATCTTGATGAAGCTACTTGCGATACTGCTGTTTCTGATGTTCATGCTGATGCTACTACCCCAAGGTCTGTGGGACTTAATGATTTCGAAGTCTTAAAGGTTGTTGGACAAGGTGCATTTGGAAAAGTATATCAGGTGAGGAGGATTGGGACTTCTGAAATTCTTGCAATGAAGGTTATGCGGAAAGATAAGATTTTGGAGAAAGATCATGCTGAATACATGAAAACAGAGAGGGATGTATTGACAAAAATAGATCATCCATTTGTTGTGCAGCTCAGATACTCTTTCCAGGTGATGCTTTGCTATAATTTTATATAATTTGATCTCTTTATAAAAGCTTTTTGGACTTGCATACGTTTTGTGCAACTCCAGCCCACTACGAGGAGGAATTTAAAACCTCAAACTTGGTTCTTAGCTGTGAACTACACCTTTTATTTCCTTAATATGTATCTGATTAGTTTACATTATATGACACTTTCAAGTGTTATTGATTTCTTTTTATCTGTTTCCTCTTAATGCAGACCAAATACAGACTATACCTTGTGCTTGACTTTGTTAACGGGGGACACCTTTTCTTTCAACTCCATAGGCAAGGTCTATTCAGGTAGCATGATAAAATACCCCTTCTGAAAAAATCTAGGACTATTGTGGTTCAAGAAACTAGCTAACTTACTTCTTTTCAGGGAGGCATTGGCCCTCATCTACACTGCTGAGATTGTTTCTGCTGTTTCTCACCTCCATTCTAATGGCATAATGCACAGGGATCTCAAACCAGAAAATATTCTTTTGGATGCTGATGGGCATGTAAGATATCCCTTTTTCCACAACTCCCTGATTTTACACAACCCTGCTTTTCAATGGTTTCTAGTTACTTGTTTCTGATTTTCATGGAAAGAGCATGGACTAGATTTTAGTTCTATTAATGGATTTCTGAAAGAAACTTTGTTATTCGGTTTCGCAAGGATTTGGAATCATTTGCAGTGGTACTCCATTGACCTTTTGGATTTGTATTATGGTTGCTGCAGGTAGTGCTGACTGATTTTGGCCTTGCTAAGCAATTTGATGAGAACACGAGATCCAACTCTTTGTGTGGAACTATTGAATATATGGCACCTGAAATTGTTCTTGGAAAAGGTCATGATAAGGCTGCAGACTGGTGGAGCTTGGGAGTTCTATTGTATGAGATGCTGACAGGAAAGGTTTGTTATTTTGTTTAATAAGTTGTCCTGAACTTTGAATTCCTTCAGTTGGTTGCGGCAGTAAAAAATATAAAGCTTTAGTTATCACTTGGTCTACATATATCATGTATCTTTGTTGTCTATGCTATTGTACACTAATGCAATCTTCTGCCATAACTTAAACTTTCTTCTGTGACTTCATGAAGAATTTATATTTCTCACTTAACATGACATCCTTCATATGTTTACATAAGCTGTATTTCATTAACCTAATCTTTTCCTGATATGGATTTTTTCAGCCTCCATTTGTTGGGAACCGACAGAAAGTTCAACAGAAGATCATAAAGGACAAGATTAAGCTGCCAGCATTTTTGTCTAGTGATGCACATTCATTGTTGAAAGGGGTAAGCTACATTTCTTTCTATGATATGATAGTGGTTACCGACTAACTGATAAATCTTAAAATAGTAGGCACCATATGTATATATATATTTGTCTTGAAGGTCCATTTAAATGCTTCAGATCTCATGTCACTTATTTATGTTATTATATGCTACTTTTATGCCATATATGAAGTAATTATAATTCTACTAAGAAGTAGGATCATATTTTATCTTACCAGAAAAAACCAAACTTCGTCTGAGCTGCTATGACTCACTTCTGTATATGCTACTTGGGATACGAATCTAAGATAATTTGGAAGTCCCTACAGCTTAGAAGATAGTGTTATATATCAACTAATGTGTAAATACCATTTACCATGCTAAATTCGATTTCTCATATAGTCACCAATATTAAGAACTTGGAAAGTGGAAACCAGAGGATTCTTATCATCTTATGTGTTTGTATTTCTTCAGCTGCTACACAAGGATGCAAGCAAGCGCCTTGGCTGTGGATCAAGAGGCAGTGATGAGATAAAAAGTCACAAATGGTTCAAGTCTATCTATTGGAAGAAGTTAGATGCTCGAGAAATTCAACCAAGTTTCTGCCCCCAAGTTTCAGGAAAGCTATGTATTGCCAATTTTGAGGAGCAATGGACCAGCATGCCTTTGCTAGATTCTCCTGCTGCTAGTCCAAAATCTGATGATAACCCCTTCAAGGGTTTCAGTTATGTGCGGCCAGCAGTTTGCATGCCTGCGGAATAATTAATCGTCACGCGTGCTCTCTCACTCTTAACCCTACTATGGTTTCCAAGGCATAGGAGCTTTTCCTAATTTCCTGCTATTTACTTCTTGAGTAACTTATAGTTGGATTGTTCTATGATGTATATATAACTATGTTGGAAATACTTGCTTGTACAAGAACCCTACCAAGGGCTTACAACTCTATGTTTGTCATCTACCTTTCTGCAATACGAGTAAGTATTGCGTAAGAAGTGCCTATATTGTGACACCAATTTACTTGGTGGTATGTTTATAAATGAGTGACATCAAATAGTGAAGGGACTTCTACTAGTGATTTATAGCAGAAAACATTATCTCATTTAGTTTGGTCTAGTGCATTGACCATGCTTTGTTGATGTCAGTCCCATATTATTTCATCATCCCCAACTGACCACATCCTTGCCCTCATCCTGTATCTTAGTCAATGGCCATTGCGAATCCGAATTTGATTGGCCACTTCATAACTACTGGCTTGGGTCAATCTTTGTTGAGACATCAAATCCTTTGTCTTTTCCTGATACAACATTTTGTACCACTGTAGAAGCTGTATTTGAGCATGTTTCTGTCGGGATCATATTGTCGAAATTATGAAAAAGAAAATATGCCAGCAGTAATACATTGTTATTGGGATTCTATCACATATATTTCAGATTTCTTTAAGTACTGGAGAGTGGAGAGTAAACTATACATTGATAATAAGTAATAACTGTTCATCTCTATTTACTTCCTTGTGTATGGGTTAACACAACAAAGGTGTAGCACCATATGAAATTCTTTTCCAAGCTGCAAATTTTACTTCCTTATATCCCAGTACTTCACTTAATATGCATAGAAACACGTAAAAATGTTGCAGCAGCAGCAGTAAATGGCAAAATTAACGTGACAAAACTAGAGTTCTAGAATATCATTTTCGCGTTCATATTTTTCCTACTGCAGCGAAGCAACAGTAAATCATCCTGGGGACCTTGTAGACTCTGAGAGATTCATCAACTTCTGTTGGAGCTCCTGCTTTTTGACGCCTACTAGTTTGTCCACTTGACGGCCATCTCTAAAGAAAATGAATGTTGGAGTAGCTTTTATGTCCCATGAAGTACTCAACTCCTGCATCAAGCCATGACCAATAGTTTAACATTTGCCAATGTGTAGGGGTTTAGAGGAGATGGTTTCTTCTAGCATGTTAGCAGAACAAGTCCATAGCTTTAAATGGTTGTAATATGAACAAAAAAACATAGTAGGTGTATCATGACTATGGATGCTATAAATTGTGTTCATGCAAACAAAAGACAATGAGTAGAAGGCACAGGAAACTTACAGCTAACTCATCCACGTCCACGGTTAGAAATATCATTGAAGTGTATTTATCAGCAAGTTCATGATATCCTGGTGCTGCTGCTCTACATGGGTTACACCATGAAGCACTGAAATTTACCACCGCCTGTTGGAAGACAAAGTAAGGGAAAATGTTATTTGACAAGAGAAGGATATTAACAACAAAAATGCACTAGTAACCAGTAAAAAGGAAAAAAGGGAGGGTGATTTGATTCGACATATTTGCAGGTTTTGTGTATAACTTATACTTGAGTCAAGAAAATATGCAGATGAAACATGATGTTGGATCATGAAACTGAGAATGCTAACTGAAATTTTCGTACCAAGATTTGTGCTGCTATGCCTAAGCTATAGCATGTAAAAGAAAGGCAAAATTAATAAGAAACTTACGATCTTGCCACTGTTATTGGCTTCAGACATTTTTTCTTCCCACTTCTCCATTGATGTCACAAGGCAAATGTTTCCACCAGCAAGATCAAAAGTGGGAGGGACATCATTGTTTTCTTGACTACATACCTGCAAGAATCACAAATCTAAGTAATTGATTCTGCGTCATCAACAGAAAGACAGTTTTCCTACTTATCTTTCTCATGAATACAACAAAGAAGAGATTCCAATTAAAGCAAGTAATTTGCCAACTTAACACAAACATAAAACTCCTCCCCCTGTGCCAAGGAAGAAAAATGGGATGAACCACCAAAAGGAACAGCAGATATGGATATATGAGGAGGGGAGGATGTACACTGACCTTACCCTTACCTTTTTGGGGTCAACAGAAATGTATTTCGAAGCAGGATTGCAAGAAGAAATCAAACACAACAACAGATTGAAATATACATTGGAAATTAAGAGACTACGCGACTACTAAATAATACTATTACTATCCCCCTACCTCTTCCCACAAAAGGAAATCATTGCAAATCTAAAGATACAATTCCACAAAAGTCTTCTGTTGTCCTACATTAGATGTATCAACTAGTGTATATCCATGGAATGTAAATGCAAGTGAAGAGTTGTCGAGCAAAGAGCTGTGTACTTCTTCCAAATGGATATCATTGATCATGGATGGATAATATAGTCTAGCATAAGTTTCTCTAAAGACTATAAGAGTGTTCAATATCTTAATTGGATTTAGAGGTCAGGACGATACAAACACGAGCATAGAATGCATCAGCACTTGGGAGAATAAATTTATCTGGTGACCAAATTGTTGGCTCCAAACAAGTGTAGTTCAAATTAGCTTCGAACCTCCCATTTAGTAACAGCAACTATCATCCTTGAGCATGTAAAAATCTTCAACTCTATCACACTACTGTCATTCTTTTTTTTAAAAAATAATTAATGATTGTGTTCGGGTCAACTTGCAGACACCTCGACTAATCTATTGCATCTACCCCCACCTGTACAGATATCGGGTAATCCTGCACATCAAGGCTTAGGAAGATGGGAGGAATTCCATTTGATAAAACTTATGACTTGCCTCGTCGATAAGTTGGTGCTCAGTGTTCACAAGTGTGTTTCTTCAAGGGATTTACTGGACTAATTACTAGTACAAAAATGAGGCAAGTCGGTGATTTTACTAAAGTTAGACCTTAAACATAACAAATATAACAGCCATTAAACAGAGAAGAAATTGACTAACAAATGCCGGAATGAAATTTAAATGAGCTATTTTGATTCATTACCTTAGTCCAGCACTGCCCCATGAGGGGGTGGGCAAGTGAACCCCAGTGGAAGAACTACAACAGTGCCCTACAAGTAGAAAATCTCAAAAGTCATGCTTGTTCAATGTTGCATAAAACTCATTCATACATATTAATATATGTCCACTAAATTCAAAATGCAGTTGAGAATTGGTTATAACCTCAATTTGCACTCTTTGGAATCAATCAAAATTATCTCCTAAATTGCCTAATTTTATGATACAAAATCAGGGGGACGTTGGGAAACCGTTTTCAGGGATATTTCTGATTAAAAAATAGGCAAATTTCATTCACAAAACCAATATTAACCGTTTGCTTCATTTTCATTTCTATCAAAATATTAAAACAGTGTATTGATTGATGATAAAGAGCGATATGTTCATTCGCAATGCCCGGATGCCCAGAAACAGAAGAAAATGGAAATATTATATTGCCCAAAATAATCTCTCATTGTAATAAGACCATATCGAATAATTGAATTTTCTGTAATATAGACAAAGAAATGGAATCAGACCTGCTAATTCAACAGATTGCGGCAAAAATGGTGATGAGAAAGAGAAAGAGAAAGAGAAAGAGAAAGCTGAAAAAATTCATGTGTTATCCAAAAGGAATAATCAACAACGGCTTTCCTGACTTAGTGCCTTTACATAACTAACTCTTCCCCAAATTCACACACTACCAAAAGGTCAACATCATTTTTTATTTCTTTTAATAGGGCTAGGCATAAGCCCCGAGAGCCTATGGATCTCGGGGTGTACATCTTAGGTATATATTCATTTTTATAATTTTATTATTAAGAAAATCAGGTAAAACTTTATATGATTTTACAAATAAATTTTAATAAATAACCAATAATATAAAAAAAGTAGAGAAAATTGTGCATTATAGCTTACTATTAATTCAAAATAAACGTTATAGCTATAGTTTCATTTGATTCTAATTCGTAGCAAACACTTTGTCATTTGCCTCTCTCTCCAGAATCTCACTCGCCACTCTCTAGAATCTCGCCGCCTCTCTCACTTTATACAAACACAAATGTATAAATTGTGTTTGTGTTTGTATAAAGCAAGAGAGAAGTGTACATACAAATGAGTTAATATCTCAGATGGTCACTCAACTATGCATTCTTCTCTCAGAAAGTAACTTAACTTTGAATTTTAACTCAAAAGTCACTCAACTATGCACTTTTCTCTCAGAAAGTTACTTAACTTTAAATTTTAACTAAAAGTCACTCAACTATCCACTCTTCTTTTATAAAGTCACTCAATCTATTGAATTGCTATTTTAATTAAAATTTGTTGATCCAAATTTTAAAAAATAAAAAATACCATTTAAACTATTTAGTGACCCGCTCACTTGACCCGACCCTCTAAAATATATAATATTGACCCATTTTATTTTGCCTCTCTCTTCAATGACTCTTTCTCCTTTGCATTTTTTTTCTCATTCTCCATTATTGTCTCTTCTTCCTCTTTTAGCTAGGTTTTAATTTGAGCATCTCAATTTCAAGTTCTATATTACGTAGGAAATTAAAGGAATCTGACGCATGAAAATTTTCTTCCGTATTACTTCTCAACTTCAATTTGACTTTGAAACTCTATTTGTAAATGCCCATTGGGTCAATTGCTCAATACTTGTAAAATTCGCATAAACATCAAGTTACTTCATGGCCTTGGAATTTAATAAACTGAAAATCTCATTTCCATTTATTAGCAATATATTCAGCTTAGCACTATCTCAGTACCAACTACTTTTGTAAGTCGAGCGTTGCTTTGCAATGCATAAATGACCTAAAATATGCTTCACTAATGTCAGCAATGTAGAACCAGAAGAGGAAGAAGAGGCAGCAATGGAGAATCAGAAAAAAAAATGCAGAGGTGAAGAGGAGAAAGAGCCCAAGAAGAGAGGGAATAGTGTAGGAGAATGGATAAAATAAAATGGGTCAATATTATATTTTTAACGGGTCGGGTCATTAAATGGTTTAAATGAATATTTTTATATTTTTTAAAATTTTAGTTTTTAAATAAAAAATTTATATCAGCAAATTTTAATTAAAATAATAATTAAATAGGTTGAGTGACTTTCTGAGATAAGAGTGGATAGTTGAGTGACTTTTGAGTTAAAATTCAAAGTTCAGTGACTTTCTAAGAAAAAAGTAGATAGTTGAGTGACTTTTAAGTTAAAATTCAAAATTGAGTGACTTTCTGAGAGAAAAATGCATAGTTGAGTGACCATCTGAGATATTAACTCATATACAAATACAAATGCATATCTCTTCGTTCTATACACTTATAATTATACAAATACAAATCTTTCCCTGCGCAGTTTTCTTTTTTCTTTCTCTCTTTCTCGCTTTACACAAACACAAATTATAAAAATACAATGTATAATTTGTGTTTGTATAGCTCGATTCAATTGTATACGAATTCAAATTTTATGCAGATATACAATCACAAAGAACATATACATATACAAACACAATTTTCATAGACACAGAAGTCCGATTTATACAAATCGCTGCGATTTTATACAAATCAGATGTTGCCGCCTGCAATATACAAATCAGACCTATACACTTATGTTTGCTATGGAGCGCAAATAGCAAAACTGTAGCTATAGAACGCTAATATGATTTTTATGTTTGTTATTCCTAAAATTTACTCAAAAAAGTATCATATTACTATTTGAGAAAGGTAACAACTAACAAAACCAAAAATCATAATGGTCAAAATAATCTTTAAAATGAAATCATCATCCATCCTCACATTTACTAGTCTTTTCCACCCTCTATTAATATTTGCACTGATTATTGTTTTTATAATTTAAAGAAGAAGAATAAAAAGTGAAAGAGTAATGACAAAAAACGAATAAAGTTGTCTTAGGAATATAGTGCTATGAAAGCTCTATCCTATCAATTTCAAACGCAATCATCTGAAAAAATATTTACAACAATATAATTTTTTATAAGAGTTTATTTTATACATTTTAGAAAAAAATTCACTACAACCTGAAAAAACATAATATCACAAAATATAAATGTCATTACACAAATAATAAAAAAAACATGATTTAAAGTAAAAATAGTTCAAAAACCAAAAAAAAAAAATTAACGCCTGGGACGAACATTTTTACGTCCAAGACTTATTTTTTTACGCCTAGGGCTTACGCCCCAAATTCTAGTAATTACACTCGATGGTTCAATTTTCACCCCGGAGCATTTTTAGTTTGCTCACCGCTGAGACTCGCCCAAATTTTTTTTGAAAACACTGCTTATACCTTATTTTCAAGAATACACTTTAAATCTGTGAGGTTCTATTAGCCCCCTTAAACCAATTCAAAGTGAAACTTATATAATCTTTGAAGTTCAATATCGATTTAAAGAAGAGTGTACATCACACATCATATTTTTGACACATCATTTTCTATTTTAACGATTTTTACATTTTTTGTTTTCCTTTTTTTTTTTTAATCCTTTGTGGTCAAATTAATGGTTGAGTTTGATAAATAAAGAAAAGAAATGGCTTTGGATGCAAAAAATTTCTTATTTGTCGGAAAACACCAGGAATATCATATGGTGTTTATTGATCTTGAAAAGGCTTACGATAAGGTCCCAAGGGATGTTGTCTTTTTAATATTTTATTATTTTTAAAGTTAATATAATATTCGATAAGTTCGATATCTTTTCGGGTTGACTCATAATCCGTTTCCCTACGATATATATATATATATATAGAGACCCATATTTTTAATATATTAAAACATTTTAGTTGATTTTGACGCATAAATTGCATTTTGGTAAAATACAGTGCGAATAAATAAACTTAACCATAGTCCATACGTACAAAAACGTAAAAAAGAAGCAAATGATTTGAAAAGACAAGTTCCAAGTTTGTCTTTTGAGGGAAAAAAAAAGAGACAACTAACTGGTCAAATTGAACATTTGCTTTGCTGAATTGGCTTCACTTATTGTATAATAATATATTGTTTGTGAATTGTGAGTTAGCTTTGAAATGGAATTATCATATGTCACTAACCAAAATACAATTTATGTGTCACAATCGACTAAAAAGGAAAAGGGGCATTTTATTATAAGGGCAATCAGGGGAATTCGTTAAATTGAGGGATATATTTGACTACTATGCTAATGACAGAGGTAAATTTGTCCCGATAGTATAACGAAAGTTAAATGTAAACAAATATTTAAAAATAAAAATAGAGAAAACAAAGGTTCTCATTTATGTTGAGCTGATAAGTTTCTACATATGCCAGAATAAGATATAACATCAAGATAAAAAAAATAAAAAAAATAACACTTGTATGTATAAAAATAGAGAAAACAAAGGTTCACATTTATGTTGAGCTGATAAGTTTCTACATACGCCAGAATAAGATATAACATCAAGATAAAAAAAATAAAAAAAATAACACTTGTATGTCCAAGAACATGCAAAAGTTGGCAATGGAGATAAATTGCATTCTTAAAATGATCTAGAATTGAAAGCTGAATGACTAAACACTGCATTGTTCATTCAGGTGTTTGTGCATTTGAGTCCTTAGACCTGCTGTCCTCCGAGGAAGGTCTCGTTTCTCCTTCTGGTTGTCGAATTTCTTCAATCATTCTAACCACTTCTCCCATAGCAGGTCTCATGTCAGGCATCTTTGCTACACAAGCTAGTCCAATCTGAAGCATCTGCACCATCTCTTCTTCGATATTCTGGTACTTCAACAGCTCTACGTCGAAAACTTCAGCAGTCCATTCCTCTCTAACAACTGATCGTACCCATCTTGGCAAATCAACTACCTCATCCTGCCCTGATAATGGGAGAGGGGATTTGCCTGTCAGCATCTCAAGGAGCAGCACTCCGAAGCTGTAAACATCGGATTTTTGTGTCCCTTTCCGTGTTTCAATCACTTCTGGTGCGCGGTAACCAGCACATCTATATTTGTATGATATGTAGTTCATCAGAGGTGTTAAGCCAAAATCTGAAATGCATCCATCTAGGTCTCTTGAGAGGAGTACATTGGAGGACTTGATGTTTCCATGAGTAAATTTCACACCACCTTCAGTGTGGATGTGGGCAATTCCTTTTGCTGCTCCCTGAGATATCTTCAATCTCGCATCCCAATCTAGTGGAGTTCTTCCAATACCTCTATTACCTGTCATTAGTCATCAAGATTGCGTAAAAATAAAGCCTAAAATATGAATAATATTACTGATGATCACAAAATCAGAGGTTAGTAATTATACCATGCAAGGCTGCTGACAAGCTACCAGCAGGCATGTATTCGTTAACAAGAAGTTTCTCATCCTTGGAATAATAATATGCGCGGAGTGGAACGATATTAGGATGCCTCCCAGCCATTCCAACTATCTCCATATGCTGTTCAAACTCTTTTTTAGCAACCCCTACTTCTCTCAGCCGTTTCACCACCACAATTGTTGCCTCATCCAAGACAGCTTTGTAAGCTGTTCCATAACTCCCTTTACCAAGAACCTCAGCAGAAGCTCTAAGAAGATCCTCCAGATTGAAATTGTAAGAGCAACCTTCGAAAAACACCAACTTGTTTTTCTCAGCATCTGGCACACCACTTCCAAAGTCCTCGGGTTTTTCACTCCTTCCCCCATTAGCCACCTTCTCTTTAATTATGCTA
Organism: Solanum appendiculatum; assembly: GCA_018342035.1. Lineage (NCBI taxonomy): Eukaryota > Viridiplantae > Streptophyta > Magnoliopsida > Solanales > Solanaceae > Solanum > Solanum appendiculatum. The sequence continues at coordinate 318,962 of JAGDQO010000113.1, forward strand.
GTGTTATGACTTACTTTCTTTTTCAAGCAGCAGAAGGAGATTACTAAAACTAGGAGAAACATTACTAAAGAAACCACTACCGCAATGGCAACGATGATTCTGGTACTTAGTTTCTTAGAGTGGACAGCCTTCTGATTTTTAGGGATTGCAGTGCCATCAGCTACTGGAGAAGGTGATGGGGTCGAGGAACAGCTTATTAGAGGTGTACCACATAAATGAGAGTTTCCTGCGAATGATGAAAGCGGAAACTTCTGAAGGGAGTATGGAACTGAGCCATTTAGCATGTTGTTACTCAAATTCAGGTTATTTAACCTGAGGGTATCAAGGCTGGGGATTTCTCCTGTCAATGAATTGAACTGTAGGTTCAACACAGATAATCGCGTCAAGTTCTTGATTGTGGAGGGAATTTCTCCAGTAAATGAGTTAAAGGAGAGATCTAGTACACTAAGACGAGGAGATAAAGAAACAGGAATATCACCAGAGAAGCTATTATGCTGAAGGTAGACAGATTGGAGAGATGGGATCGAAAGGAGATCAGAAGGAACACTTCCATTAAGATAATTGGCTCTTAGACTAAGGACTTTAAGAGCATCTAGCTTGCCTATACTATTAGCTGGGATAGGACCAAAAAGTCCTACAGCAGGGAGATGGATTGCAATGACTCTCGTTCCATCTTTGTTACAAGCTATACCAGCCCAAGATTTGCAAATAGGGAGAGCCAAATTCCAGTTAAGTTTACGGATATGAGGGACAGAGTCTGCAAAGTCGAGTAGAGCCTGTCTATCAGAATCAAGATCAGCTATAACATGAAGAAATACTGATAGCAGCAGAATAAGAAAAGCAATAGCTGCCAGTAAAGGCTGGAGCTTCATCATGTTTTCACTGATCTGGCTGACAAAATGCAAAAGCAAGATCCTAGTTGCAGCAGCCCTTCACTTCTTGCCTCCCACTTTTGAAGAGCATTAAACAAAATTAGTCGGTTCCGCTTGAAGGAAGCAGCTCATTAGCCACTGTGAAAGGGAGATAAAATCAGATTGCTACAAGAACTGGAATAACCATCAACATATACAATGAGACAGTGCAAACAACCTATACAATCTAGAAGTAGTATCAGCTAAAGAAGTGCCAAAACAGGAAAATTCATTTGGTTATTGCGAAAGAACGAACAAAGCCAAGATTTTGCCTTACTGACTTTTAGTTCTAAATACATGGCACACAAGTTAACTAACCTATATGATATGCATGAAAGGGATCTTCATTTAGTTTACTACCTCTTCAAATTGAAAATGGATCAATCCAGGAGGCAAGAACCATGACAGATACTGATTGAACTACTGAAGACAGATTTTCAAAGTGAGTGGGGAGAGGATTTATTGCATACTTTGGTCCTAAAGTCCTTTTGGCAATAAAGTCTTTCTTTTTCTATTGTAGCCCACTAAAAAGCAAGGTTCCAATTACTTTTAAAATTTTTTATAAGATGTTCACTATAAAGCAAGAGCATAAAACTTGAAACTATATAGTAGTTAAATTTTCTTTAGCTAAACACGGATTATACGAACTTCTTCATTTGGACAAAGCAGTAGAGAGAAAAAGAGTGAAGCATAAATTCCCATCTCCCCTCCTTACTGACAAAACAAAGATAGAATGGGTGGTAGGGTCTTTTTCAGTTACTGAAAACTCATCAAAATAACAACATACCTAGTGTAATCCCACAAAGTGGGGTCTGCGGAGGGTAGAATATACACAGACCTTATCCCTACCTTGGAGGTAGAGAGGTTATTTCCGATAGACCCTCAACTCAAGGAAAAAACAGTACAAAGTAGTCCAAAAAAATAAATAATGGAAGTGAAGACGTCATGTCAAAATACTACAGACAACATGAAAAATCATTCTGAACAGTAATTACAACAAACTAATGAAAATATGAACTTTAATTGATTCACATTCTTAAGGAAATTTCAGACCTCTTGAACAAGTATTTTATGCGTATAATTGGAGGTGAAGATGCATTAGCATCAATAAATGGTCTCCGAATAGTCCTAAAACAGATGCCCACTAATAAAAAGCTACCAGAATTACAAGATTTAGGCATGTTTAAGATAATATATTACTAGTACATGATAATAAAGATTTGATATTGTTATATGTAAAACAAATGTAGCATCACTTAAAAAGTTGAAGTTTCATTATTTAAGCAAATCTGAAAGACTGAGATATCATCCATGACCTTTTCAATGTAGAAAAGCAAGAGAATACTGCTAGGTACAGTTATCCAGCTAGCAGAGCAAGTACAGCAACAAATTTTGTGCATTAGTCATTGGAAATTATGTTTAGTTGAACATCTTCGTTATCGAAATATAATTAACAATTTTAAATAAATAAACAAAGTATACTACACTAAGGAAGTGTAATGCTAAAGAGTGTCAAAAGGGGAAAAAAAGAAGTGATCCCCACAATTTAAAGTGATCACCAGAAAGCAAAAAAAAAATTCAAAATAAAGTAAAAGCAAAAGTTGAATGGTTGCTCCTTTATTCAAAGAATTAAAGAGATGGAATTCTATGCTAAAAAGTGTTCTACCAACATTTCAAAGCACCCTCTTTTTGTGCCATTAACAATGGGGCTTTGTTAAGTAACACCAATAATTGCATAAAAAAACCAAATTTTGGGATGTCAAAAACAACAACATAACCAATATAGTCCCAAGTTAGGTCTGAGGAGGGTAAAATATACGCACACCTTACCCTATCTTAGCAAATAGGGAGGTTGTTTTCGATAAACCTTTGGTACAACAACAAGAACAAACCCAGTGTCATCCCGCAAGTGGGGTCTGAGGAGAGCTAATGTGTACACAGACCTTAACCCTATCTTGAGAAGATAAAGAAACAATTTTCCGATAGATCCTCTGCTCAAAACATAAAAATGTATTGGTAATGACATATAAAAAACAGAGAATTATTAGTTTCACATCCACATAGATCAAATGATAATCAAAACAGCATTCTTGAATGGGTAAAGATAGCTCGAACACCACCATTATCAAATAAAACAAACAAAAAACATATAGGTTACGAAAAAAAAAAAACTCACGCTGAATTGTAGGAGTTGTAAAATCCCAGAATGGAAGGAGAATTTTGTTATATCTGAAAAAAGAGTGGAGAGTATCCATATATATCAAGTAAAAAAGAGAAAAGAATTGGGATTGGATGGTGAGTTACTAAATAGCTAAAAATAAAGAGATAGAGAATTTAGCTGTTGGATTGAATTTTGGGAATTTGAAAATAATGAAGAGCCCCCAACGGTATTCTTCTAAACCAAAAAAAGGAAAGAAATTAAAGCTCTCTATAATTCAATTCAATGTTGTTTTTTAATTTTTTGGGTTGCTCATTCGGTATCCAGTATTCATATTGGAGCCTGATTAAATTTAAATTCACATCGGGAAGTTCACATTTGGAGGCTAAAGCGCTCCGTAATAAAAGTCACTCTATACAAGGGGCTCGAATTGGAAACCTCTCGATTAAGAATGAAAGAATATTTATCACTCTACCACAACCCTCGATAATCCAATGTACAATTAGTACGTACTGTAATAGTATAGGAATAGTAATTTGTATTTAGCATGCCGTTAAAAAAGAATTTAGCGACTATGTCGGCATCCACATTAAATAGTACACACTTGATTTAAGTAAGCTATTGAAAAAGAAAGAAACGTACCTTACTAAAATTGTACTCAACTCTTGACAAAAGAAACAAAGACACATCAAATGTACTTACACAATTTAAGTTTTGTAAAGCACAATATATAATTATTTGTATTATTATTACATCAAATGTACTTACACAATTTAAGTTTTGTAAAACACAATACATAATTATTTGTATTATTATTAAATTTTAATTTGGGATGATAAAAGTTATCAATTTATCACATTACCTATGAGTTTATTAAGAGTGGAAATAAATTTCGAATTCTTAAATCATTGAATCAACCTCTAGTCTTATATCAACGGATTCAATGTATAATTTTTGTACGTAACAAAAGGTAAGTGCTACTATACTAATACAATGTAACGGCATCTACCTACCCAACGGAACGTTAGTTAATGAAGGGCATGGTGAAGATAGTAACGACGTATTTCCGTTTTGTTCTCTTCACCTACACTTGCGTCACCGCTAGCTGTTTTAAATCCCAACGCCTATAATTTTATTTTTTTTCTACCTAATTTAAAATAAATTTTAAATATTTGTGAAAATAAATTATTTTATTAAGGATAAAAAAGGATTTGTAAAATTATAATTTTTTTAATTAAAAAAATATGATAAATTTTAGATATATTAAAAAGGAATAATGTCACATAAATCGAGATAGAGGGAGTAATAATTTTTCCATATCTTGATTCTTTAATACTTCTTCCTCTTTTCCAAACTAGTTGAATTTTTAGGACATGACGCATCCCTTAGAGAATATTGATTAAAATATTAATCAAGAAATAACTTGTCAATATTAACTTTTTGATTAGTGTAATTCATATCTTGAAAAATAGTTCCTCTATAATATTATATTTCTTAAAAATGTAAAATAGTTGAAAAAGTCGTTAAAAGAGGGGTAAATTTTTCAAAAAAATAATTAATACGTTTTTTGGCTTTGAAAATTTATTCATTTTGAACGATAAAAGAATGTTAAAAATTCATTTATATTGAAATGGAGGGAGCAGTAACTAGCAATTTTAGTCTAAACAAGTACGGAGTTGCTCCCTTCGTCCCTACGAGAAAATATCTAAGATGATCACTCAACTATGAATTCTTTTCTCAAAAAGTCACTTAATTTTGGTTTTTAACTCAAAAGTCATTCAACCATAGATTATTTTCTCACAAAGTCACTCAACCTTAATTTTTAACTCAGAAATCACTCAACTATGAGTATTTTACTAACAAAGTCACTCAACTTATTTAATTAATTTTTTTAATTAAAATTTATTGACATAGGATTTTATTTCTAAGCAAAATTTAAAAAAATAAAAAGATATCCATTCATGGACTCCTCCTGATTCCTTTATTCATCCTTTCGGACTCATACATCTTATAGACTTTAGTTTGTTGTTTTTTTGGTTGGGGGTTGCATCCCCCTTATTCTTGACTATTTTAGAGTTTTGGTACTATGACTTTCAGGTTGTAGGGAGTTAATTCCGCAAATGATTTTATTAATTGATTGAATTTAGGAAAACATAATCCTTTAATTGTTTTAAATCATTTTCCTAGTATTTTATATAATAACTTTGTTCCTTAAAATGATTCGAGAGGTTAAGTTTGGGTTATAAATTAATTTTTCATCGGAGGAGTCAATGTGGGTGTCATTTACGACGGTTTGAATCGTGAAAAAAGGATCATTCATTTTATTGATTTTTTTTCATAAGTATTTTCACACGGATCCAAGAGTTATAATCAAGATGCTTTCAAAGGTCTATTGCGTTCACATCTTTTCTTTGGTAGGTAACATATTCATATGCTAAAAAGTATTTGCAAAATATCATACAAATTTTATATAGTTTGAATCTTAAAAAATAAAAAAATACCTATAAACTGAGAAAATAATAGGCGTTACAAAAGAAACCGTGTTCGTTTTTAAAATAGAAAAAAAATCATAGCCATTAATTTCTTATAGTCACGTGGCAACATTGTACCGTATCATTAAGGATTACTAATCTATAAATTAATCTAAATTCGATAATCTATCTACAATCTATAATGTATAATCTATCTGTAATCAATATCTCTAATTTAAAATCTATCTATAATACCTTAAAAATATGAACTCTCCAATTTAAATATTAAATTACTATAATACTCTTAACTAAAAATAATCCCTAGCTTGAATATCAAATTATTATAATACCTCAAACTAAAATACCCAATTTAGTATATTTTCTATATTTAATATTTATATTTATTTGTATTATATTATATTAATAGCAGACACTTTTCCACATTGAAGGGTTGTGATTTTTTCAAATATCTCAAATTAAAATACTCAATTTAGTATATCTTCTATATTTATATTTTATATTTATATTTATTTTATTACATTAAAAGCATACACCTTTTTATAATGAAGGATTGCGACTTTTTCAAAAGATTGTGACTTTTTCAAATGGTTGCCGACTTTTTCGATGAGTTGTGATTTTTCTGAAGAATTGTGACTTTTCTGATAAGGCACAATAAGCATATGCTCACACTATTCTTTTTTGTCAACAAATAGAGGGATTTTCTCTTATTTTTAAACATATATATATATATACACACATTTATATACTACCTTAAAAACATGAACTTCCTAACTTAAATATTAAATTACTATAATACCCACAACTAAAAACAACTCAATTTAGTATATCTTCTATATTTACTTTTATATTTAATTAATTAATTAAATAAATAATATTATATTATATTATATTAAATATAAACACCTTTTCACATTGAAAGATTGTGACTTTCTGATAAGGCACAATAAGAATATGTTCATAGTTCATACTGCCTGTTGTTGGCTTAAGTTGAGGGATTTCCTCTCACAAGTTTTCTAAGTTTTCTATTCTTCTTCTTTTTTTAAAAAAATCAAGTGTGATTTGCAGTCTTTGATTAGAGAGTTCGAAGTTCAACAAAATTTGAGGTGCCACTATTCTGTTGATCGTAAATCACTCTATCCTAAGATGATATATATTCCATAACCTCGCATACTTGAGAAGAATAATTTCCTTAAAGACACACTGTAAATTCAGTGGGCTTGATTTTTTATTCTTCTATCTTGATTTATTATTGTTATTAGGGAAAAAGCTCAAATATGTCATCAAACTTTGAGAAAAGGTTCATCTATGTCATCCGTTAAAAGTTTAGCTCATCTATGTCATTTTCATTTGAGAAAAGCCTCATTCATGTCATTATTTGTTAAGTGAAATGACATAAAAATACAACTACTAATTCTCATGCTCTCGAATCCCTAAAAATACAATTCTTTTTCATGAAAAAACTATAATATAGATGCATTATGATTCCACTCAGTAATTTTATTGCTATCCAAATCAATTCAATTCGCGTAAGTTTGATAGGATATTATTTATTGAAGAGTTCTCTTTGTTTTTTGAAAAGCCTTTTTGCATATGGTGATGATGAAAAATGAACATATTCTAGGGGTTTCTTCCTTGTGGTAATAATTATTGTTTTGTGTTTTAGCATGCAATGGTTAATTTCCAAGTTTTTAAGCATCAACAATTAAGCAAAGATAGGAGCGTTGTAATCTATTAAGAGCCTGTTTGATATTGCCGCTAAAAACTGCATATTTTTAGAAATATTTTTTTAAAAAAAAATAATTTGTGTTTGACTAATACATTTGAAAAGTGCTTTTGTTAAGCAAATTGTGTTTGGCTAATCCTCTTTAAAAGTACTTTTGAGAGTCAAATTACGAAAAAAGGGTAAGTATTAATGTACTTTTAATATTAAGATTATTTTATAAAGAGAAACTATTTTAAATATCTATTCCAAAATTTTTAATTAAAATGCATATATTCAAATTTCAGTCAATATTATAAATAAATAAATAAATAAATTAAATATTAATATAATATTAACATGATGATTTAAATATAATTAAAATTATCAAGCAAAATAAATTTAAAACCATTCCGCAAATTAAATTACTACATACAAAAAATTCACCACAAAAATAAATAAAGTCCTTCATATTTTAATCCTACAAAAATATTGTTATTACCTTTATTTCTAATTCTTTAAAATAAAACGTAAAATAATATATAAAATATAAAATAATATTAATATATACATAAAATAAAATAAAAAAATTTATTATATAAAAATAAAATAAAAATAAAAAGAATTCTTAAATGAAACTTAAACAAACTTATGAGATATGCTAATTAATTAATTAATAAGGGATATATTGGTAAATATGTATATATGGAAGAGATATTTTAATCTTCAAAAAAATAATTTTCTGCTTCTCCTTCTGCTTTTTTTAAGAAGAAGAAATTTTTAGCTTCTTTCCAACAACAGAAAAAAGTGCTTCTGCTTCCATTTAAAAACAATTTTAAGAATTTGCCAAACACTTGAATTTTCAAAAAAATATTTTTTTCACTTTTGGCCTCCCAACAACAATGCCAAACAGACTCTAATACTAGCACCAAAATCATATATAATTAATTGATGTGCTTTTTAGGGTCTTGTCCTCCGTTTCATATTATTTGTTTATTTTTTTCTATACGTGTATCTTAAGAAATCATAAATAAGAAGAGTATTTTACTATGTTACCTTTTTAATTTTTTTAATACATTTTATTTATGTGTCTTATCCATCACCATCAATATACCAATATTAACAATGGAGAAACTTTTTTGAAACTTCACACAGGTAATCAATATTGTTTACACTTTAAAAAAGAATTACTTTTAAAGACAGAACGATAAAAAATTAATTAATTATACCTTGGTTTAACAAAATTTACAAATAATTTGACTTTTTTTTTTTTTAGTAATATGAACAAATAATATGAGACGGAAGAAAGTATTAAATATGAGCTCAAAGCCTTGCTTAATTTTGTCAAGCCTCTTATAAAATTGTCAAATAAAAAGTCCCAGTTTCTATTTGAACATCTCATTTATAATGATTGGTAAAATGTCAATTCCATCCTCCCCTAAGGTTGGTACAATTTTTTTTTTGTTTAAAGCTGCCAAAAGTAGATCGAGAATAAACATCACAAAGAGTACTTGAGTTATAGTTGGTTGCTTGGAAAATGATTTAACTTATCCTATTTATTTTTTTAGTACTCCCTCTGTTTATTTGTCAAATAATTTTTAATTTGATTTCTTCTTTTACTTGTCATTTTTGATAAATTAAAAAAGGACAATTTATTTTTCCTATTATAACTTTCAATTAACATTGAATTAATGTTTTGAAAAATATAGTGAGTAAATATATTTGAGATCCTATCAATTAATAAGAGTAAACTGGTAAACTCAGTATACCAATCATTATTTTCTTAATAGGTGTGTCAAGTTAAAATTTGACAAGTAAAAAGGAACGGAAGGAGTATGACTAATGTAAAAATTAGAGTTGACTAATTAAGTAATTCCCTCGTAAAACAACTAGTCGTCCATAGAGATCTTTTAAGTTAGTTCAAAGTTTAATTTTAATTCAATGGACTCCATTTTTTTCTAGAGTATTTTAGGTGGGGGAAGTGATTCATTGTCGAAACTTTTGTCCCTATTTTTCATGTAATCATTTTGGTTTTGGTGCAGCGATGATGCTTGCTCTGAATTTAACTGCAAACCAAACATGGCACAATGATGAACTTTATGCATGAAAATTCAAATTACTACTTATTTTTTATGCGTCAAAACTTCACATGGCGGGCTCCATATTATGATTTTGGATAATTACTCGTCGGGTGTCTGTCTAGTTTGACTCAACTTCTTATTTAATACAAAACTCTTCGTTTGAAAATATTCATCTACTTGACTAATTGAGAGGGGTGTTTTAAGAATTTCCTATTTTGTACATTTTATAATATAAATTTGTCAAAAAGTGTATATGTATTGTATAATAGAGTAGATACATTATATATATAGTATATATCCAATGTTGTTTATAGTAATGTATGAAAGTATATTACAATGTTATATAAATTTGAAAAATAAAGAGTGAAAGCCTGAAGAGAATTGTACAGTGGCTTATGGAAAAAGCTAAAAATATAGAGTTAAAATAGATTTGGCTTCATGAAATTCAATGTAAACATATGTTGGCTATTCTAAATATAAAAAATCATTGGACTATGCATATTGCAAATTAAACTGTTTGCTCCCTTATGATTTTAATACAAAACTCTTCAGTGTATTGTGGTTCTAATATTCTTGGGAGTATTACAAGTTGTTTTCCATACTTCCATTACGGAAGTCATTTTAGTATGAGGTGTGTTTGGGAGGTGGGGACGACACCATCAATATGGAATACCGCTAGTGTAACTTGTTTTCCATACTTCCACTAGAGATAAGAGAGTTGTAAAGACGGGAGATATTTCAAATGCAGAAGTTCTGGAAAAAGAAGGCTACAAGGCAGTTTCTGGCACATAGCATGAATAGACATCCTGTGCAAGCATCAATGAACTCAGAAGCATCAACGCCGTAATTTCTGTTTCTTGGTCAGGAACACCAAGTTTCTTGGTCAGGAACACCAAGTTTCTTGGTCAGGAACACCAATGTATAGCACAATTCATTTCCAGGTGAAGGGCCACACATGCCAGAAACTGTCGAGTGAACTAGGAAGGAAAATCCCTCAATGTACTAAAGAACAATTCTTCCCTCAATGAGGAACAATAACTTGAAAGTATACGCGAATAGCACTGATTCTTAAAAGGACCAAAGATATAGGTAAACTGACCAGGGCATGATGTCAAACAAAGTAGTAGTAATTTATTTCAACCAGCAGGAGGTCCTCAAGGCTGAATCATGAAATAAAGCATGTATCGATTACATTAAGGATTTGATACTTCCTACAACATACTTATTGGCCAACAACGAACCATTACAGAAAATTCTGAGTGTATGATCTATTTTTCCTGCCTGTGCATGCCATATAGTGCTGTTAATTCAATGAGAGGTAAAGGGAACTCGCTATATCAACAGTTAGAGCATTGTTAGTCTTTGATTGCTCTATCTGGTGCAATGCCTTTGTAAACAACTCGAATGATACAAAAAGACTTCAGCTTAAAAATCATCTTGAATCACCTTTTTCAAGCATTTCGATTTCTTCCTGGTGCTTTCTCTCCGCTTCTTGGAGTTCTCTTTCAGCATCCTCTTCATCCTCCAAATCATCACGATCTTCAAACTCCTTAGTTGCTGCCATTGCTTTAACAACAGGATCTCTTAGCTCAGCAATAAGACCACCACCTATCCTGTACTCTTCTTCATCACCAATCGGGAATAGACGTTGGTCAGGTCCTGAGGCCATCGGTATATCTACTGCCAATAATTTCATATCATACTGCAGACCGAAAACCAGGATACATGTTAGCATAAGCATTGCCAGAATGAACAAGAAACCAGTTAGATTCTTCTGCATTGTTTATTTTATCTCATCGAGTAGCAACCAAATCTGGAAGCTTCGACTTCTGGAAAATCACTAGTGAAAAAGTATATGTCAGTCATTTAGAGTTACAAACACTAAACTCTAGATGATCATTTCACGTACTTTTTTTTTTTTTTTGATAACCGAGAAATCCGTCTATGACCCGCCCTTTGGACCAATCACAGCCTTCTAAACTCGATGGATGATGGGCCCGCCCCTCTACCCTTCTCCACATAAATACCAAGCTTCGCTTTGCATGGTGTGGGGCTTGAACCTGCGACCTAAGCCACAAATCCTCCACCTTTTGCCACTCGAGCTAGGCCTTGGGGGCTCATTTGACGAACTATATTATGGCCTCTTTTAGTCCGGAATGAGAAAGGTAGGGTTCTAAACAATCCAGCTCAAATTGATTATAAAACCAATTAACCAGAACTTACGGTCACGACATGAATATTAAGCTTCATTATGTTTCCATCTTTCCGGCAATAGGACATAGTGATACCTTCTTTTTTCGGTCCTTTTTTTTCATTTGCTGGAAAGATGGAAATATAATGCTCGATAACACTAGATCACAAATTTGACATCCTGTATTCTATTGATAAAGCTTTTACTAAAATGTCAATGCTTGCAGGCTCAACATCTCATAGGCTGAGTTCAAGCCACTACAAACTTGTCATGCCAGTTGAAAATTCTTAGTTATTACTTAGAGTTAGAAAGAAACTCAACTCAGATACCAAGTTAAGCTTTTTAAAATAAGGTTAAGCTGATTTAGCTGATTAGATATTACACAAAATTTTGATCTTGCCACCATGTGCACTTTAACCAAATTTGTTCCCTCTCACTATAACGTGAAGGTTTATAAATTTTGATCTTGTCATGTATTTATTGCTTATTTCTAGCCTTCTAAGTTCACGATGCTATAAAAACTGTCCCTTTTAAAGCTTTATATTTTCCGCTTAGGCTAAGGCAAGATTAGTCAGTAAAAGGAAGTAACTAGAACCAGAAGATGCAGTTTTGAACCTCATGATACGTGACAATGTTCAAATAGGATGAGAAAATTGCAACGGCACTCAGTCAAGTTGCATCATATAGAACAAAAGAAGCAGATGTTTTCTGATTTGAAATCAAACCTGGCCTTGCTTATTCTTGACTTCAACACTTACTAAACCTTTCCTCTCAGAACCACGTATTGGGAAAATCAAGAAACATCGTTTGCCCCTAAACCGTGGCTTGAAGTTCTTAAGGGTAATACCACCTCCTGACATCACATAGGCTCTCAAGTCTGTTCCTGAGAGTGGAGCACCCATAACCTCAAGAATTCCAGCCTCTGTATTAAGTCTTCTCATTGCCATTCTGTACACCTTATCAGGGTTGATGGTAAATCTTGAGCGAAGATACAAGCCCTAATATAACAAAGCAAAAGGTTTCTCAGCTATAATTGTAAGAAGTACAGAGCATGCTTGATCAGCAAGAGTTCAAAACATAGAAAGAAGACAGAAAACAGGGAGACTTTAATCATATACCACCCACTGTTCAAAACACTAAAAAATTCTTTAAAGAGTTCCAAAATTAAATATAGTCCCAGCCCCCAAGCATGAAGGAGTTCGAGCTCCACATAATGTGTACAAGTTTGAATGTTAACTTAGATTGATCATTTCAGAACTTTGAAGTTCATAGTCCAAATATCAAACTTTCAAAAAACCAATAATATGCTAAGCCTTTGTTTTGCAAGGTTGACAAATTCCTATCAGCACCTATATTCTATTACTATTACCTAACATAAAGGTCCTTAGTAGACATATTTGTAATTTTCTTTATATTTTATAAAGTAAGCATTTCACTGATAAGCATCTGTAGTATGCAAAGCAAAATACAAGTAAGATGAACTCCAATACTAGTTCATTAAGTTCTTAAATAAGGCTGTTGGTGTAGAAATATTGTGGTTTAATTATTGGGATGATCAGCAACTAGTCCTAATAGTTTCCGTTTCACAACTAATGATTCCAATTCACAAAATTAACAGTTCTTCTCAAGACACATTATGACATTAATACCAGCTAAGTCACAGTAAAGATGCCATTAGCAAATTCAAAAGCTCAGGTACGAACAACTGAAACAATGATGTAATTTCCAGAAACACATGCTCATTTATACATCACATATATCCTATGCATCAACATAAAAGTACCGAGTCCAACTCAATTAACTACAAACAGAAACTTGAGAAGAACTCACAGCAAAAGCGACAATGGCGGAGGAAAGAGCAAGGAAGCCATACTTGGCCATGCCTTCAGACAATCCAATAAAAGTAGTAGCAATTCCAAATAGAACCCTCCAAAGCAAAATGCACACCATAATACCTGCTGCACCAAATAACACCAACGAATTCCTCTTCCAAAATGCCTCCATTTGCAAACCCACAGCACCCTTGTATCGTAAAGCCGTCTTCTTGGCAGCTTCAACCGGATTCTTCAACACATTTTTTCCCAAACCCAATCCGGAGCTCTTCAACGAGAAGTACCTAAACCCTAGTAATTTCCTATTCCACAAGAAACTACCATCTGGGTCTAACTTCTTACTAGGGTTTTGCAAAATCCGCGGAAATGGGGAAGACGAAAAATGGGTTCTCTGGGAATTCAAAACCCATCGATTAACGGCAGGCTTTTCGATAATCTTGGAATGATTAGAAAGGAAATGAGATATACCACTGGAAGTAACATTTGGGTTTGAAAATTGATGGGGTTTTGATAAAATGTATTGATGAAGATTACTCAAAACAAACTTTGACGATGATGATTTCGACATTTCCAGTGCTGATACAACTGGGATAGATTTAGATTCACGTAAAGCACAAACTCAAGAACACAACACAGAGAGAAAAAAGTGTTGATCTGATCACAACAACAAGAAGATAATTCTTCAGTAACTGAATATAAAAGTTGCTTGTTCTTGAAGCGCCTTTAGAGGTCAATGAAGATTGTTTAGCTCTTCTCTACAGGGGCTTTCTGCGAAATCTTCCGGTCAGCGGTGGTGTCATCACCAGGGAACGTTTTGTTTGTTCTAATCGCACCCTTGAAAACGAAGGCTTGACGTTTCTTCCCCCTGGAATTGGATAAATTTCACTTTAGTCCATAAAGAAATGAAATTATAAGTGATAGTTCGATCATCGATATTTTAGTTTTTTTTTATTTTATGAAAGACATATTTGGCCATAAGAATATTCAACTTTAAATTCAAATTTGGAATTTGGAAAACATCAACGAATTTTTCTTTATTTTTTTCATGAACACTAACAAAACTTTAAAAATAATTTTAATTTATATTTACAATCAAACACATTTTTAAAAATAAAGATTACTTTTAAAATTTTTATAATTTTCACGATCAAATATTTCGTAAAAATTTTAGTTATCACTTATTTTTCTCCTCAGAAAGTTATGAGGAGGAAGAAGGAACACAACATTTCTCTTTGATTGGATACAAATGCATTTGACAGAGAGGATGAATGCATATTGTATTCGTACGAATACAAATACAATTGATACAAAAAATTCTATTTTTCAAATACAATTGAAATAAAAATACAAAACTCTCACCTATATTTGATTTAATATAATTGATAGTGACTGATACATAATACATTTGAATGGATTTCTTCTTATTGGCGAGAGAGAGGGGGTTTGCTATAAAAACAACATATTGGTTTTTTATAATATTTTAAAACTATAGCTATTTTCCCATAAATAAGCTGTTAATTTTGACTAGTTCCAGAATTTTTTCATATATAATTGGGGATGTTTTAGGGCGAAATGGTCTGATGGACCCTTGTACTTGTATGAGTCTGTATTCTGGACCCTTCTACTTAACCATTTAATTTTGACCAGTTCCATAATTTTTTCATATATAATTGGGGATGTTTTAGGGCGAAATGGTCTGATGGACCCTTGTACTTGTATGAGTTTGTATTCTGGACCCTTCTACTTAACCATTTGCCAACTGAACCCTTAAACTCAATGAAACTCAGCATTTGTGTGAACTTCAAACGCTCAACAAAAATGACACATCATTATCCACGTCAGATATTAAATGACACATCATCATCCACATAAGATTTTAAATGACACATCACTTTTTTTTTTATTTTTAAAAAAGATAATATTTTCTTCTTTTTCACTCCTTTCCTCCCCCATTCTCCCTTGACCACCTCTTTCTCCATTTTTTTACCTTAGATCTCACCACCACAACCTTCAATTTTCACCATTATCACCGCTTTCCTAAATCATAAAAATCACCATTGTTCTCTATATTTTCATCATTCATAACTTTCAATCATATTTTTTTACTACTTTGTCCCTCTCTTGAAACACCATAAACCTCTTTTCTCCATTGATGCCAACAAATCATCACTAAAATACCTCAACATATCGTAATATTTGTATACAATTTTACACAATACACTTCATCTGATTTCACAAAGATATTAAACAATTACTTTTGCCTACCAAAATTATCAGATCTGTCACTTCACAAACTATAGCACAATATCGTTTCTAATTTGGGGAGAAAAGAAAGTGAAAAAAATAGAGAAGAAGAAGCTAGAGAGCCGTGGGGAAGGGGAGAACAAGAGAAAGAGGGATTGGGTCAGTGGGGAAGAATGGTGAGGGTGATGGTAGAAAGAGAAAAAGAAATGGGTTAAGGGTGGAGAAAAGAGGAAAGAAGTGAAAATTAATTTTCGATCTTTTTTTTTGGTCTTTTACTATTTTTCTTTTTCTTTTAATTATTTTTGGTCTAAAATTTTATGTCACTCTCTTTTTGTGAGTGAAATCACGCAATTGTTCCATGTCAACAATTAAGTTGCCACATAAGTTTGATCAACGGTCAGACGAGTTTACTATGCTGAGTTTCATTGAGTTTAAGGGTTTAGTTGACAAATGGTAAAATAGAAGGGTCCATAATACAAACGCATACAATTACATGTTTTAGTGTCAAAGCAGGCAGCAACTCAACATGTCTGCTTTGGCACTTTAAGGGTAGTTTAATAATTTTTTTTGTGGTTTCTTTGTTTTAGTTTGTTTGTCTTATTTTTTTTGTCATATATATATTTTAAAAATTAATAAAAATACTATAAATTATAATAATTAATAAATTAAAATATTTAAAAGACATGTAAAAAGAACGGTTGAGTCTTGAAATTCTATCGGTGACACATAAAATGAGACAGAAGAAGTAACATGTATTATTTAGAAATAACGTAAAAAATATTGTAAGTCTTAATAATTAACAACCTGAAATATTTAAAAACATATAGAAAATTTGTTGACTCTTGAAATTCTATTTGTACTACATAAATTGGGACAAAAAGACTAATATATATTATTTGAAAATTACTTTAAAAAATACTATAAATTAATTAATAACTTAAAATATTTAAAAGACATGAAAAGTTTGATTGACTCTAGAAATTCTATTAGTGTCATATAAATTGGGACAAAGGGAGTAACATATATTATTTTTAAAATATGTAAAAGAAAATATATTATAAATTATAATAATTAACAATTTATAATATCTAAAAATCATAGTTAAACTTGATTGACTCTCCAAATTCTATTTGTGTCACATAAATTTTAAAAAATAAATAGGAGAAACTACATAATTAGACATACTTCACTACTATATATACTATTATTACCTATTCTTTCAAAATATTATGTATCTCATACCACTAATTAAGAGTTTCCTACCATATATTGAGAAAAATACACTTAGATACATATATTTTTGTTATCGAATACACTAAAATAGGGAGAAAGGTGAGCGAGATAGAGAGGAAGGCGAGCATGATTTCATTATGTGTCTCAGATACATGTGAATCACACTAGATACATGTATCTGGTCCAGACACATAGGAGAGCAGCGAGCAAGACGCAAGAAAAGTGAGGGAGACGAGCAAGATTTGTAACGTATTCCAGATACATGCGAAACTATTTGCGTACAATGTATCTTGAATAAATTTGACCCCACGTATCATCAGATACATGTAGGGTTGTTCATGGTTATGGTTAGAAAACCAAATCGAACTACAATTCGAACCAAACCGATTAAAAAATTCAATATTTGGTTTGGTTTGATTTTAATTTTGAAAACCGATACTATTTGGTTTGATTTTGGTCTTACTTTAAAAAACCGCAAAATTAATCAAACCGAACCAAAAAATTATATATATAAATTATATAGCTATTTATATATTATTCATACATAAAATATAAAATCTCATAAAAAATTTTGTAAAAACTCTTATTAGTGTTTTGATATATAATTTTCTTGTACCCCTCTGTGACACCCCAAGTTTTCATAGAAAGGAAATTACAGTTTTCAAACTGATAACAGTGACCTACGGAGGCCACCTACGAGCTGTAGGTGGAATGACGGGCCGTAGGTGGGGAACCGTCGATGGCACTGTGTATTTCAGGATTTTCAAGTTTCTGAACCTTGACTTATGGAGCAACATGACGGGTTGTCGTTCAGTTGACGATCCGTAGATAGCTTCCGTAGATGCCTTCCAGACTTAGTCAAATTTTTTCAATTCTAAAGTCTGACCTACTATGGCCATGTACGGTCACCGTAGGTCCAACGACGGGCCGTACATGGGTGTCGTCATTGCAGGGTCCAAATTGATATTCTATGAATCCAACGACGGAGGGACAGGACGGTCCGTCGTTTGACTTACGGACCGTAGGTCACCACCGTCGATTTCCCCTGACAGTTATTAATTTAAGGGCTTTTTGGTCTTTTCCCCAATTGATCACCTATTAATCTAAGTTGGTTATACCCTTAACCCAGACCCTATATATATTTTCTAAGCCTAATTCTATTCATTCTAACTCATTCCCAAATTCTCCTCACTCAAATATTTCTCTCTCTAAGAAGAGTTCTCTCAAGCTTCAAGGAAGAAGAAAGCTAGGATCCTCCATTGAAGACCATCAATTTCCTTCAATTTCTTGTGGGCTTTGTTGAGGTATGATAGTATTCACCATTTGGAGCCTTTCCTCCAATGGGTCCTCACTTTCTTCAAGGTTTTCAAGGTTCAATCTCTCCAAATTGAATTTAGGGTTTTGATCAATTCTTATGGGTTCTTCAATTATGATTTCAATTATTGATTTTATGATCCCTAGAGCACGATCTAGCGTGATAAAGTAATTTAGTGCACGAATTAGCGAGAATTGCATGATTTGATGTAAAGATTGCATGAATCCCTATGAACCCGTGCTATTTCTCCCCAATTTCCTAATCTATGCTTTGATTGTTGGGTTGAGATATGAATTGATAAAGTTTATGAAATCTCTATGAAGTTATGAATGAATTAAGGATGATTTTATGAAATTGAGTATGTTCAAGTCGAAAGCATGATTTTTCCCTATTATGTGAGTTCCTTCAAGTATGGGTAAATTGTCTTAATTATGGCTTTCTAAGCATGAGCTTGCATTAAACTGCATGATATGAGTTGAACTTGCATGAGCCCATATGAACTCTATGATCCACGAATTATGAGCATGAGGAGCTAAGTAAAGAAGAGGCTTAATGAACTTATGCATGTCTCATATGAAGTAAACGATGAATTAAGGGTGCTTTGAGAGTGAAGTACCAAAAGTTATGATATGATGATGTTATGGTTGAGTTGTGAAAGGTTTTCTCACGTAATGCTCACACTATGAATTAAAAGAACAAGAGGCGATTACCCATGTTCTTAAGGAGCTATTCTAATGAGGAACAAGAGGCGATCACCCATGTTCCCTAATGTAGACAAAGCGGCGATTACCCAAGTCTACCCATAATGAGCTTATGACTAATGTAGACAAGAGGCGATCACCCATGTCTACCTATGACAAATGAACTATGATTAATCCGTGGGAAGTATGCTTAGTATCGAGTGGACAAGTGGCGATTACCCATGTCCCATAACCTATGTGCCACCATAGGGTGATGGTCTATGATAGACACTAGCTAGTGGATCTACGTAAGCTACAAGTAAAAAAAAAGGGTCCTACATTGGCAAGTAAGGTGGCCCTTTTTCGGTGTAGGGTAGACACCGAATTCCTTGTTGATAGCTCACATGGTCTTATATGTTGGTTAAGGCTATTCCCCACAACTAATGAACCCAAGTATTGTTATGATTATCTAAAGTAAAGTAAAGATAGATGATTTTGCTTGTTTTGGCCATGATTTATGTTTTATGCCTCTTATGATTTATCATGTTTTAGCTTGGCCATTGCATGTCATGATTATATCCCATTCTAGTATGTTTTATGTGTTTATGTGCATTGCTATCATACTTGGTACTTGATTGTACTAATGCATACTCTTGCCTACATTAACTTCTTTGATGTAGGACTTGGCGATTCACCATCCACTCGTGGCTAGAGCTTAGTAGAAGATTGATAGAAGACTTGGTGAGTCCTCATCCATCCGAGGACATAGCCTAGTTGTTCTTATTTTCATGCTATTTCATTTCGGATGTTGTATTAGGTTACGTCCCAAACTTTATTTTCTATACTAGATTGGCTTTGAGACATGAGATATAGACTTCCGCTGTTTCTTTTAAAAGCTTTGATTGATAAATCTCTTTTGAACTCTTAATCTTTATTATCTTGTATGTATGCATGCTGAGTGGCTTGTATGTGGCCTCTCAGGGTCTTGTACGCCATGTCACGTCTAAGGGGTACTTTGGGTCGTGACAAACTTGGTATTTAGAGCACAAGGTTTTAGAAAAGATCCTAGGATGTCTCATAAGCCGCGTCAAGTAGAGTCTTGTTCATGAGTGTGAAGCGCGCCACATTTATGAATGAGAGGCTATAAGACGTTTAAGAAATTCTACTTCTTTCATTATTACTTCTAAGTCGTGCCATAGATTTTAATTCTATATGTTTCTCTCCTAATCCCTATCCTACGCGTTTCAGGATATGGCGACTCGAAGAGCTTATGCTAGAAGAAATATGGGAGAGAATGTGGAACAAGAAGTTCCTCCTCAAGCTCCTCAAGTTCCGGCCGACCCTTTGGCCGAACAAGTGACTAATGCGGAGTTTAGCGATGCTTTCCAAGTGTTGGCTCAAGCCGTGACGGCTCAAGCAAATAGAGAGGTTGTGGCTCCCATGAACCCAAATGTGGGTACGGCGGCATCAAAAGTGAGGGACTTCACTCACTACAAGAAAAATGGTCTTTAACGAAGGGAAATTTGGTCGTTAAAGGTCCAAATCCGGTAGCTAAAAGTCATTAACGACCATAACAAATCCGGTCGTCGCCGGTCGCTAAAAGTCCCGACGTTAAAAGTTAACGACTGAATTCAAATCTGGTCGTTAAAAGTATTTTTAACGACAAATAAATTCCGGTCATTATATGCCCTTTTTAGCGATCGAATTTGCCCTTAGTACAAGTACTTTTAACGACCAAAATTTCTTTCGTTAATTGTATGTTACTTTCAACACCAATACTATTAACGACCACATTTTCCATCCTAATGGTTGATTATTCAATTTTTTTTTAAAAGCCAATTATAAAAGAGTTTCAAAGATCCCATTTTCATTTATTTTTTAATCAAAGATTTATATAGTGAATAATATTAGTTATTGAATGTAAACGGAAACGCTCAAAAATAAACTAAATAATTTAATTCATCATATAGAATTTCATTGTTAAAACAAAGAACTAATTAAAGAAAGATATATCAAATTCAAGTTGCATAACATATCTTTATCAACTCCTAGAAAGAGAAAAATTGCAACATATAAATAATAAGATATTGTCTTTAATTTAAACCATCCCTAACTAAAGTAAATGCCCTCTTGAACGTCAACTTGCTCTATACATTCTTGAACGATATATTCTTCATATTCAAATTCTTGAGCTGTAAAACAAAGTTTATGCCAATTTAAAAACAAGAATAAACTCTTAAAGAAGAATCATAAATATATCAAACGCATTTACTAAAAAAGATGCAAAACATTAAAGTTCGTAAAAAAAAGGCATGTGAACAATAACTTGTAGTCTCTTCCTAACATTTATTAACTATTTAATGATTTTCTGCAATGATCAATAATGAGTTCATAAGGCCATCAAAACAAAAGATACTAACAAGGGACTAGTAACTCATTGCTGCTTTGGATGACAAGGGGGAGGGTCAAGAAATTTCAAATAGAATGGAGTACATACATGAATTAAAGCTATTTGAACCTTGCAAACTTTGGTTGAGTCATCTTTTGGGAAGCAGGCTAGGCAAATTCAATATATAAATCACACAAGGAAAAGTACGAGCGCCATCAGACCAAAATAGAGAGCACGTCCGAGACCACCAACTTTTTTTTTTCTAAGAGGGAGGCATATTATGCTGTCTGTTTGCTACAGTAACATCTCTAATATGGAGGGAGAAGAACATGAAAAGATTCCAGAGTTGGCCAATATCAAGAGTCAAGGGTAGTAAGAGAGATATCTGTGCACATCCACACAAGGGGGAGAAGCCTGAAAGCCTAGCAGACAAATTTAGATATGCTCAACCACATGCCCTGAGGACATTCACGAAGAGACATCTGAAGCTCAAGCACACTAGATTACTTAGCAAATTGTAGTAGGCTAATATCGATAATCAAATTGTAATAGATAGAAAATCTGTACTCAGTACCTTAGAAGTGTTTTCTATTTTGGAGGGGTCAGGCCTGTTTGATTCTGTAATTATCACTTTGGTATAAATAAACTTGTTTAATTACCAAAAAAATGATGTGATACACAAAGTAGGAAAGAGCGGGAAGACTATCATAGAAAGCTCAAATCAAAATAACCCTACCCTATTAAACAATCCTTTTGTTTTCCCTCTTGCCCTGCCCTGGCCTGGCCCGCCATTACGCCTTAATGTGTAGACAATGATTCTGGACTCTAGAAATATGGTACTTTTTGTTCTCAAAGCAAGCACTATTTCAATCCGACAAAATGGTCTAGAAAACAAATAGTCCTCCCAAACTATTTCTGGATGTTTACAGCCTTCTGCCCATTTCAACTTTCCAGTTAGCCAAACTATATCACATTTATAACTTCTAAAATCTATTTCTTTTAAGTTAATAAAAACATAAATGACCAGAAAAGCATATGTAAATTGGCAATACAATTGAAAAGGAACATAAAGGCTGCATTATGCCATGACTTATAAATAAAGGGTGCATCTGTATAGAATATGTCATGCTACTAGGAATAGGGACCAACTTTTCAGAAACTATGGCTTTGAAGACTGGACTCAAGTCGCTGGAGTGGAATGGCAATTCACTCATTTTGGTGGAACTAATTTCTAAACAGTAGCATCATTCCTTCGAAGTTACACTATTTTCAACAACGCATGAGAGATGCACAACATATTTGATAATATGGCTTTGAAGAAAAGACTCCAGTCACAAGATTGGAATGATGTTGTACTAATGGGGTGAGGAAACTTGAAATTGGATGTGATTTACTCCTTTTGGTAATCTGATTTATAAACAGAGGTATCACTCCTTGGAAGTTATACTATATTGTCCACAACATAAGTGAAATGCTCAACAAATTACTGTGGATAAAGCTCCAACATAACATAAAGCAGAAATGGAAAAAACTAGGCTATTCTACTTAGAGGAGCAGTTAATGATTGGGAAATGCACAACTTGATGGAACTGCTAGCAGAAATGGAAAAATACAATAGTGATGAGAACAAAACAAATACTATTTTTTGGGAAAGAATCAACATATTCACAATGAAAGAATGTGACACATAGCTTGGTAACTTAAAATCAAGTAATTAATAGTTCGCCTTAAGAATTTATATGGAAGACGTTACCTCCTAAGGTTATTTGTTTTAATTGGACTGCCCTATATTACATCCTTATCCGAAGGCTGCATTGAGTTTAACATAGTTTCATGTAATTAGATATAGCTCTATCCTCAGCTCTAATTCTCCTCATTATTGCTAAATCAATGAAGACTTCTAAAGAAGTGGTGTTGCTTTACTTCCCAATCTCAATCTGCTTGTTTATGTTTTTAGGTGTTTAAGTTAAAGACTATGGAGAGGCCTCAAAAAATTCATCTGCTAATGTAGGTCACTGTGTTTCCACAACATTCTTAATAGAGCATAGCGACTTTTGACATTGAAATTCGAATGTTGTATAATTTTTTTAACTCTATATCTATTAGTTAGTCTCACTCAGTTTCATATAGATTTTCATGTATGTGTAGAGGACACAAACTATCTACTAGAAAAAGATGTGTTAGTATATATGCTGAAACACAGGGGACAACCAGTGTGATCATTTAGATATGGCTGCCATCTATTGAAAGATGGTACCATTAGCAACCTCCTAATGACATAGATGTCATAATAAAAACACTACCTTCACCTAAAACATAAAAACATAGGGTATGCTTGTGCAGATAACCAAATGAAGATCTAAAGTTAGAAGCAACAATTAAAATACTACATTCACTATGTAACGGCACTTGATTCTGCACTCTACCAGAGGAAATTAGGTTGTTGATGCTTGCAATCAGTTATACTTGGTAAGAACAACCAGGTTATAATAAGAAACTAAGGACACAAATTGAGCAGTCAAAGTCCTTCCCTGTCTCTTGAGTACATCACAAAGAGAAACAAAAATCAATTTACTGACCTGTTTAATGGTACCATCTATTGATCACTTGAAGACGCATGTGTTGAAGGCTGACCAAGCAGTACTCTTGCAAGATGTTCTTATTTACTCTCTAGCTCATCCATGTGTTCACATTTATTCTCTAACTCATCCATGTGTCTTTTTAGTGATTCATTTTCTTTTTCACGTTCATTCAACTTATCTAACAATGCAGCCTTTGAAGAGTTCCCACCTTTCAGCTCCTTAGCCGTTATCCCACCACCAAATCCAATTACATGACTCTTACATTGAGGTCCAAAACACTTCTCTACGACCTCAATATTTGTAAGAGATGAATCAGATTGAACCAATTTTTGAATTTCAGCCTATAAAATACAAGAAAACTTAAAATAATACAACACATAAAGTTAAATGCTTTAAAATAAAATTTATCACTAAACATACATATTTTGCATTTGTTTCAGGTTCGACAAGCTTGTTATCCTTCTTACGAGTCTCGAAAAAGATAGTATCCATGTTTGGTGGCTTACCATCTTTACCTCCCTTAACATATAAATAAACAAGTCAAAGAAATCATTTTAACAAACAAGAAACTTCTTAAAGAGTTACAAAAGTTACTTACCAATTCATAGATAATCTCTCTAATAGGCTTACTCCCCGTACGATGAGGCATACTCAACTTAGACCTATTGACAGTGTTTCTTGTACTTGTTTCCTATATTCACAACACACCATAAAAATTATAGTTAGTCACTTCAAGTAACATCTTAATAAATAAATACTATGGAGTTTTACCTTAAACTTGTCACTTAAGAAATGCTCCTTAACCAGCCATTCCCAATCACTCTTGTCTACCCCTCTTGGCACATCTTTTAGAGCATCGCCAAATGGCTTAGACTTCATATTTTTGTGAAGTGATCCTCTCCAGTTATTCCACAACCTTCTCATATGTTGAAGGACATGTTCTTTTTTAGCATTCATGTCGTCATTGGTAAATTTATCCTACAACATTTCATAGGTATCATTAAACATAAACTCAAAATTTCAACCAAACTAGAAGTCAATTGAATGTAGATTTTCGTCTTATGGTACTCTTCCAGTGGAAGATGATATATATGTCAGGAGAAATGAGTGATTATCCAATGGATTGTATCAAAAGAAAGAAGGAAAATCATAAGAGAGATCACGAGAGCAGATAACACAAACTACAACAGCAACATACATGCTATTAGGCAAACATAACTACAACATTATATAGATATTGTTTGGCATAAAATGTTCCGCTTTAGTTTTACTCTTTTATGATGAGAAGTCAGAAATGAAGCTATTAGCTATAGCTCTCTAAATAATTACCATAACAACATCCCACATGTTTGGCATAAAATGTGTCGCGTTTGTGTTACTTTTTCCAGATGAGAAGTCAGAAATGAAGCTATTAGCTAATAGCATAGTAAATACCTATCATAACAACATCCAACATGTTTGGCATAAAATGTGTCGTGTTTGTTTTACTCTTTCCAGATGAGAAGTCAGAAATGAAGCTATTAGGTAATAGCTCTCTAAATACTTACCGTAACAGCATCCCACATGTTTTGCATAAAATATAGCGCATTAGTTTTACTTCTTCCATATTAGAAGTCAGATATGAAGTTAATAGCTCTTTAAATACTTACAGTAACAGCATCCCACATGTGTTCTAGCTGATCTTCTTTAAGGTCCGTCCATGAATGTACCCGTAATGGGCACATATTACGATCACAAATTAAAATACCCAAGTGTCTCACAAATGAGGCATAATTTTTTCCAACAACTCGATTTTGGTAAAAAGTGATATTTAACTTTTCTCCAGGTTTGAGCCGTGCAACATTTTTACAAATGTTTGTTCCTCTAACTTTTTTTGCCTTTTCAGACTCACATGCACCTGCAAATTAATTTAAATCAGACATAAAGAAGAGTTTCATTACACTAACAACAACAAAAATTACAATTTGAGACAGTAAATACTTATTTAGTTTGTTTGAGTATTTTGCATCACTTCGACTTCTGGAGAGCAGGGAACATTTTCTTCTGTTGGATCAAAACCAAGAGGTACAGAAACAATATTTTGTACTGGCTCATTTAGATAAGATGTTGATGCACTGATGTTTAGACCTTTGCTAATTGGAGTTCTTTTTTCAGCCCTTACTCTTACAAAGCCCAAAGATTGTAAGCGTTTGCCTCGTTCCCGAATTGCTAAAGCACCAAGTGGAAGGTATGCAAGTTTGTTAGGCTTGACAGTTGATTTCATTCTAGATTTTCGAATTCCTGATGGATCCATGTCAACCTAATACAAAAATCACTTCTTTGTAAGCTCATCCAATAAGAGAAAAGTCATTGAACAAGTTTTCAATACTATATTTTCACCATGACATCCCTTTCTTTATTTGAAAAGTAAAAGTTTTCAAATCGCCATAACAACCGATTAACTCAAGCCAAATAACCGAAGCATCAATGGATTAAAAAGCCAAATGTGCATACATGTAAGATCAAAGACAACCACTTCAACAATTAAGAGACTAGTAAACATGTAGGTAACTAGATTGATAAGAAAACAACCATTAGCTAAAATTATGTAGGTCATTCTTGTTGTTTTCTTATCCATCTAAGAGACCAATAGAAACACAAAATGAGAACTCAGAAATAAAACATGAAAACAAAGTCACAACTGCCTCCTAGATTCATTGTAGCTACGCCGAATCATCATCCTCTTTTTCACCAACATCAAAAGAATCACGAGCGTGAACCTTTTGTACAACATGCCAACCATTATTTGAAAGATCATCGGCATAAAATACTTGTGATGCTTGGTTGGCTAATACAAAAGGCTCATTTATTTTCAAAAATCGCTTGCGGTTGACACTTACGAAGTCATATTCATCTACTCTAATTCCCCTTTGTTGATCATACACATCAAACCACATACATCGAAATAAAACCACTCTTCTCCCACCAGTAAATTGTAATTCAAGAATCTCAGTTAACTCTCCATAGTAATCAATGTTTTTATTCTCTTCATTAGTCTCACCAACTACAACCACCCCGCAATTTTGAGTTCTCAAACCTTTATCATGATCTTGTACATGAAACCTATATCCATTAGTAACATAGCTTTTGAAACATGTCACATACGGAAGAGGACCACATGACAATGAGAGCAAATCTTTTATTTTTTTACTCTCATCATGTTTGTGCAATTCCGCAACCTATCAAAGTTAAGTACATTGTTTAGAAAATATTATTCATAAATTGATTGAAAATATACAAATTCTTAACTTCTCACCTTTATTTTTAACCAACTAACGAATTGTCTATTCCATTCGATCTCTGAATGATTTTTAGATGTATCAATTGAAATTTGTGAAAATTCTCTGCAAATAATTTCATGTATAACATGTCATTTTATAAAAGGATATGGAAAATATAAAAGTAACTTATTTGAATGAGTCATTACTTACTCTAGAAATGGTTGAATTTCATCACAGTTCTTGAGAATATAAAAATGGGCAAGCTCAAATTCACTGGAATCAAGACTGCTTGATTTGTCACCCCTCAAACTTTTTCTTGGTTGGCAAAAAATTTCTAAACCTCCATCAGATTCAATAGAACCACCATCATAATTCCTTTCATGGAGATTAAATCTTGTCTCCATCGTATGCAAATACCTTGAACATAAGGTCATACATTCAAATGCTATATATCCTTGTGCAATACAACCTTCTGGGCAAGCCATATTACAAATAAATGATTTTAGAAAGTATAGCCATCGCTCCACCGGATACATCCATCTATATTGGATAGGTCCAGCAATCTTAGCTTTATTAGCTAAATGAATTGGCAAGTGGACCATGATATCAAAAAATGCAGGAATGAAGACCTTTTCTAACTTGCACAAAGTTGTTGGAATTTGGGCTTCTATTTGCTGTAGCTCATCTACTCTTAAACATTTTGCTCCGAGTATCTTAAAAAATATAGATAACTCAAAAAGTGGTTCAAGCACAAATTTGCAGAGCATACCACGTAATGCAAGTGGAAGTAAATGTTGAAGAATAACATGGCAATCATGGCTTTTCAATCCCAAAAGTTTGCGATCTTTAAGGTTGACACACTGAGAAATATTTGATGAAAATCCATCTGGGACCTTTAAATTCTTTAAGAAAGTGAAAAATTTGAGCTTCTCTGTAGGAGATAATGTGTAACTTGCAATAGGTAACTCATATTTATCTCTCCTCTCTATCGGATGCAATTCTTTCTTTATGTTCGTTGCTTGCAAATCCAACCGAGAATTCAAGGTATCTTTTGTTTTTCCTTTGACATTTAAGATTGTCCCCACAATATTATCACAAATATTCTTCTCAATGTGCATCACGTCTAAATTATGTCGCAACAATAGAGTATTCCAATATGGAAGATCAAAGAAAATACTCTTCTTGTTCCAATTATCACCCCTACTCTCATGTAATATTTTAATCTTCTTCCTTGGATCCTTTGATTGTGATAGACCTTCTAAATCACCTACTTGATCAAGTATATCATTACCAGATAACATTTTTGGCGGTAATCTTTGCTCATTTGTGCCATCAAAGGAATCTTTATCTTTTCGCCATTTGGGATTAAGAGGAAGAAAGCGTCTATGATGCATATAACACTCCTTTTGACCATTTTCAAACCTAATTGAAAGAGTTTCTTTATTGCAACACGGGCAAGCCAATTTTCCTTTAGTACTCCATCCTGACAAATTTGCATATGCTAGAAAATCATTAATGGTCCATAATAAAGTTGCATGTAACAAAAATTTTTGTTTACCTGACGCATCAAAGGTCTCAACTCCAGTTTCCCATAATTCCTTTAATTCATCTATCAAAGGTTGAAGATAAACATTAATTGCATCTCCGGGACTTTCAGGACCAGGAATAAGCATCGATAAAATAAAATTTTCTTGCTTCATGCATAACCAAGGTGGTAAATTATAAGGAATAAGTACCACAGGCCAAATGCTATATGGAGTTTTCGAATTTTTAAATGGTTGAAGTTCATCAAGTGTCTTCCATGCTACTGAATCAGCGAGGTGCCTCATTATTCCATCATCAACTCTTTCATCATGATGCCATCTCATCAAAGAAGATGTTTTTGAGGACATAAACAATCTCTGAAGTCTTGGCTTTAGAGGAAAATAACGTAAAATCTTGCATGGTATTTTTTTACCATGTTTAGATTGTGTTTCACCATTACATTTATTCTCCTTCCATCTAGATGCGCCACACACTTTGCAAAATTCAAGAATCTTATGATCCTTCTAGTATAACATGCAATTATTCTTACAAGCATCTATATTCTGGTAAAAAAGCCCAAGACTTCGAATTATATTCTTTGCCTCGTAATATGAATCAGGTAAGTTTGATCCATCAGGCAATAAATCTTCCTTTAGCATCTTCAACAACATTGTGAATGAAGCATTACTCCACTGGCCAATACTTTTAATATGAAGCAACTTAATCAAAGTAGAAAGTTTTCTTGCTTTTGAACTTTCATATAATGGTTGTTCATAATCATTCAATAGGTCGTAGAATCGTTTTGCTTCAGGATTTGGTTCCGCCTCAACAAAATCATCACCACTAGTGTTCATATTGTCTTCATTGAAATCTAGGTGTAAATCCTTTAAGAGCTCATGCATTTCATCCTCATCATCATCCTTTTCAATGTCATTGTCCTCTACAAATTCAGAATCTAACTCTGGCTCACCTAACCTCTCCCTATGATGATACCAGAAAGTATAACTCTGAATTATTCCATACACTAATAGATGTGACCTAACCATCTCACGAGTTTTTGAAGATGCATTACAACACTTGACGCATGGACAACGTATTTCTTGGGTTTCTCTCAATCTTGTAAAAGCATAATTCAAAAAGTTCTCCACCCCAATGATGTAAGCATTATCAAGTCTATCTTGAACAAGTTGCAACCATTCCTTATTAGGTGCCGTAATCTTCATTCAGGAAAAGATATAATAAATATTTTACTATAACAATCAACATAAGTAAGAACTAACCATTTATTGTTCAAAAGTTGAAGAAAACCTCTTTCTGAAAGATTCTAGGTAAGTTTCAGAAAAGTAATTATTTTTGTTCATAAAATGATTTTTAATTAGTTATTTGTTTAGTGATCTATACACTTTGTTCATGTATATTTATAGAAGTCAATGATTATTATGTTTTATTGGAAAGTGAAATATAATCCGGAGACATTTAACATTGGAGCGATGTTTCAATTATAACTTTTGAGATAGATGATGGAAATATATATGGAGACTATATAGAATAGTAAACACGTGTTTCTGAGAAGTGCAATGAAGATGCCATAGAAATAGTATAAATCATGAAAAGTGTGATTCTTAGATGATGCACTTATTTAAAAAAATGTGAAGAGATTTAAGAGACTTGATACATCACTATTCTTTTGTAAGGATAATAAATATTCATCATTTTTGTGACTAATTAACTAGCAAACTAAGATGACTAGTCAATATAATTACTATCCATCATATAAGAAACACTTACAATCATAAGACATTTTAGATTGCTTAGAGGCAGTAGTTTAGATTAAGACTATTTTTCTTTGTAAGGTGTAATACTTTTGAAGGGAAACTACACTTTGGTTATATTATACCTATGGATATATAGACTAATGTTAACCTTTTTTTTTTTTTGAAAATAACCTAGTATCGATTTCAAGTCCATTCTCTTCAATTTAAAAGAGTAAACCTGAAATTTCATACCAGAACCAAATTACAATCAGAAACCTATTTAGTACATAAAATTATTCATTCATGTTCACACCGATTTTCATAGAAAATGTTCCCTTTCAGCTTCATGGCATAAACTATAGGTGAGAAGAAAAAAGGCGGATAAAAAACTCCTTTTTTTCATGTTAAATCTAGAAGAAGTAACCAGCTAACGTCAGGAAAAGAATATATAGTGCTATAACAAACTACATTTATCATGACCAACCTCTTGAATGAAAAACAGACCAAAGGAAGTGAAGTTCTCTAAACTAAAAAAGAGAAAGATATAAAAGCGTCAAACTACCAAATCACTAGAACTTTACTCTTCAACTTTTCTTAAGACTAACTAACACTATTGATTAGTTATTTCCTTAAATCTTTATTTGGCACAATTCATTTTTTATATTACTTCAATTACAACATTAACAGAGAGACACTCAAGGCTACACACAATTCACATTTGTCTCATTTTAGAAATGAAAATATGTATATAATGAAGACATATACAAGTTTTATCCACAGTTAGTAGAAAATCACCAACACCAATCCATAAGTAAAACAATTTAAATACATAAGATATAACATAGAATCAAATTCATCAATACACGTTCAAAAGTAGAAACTTACCTTGATGAGAAGAACACTAGTAGCAATTGACCAGAGCAAAACCAACAGATGACCAAGCTCGATGAACGATAAGTGTTGAGCAGTAACGAGGAAAGGCTATATTTCTGCTTTTAACATGTGCCACTGTTGAATAAATTCTCCACTTTTAAGAAGTTTCCTATTAAATATATAATAATTAACAAAAGAAGATTCTGTAAATATCATATTATAAGCGAGTTGCAGCTAAACACCTAAGGGCCCTAGACAATACTTCATCATCGGTTAGCAGTAGTTAAAGTAGCAGATTAGCTAAACACCTAACAACTGTTGTTAGCAACAACTAAGTTAGCAACTCTCCAGGTGCAATAACACTTTTTATCATATGCTAAAGCAGGCCAACAACAGGTTGTATACTTTATTTTTTTAAAAAACATAGCAGTTTGTAGGCACTAACAGAAGATATCAAGTTATGACAACAATACAAGTTATAATATCTTCATTAAGCTATCAAGCAATATGCTTGATTCGTGTTAACTGTTGGGTTTTTCTTAGTACGACAACATAAGTTTTTCGTCTCCTGAACCAAATGAAAAAAAATAAAGAAACAAGCAAACATTAAATGACACAAGTCACACAAAATATTTTCTATCATAAGGATTATGCTCAGGAATTATCAGGTAAATAATTTATCCAATAACGTGTAGAAGAAATGCTCAAATCAGCACAATAAACAAGTAAGGATGGTGAAAATATCAATATGACTAATATATATATAACTGCAGGAACACCAAAAAAAGAACGAAAAACCCTAGATGAAACCCATAATTGGGAAAAACCCAAAATTGGGAAAAACCCCAAATTGCACAAAATCAAGCACTTCACAAAGCAATTCATAGTTATAATAACCAAATCTTACCTAGAAGTGATGGAAACACCAAGATAGCGTCCGAAAAATATCAAATTGAAGCAAAGTCACAAAAAGCCCTAAGAAGAAAGGGATGATTTCGTTGTTCTGCAATCAAACAAGAGAGATGCAAATCCTCTTTTTATAAGTTGTAATAGAGAAACGTGTGTATCTCTATATGCTTATTTTTCTCTAACAAACCTCAAGACGCACCTAATTGTATCTCTCTTTCAGCTGATTTCAATGTAAGAGAAGATGGCAGAGAATGTGCTTGCGAAATTTCCTCCAACAATTCCTGAATTTTCTCTGACCATCGCTTAATTCACTTTAATTGCTGAGAAAATATATGTTGTTGTTCACTTCTAAGAGAAAAAGATGGGAATGCGAAAATTTGATAAAAGACTCTATGCTTTCTTTTTGGAGAAGTGGGAAGAGTGGACACACGTGAGTTGTGAAAAAATAAAGAAAGAGTGAAATTAAAATTTCAGCACTTTTTTAGAATATTAACAACCGGATATAATCCTTTTAACATCTGGATTTATTATTGATGCTAATATTAAATTAAAAATTGACCTTTAACGACCGGAAAAAAATTGTGTCACTATAAATACACTTTTAACGACCGGACTCATATCCCTTCGTTAAGAATTGGTCATTAGAAGTACAGTTTCTTGTAGTGACTAGAATGAACCCTCCGAAATTTCATGGCTCTAAGGTTGAGAAAGATCCTCAAGAATTCATTGATGAAGTGTACAAGGTGTTGATGATTATGGGTGTGACACAGGAAGAAAAGGAGGAGTTGGCTGCTTATCAACTCAAGGGTATTGCCCAAATATGGTTCAATCAATGGAAGAGTGAGAGGGCGGTAAATAAGGGTCCTCTTGATTGGGAGAAATTCAAGGTTGCTTTACTTGATAGGTTCTTTCCCCTTGAGATGAGGGAGACAAAGGTGCTTGAGTTCATCAACCTTTGACAAGGGAACATGAGTGTGAAAGAGTATGCTTTGAAGTTCACACAATTGTCTCAATATGCCCCTTCCATAGTTGCCGATCCTAGGGCAAGAATGAGCAAGTTTGTTTTGGGAGTGTCCGAAATGTTGGTTAAAGAGTGCCGCACCGCTATGCATGTTAATGATATAGATATTTCTCGTCTCATGGTGTATGCTCAACAGATAGAGGAAGAAAATCTCAAGGAGAGGTCTAGAGAGACTAAGAGGGCTAGGACCGGTGATAGTAACTTTTCACATTCAAAGTCCGATAGATATGGTCGTCCTAGATTTCGACAAAGGTTCTCTAATCAAGGTCTTTCCAATGCTCCTCCTAAGTTCAACAAAAATAGGGTGCCTAACCCTAAGCCTCAAGGAGGAAATAGTGGTGGTTCTTCATCGACTACTTTTACTTGGTGTGGAAGAAAGCATGAGGGTGCATGTCTAACCAGTTCTAATGCATGCTTTGGTTGTGGCAAGAGGGATCACAAAATAAGGGATTGTCCCTTAGTGGTTAAGAAGGAGGGGGGAAATCGTCGATGGACTCAATCTCAAAATCCATCAAGTTCTAGTGGAAATCAGAAGCAAAACCGATTCTATGCACTTCAAGCTCGTCATGAGCAAAAGAGCTCTCCTAATGTGGTTACCGGTATGTTGAAAGTTTTTTGCTTTGATGTATATGCCTTGCTTGATCCCAGTGCTACCTTGTCTTTTGTGACGCCATATGTGGCTATGAGGTTTGATGTTGTTCCGGATGAGTTGTTAGATCTTTTTCATATCTCTACTCCGATTGGAGAATCGTGGCTAAGAGAGTCTATAGAAATTGCCCCGTCTCCTTATCCCATAGAGTCACTCATGTTGATCTTGTAGAGCTTGATATGTTAGATTTTGATGTTATTCTTAGGATGGGTTGGTTGCATTCTTGCTATGCTTTTATTGATTGTAGGACCCGAATGGTCAAGTTTCAATTCTCGAATGAGCCTATCCTAAAGTGGAAGAGGGGAAATTCTATGTTTAGAGGTCAATTTGTTTCTTATCTAAAAGCTAGAAAGATGATCTATAAGGCATTTACCATCTTGTTAGGGTGGGGGATATAGATTTTGAAACCCTTACTCTTGAGTCAGTCCCCATTGTTAATGAGTTTCCGGAAGTGTTTCCCGATGATTTACCCGGTATTCCTCCCGAAAAGGAAATAGACTTCGGTATTGACCTTCTCCCGGATACGCAACCTATTTCTATTCCTCTTTATAGAATGGCCCCGGCGGAACTTAAAGAACTAAAAGAGCAATTAAAAGATTTGTTGGATAAGGATTTCATCCGACCAAGTGTTTCTCCATGGGGTGCTCCGGTCTTGTTTGTGAGGAAGAAAGATGGTACACTCCGTATGTGCATTGACTACTGCCAATTGAACAAGGTTACCATTAAGAATAAGTATCATCTACCAAGGATAGATGACTTATTTGATCAACTTCAAGGCGCTAGTTATTTCTCTAAGATCGTCCTTCATTCGGGTTATCACCAATTAAGGGTGAAAGAAGATGATATTCCAAAAATGGCTTTCCGGACTAAGTATGGTCACTACGAGTTCTTGGTAATGTCGTTTGGGTTGACAAATGCTCTGGCCGCATTTATGGACTTGATGAATAGGGTGTTTAAGCAATACCTTGACA
Source organism: Solanum appendiculatum (assembly GCA_018342035.1). Lineage (NCBI taxonomy): Eukaryota > Viridiplantae > Streptophyta > Magnoliopsida > Solanales > Solanaceae > Solanum > Solanum appendiculatum. Next base: position 353,730 of record JAGDQO010000113.1, read on the forward strand.
TGTTTGTAATTGTGTTTATTGATGACATCTTGATCTACTCAAGGAATGAGGATGAGCATGCTAATCATTTGAGGATTGTATTGCAAGTCCTCAAGGACCAACTACTCTTTGCGAAGTTTAGTAAATGTGAGTTTTGGTTAAGATCCGTGGCTTTTCTTGGTCACATTGTTTTCGGTAAAGGTATTGAGGTAGATCCTAAGAAGACGGAAGTGGTTAAGAATTGGCCTAGACCTCTATCACATTCGGATATCCGTAGTTTCTTGGGCTTAGCCGGTTATTATAGGAGGTTTGTTAAAGGATTTTCTTCGATTGCTTCTCCATTGATGGCTTTGACTCAAAAGAAGGTTAAATTCGTATGGTCCGAGGCATGTGAGAAGAGTTTCCAAGAATTGAAAAATAGACTAACTCCGGCTCCAATATTGACTCTACCGGAAGGATTCGATGGTTTTGTGGTTTATTGTGATGCCTCGAGAATTGGATTGGGATGTGTTCTTATGCAAAATGGGAAAGTTATTGCTTATGCTTCGAGACAACTCAAGGTGCATGAAAAGAACTATCTTACTCATGACTTGGAATTAGCGGCGGTTGTGTTTGCTTTGAAAATATGGCAGCATTATTTATATGGGGTACATGTGGATGTCTTACCGAACATAAGAGTTTACAATATGTGTTTAAACAGAGGGATCTGAATCTTCGCCAAAGAAGGTGGCTTGAGTTGTTAAAAGACTATGATATGAGTGCTCTCTATCACCCCAGTAAAGCTAATACGGTGGCATATGCTCTTAGTCGATTATCTATGGGTAGTGTTGCTCATGTTGAAGATGGTAAGAAAGAGTTGGTTCGCGATGTTCATAGATTGGCCCGGTTGGGTGTTCGGTTGATTGATTCTGCTAAAGGTGGTGTTACAGTTCACAATGGTTCCGAATCCTCTTTTGTGCATGATGTAAAAGCTAAATAAGATCTTGATCCTAATTTGGTAGAATTGAAGGAAGCGGTGCTCAAAAAGTCCGTAGAGGCTTTCTCCCAAGGGGGAGTGGTGTGCTTCGCTATCAAGGTCGTTTGTGTGTTCCCAATGTAGATGACTTAAGAGGAAAAATTTTATTGGAAGCCCATAGTTCTCGATATTCCATTCACCCGGGAGCTACCAATATGTATCGTGACTTGCGAGAGATCTATTGGTGGAATGGAATGAAGAAGGACATTGCCGAATTTGTGGCTAAGTGCCCTAATTGACAACAAGTGAAAGTTGAGCATTAAAGGCTGGGAGGTTTGATCCAAGATATTAGTATTCCTACTTGGAATTGGGAAGATGTGAATATGGATTTTATTGTTGGTTTTCCTCACACTAAGCGACAATATGATTCAATTTGGGTTATTGTAGATCGAATGACGAAGTTAGCCCATTTAATTCCCGTCAAGATTTTTTATTCCGTGGAGGATTATACTAAGTTGTATTTGAGGGAAATAGTTAGGCTACATGGAGTGCCTTTGTCCATTATCTTCGATCGTGGTGCACAGTTCACTTCTCAATTTTGGAAGTCATTCCAAAAAGGTCTTGGTACTCGTGTTAAGCTTAGTACGGCCTTTCATCCCCAAACTGATGGGTAAGCAAAGCGTACTATCCAGACTTTAAAAGATATGGTGAGAGCTTATGTAATTGATTTCAAGGATACTTGGGATGATCATTTGCCTTTGATTGAATTTGCTTATAATAATAGCTACCATTCCAGCATTGGTATGGCTCCATTTGAGGCTCTCTATGGTAGGATGTGTAGATCTCTAATAGGTTGGTTTGAGGTTGGTGAAGTTTCTTTGATAGGCCCCGAGTTGGTGCATGAGGCTATGGAGAAAGTTTGGCTTATTAGAGAAAGGTTGAAAACGGCCCAAAGTTGACAAAAGTCCTATGCCGATGTTAGAAGGAGAGGGTTAGAATTCGATGTTGATGATTGGGTTTACTTGAAAATTTCGCCCATGAAGGGTGTAATGAGATTTGGGAAGAAAGGGAAGCTTAGTTCCCGTTATGTAGGCCCATATCATATTTTGAGACGTGTTGGTAATGTTGCTTATGAACTTGATTTGCCTAATGAATTGGCATCGGTGCACCCGATTTTTCATGTCTCATTGTTGAAGAAATGTGTTGGTGATCTGACGTCTATAGTGCCATTAGAGAATCTTGGCATAAAGGATAGTCTTACTTATGAAGAACTTCCGGTTGAGATTTTAGACCGGCAAGTCCGGAAGTTGAGGAATAAAGAAGTTGCTTCCATGAAAGTTCTTTGGAGGAATCAATTAGTTGAGGGTGCTACTTTGGAGGCCGAGGCCGATATGATGTCCCAATATCCTCATCTCTTTCCTTTCGATCCTACTCTAGCTTGAGGTATCTAGTTCCTCATGGTTCATTCTTTTGGTCTCATGTGTCATAGTTGAATTCCATGATTCCTTGATTATGCATGTTCATGAAGAGTCTAATATGATTATGTGCATTTAAGTATGTGTTGCATGAAGTCTTCATGAAATGATGTGTTGAATGTGCTTTAGCTTGGAGTTGATGTTTCCTCCTCGGATATGTGCATTAATGTGATTGCATTCTAGGTTGGGTTGCTAGTCCGTGTCTTCTACCCTCATCATTATGTCTTGATTCTCATTCGAGGATGAATGTTCCCAAGGGGGAGATAATGTGACACCCCAAGTTTTCAAAGAAAGGAAATTGCAGTTTTTAAACTGATGACAGTGACCTACGGAGGCCACCTATGGGTCGTAGGTGGAATGAAGGGCCGTAGGTAGGGAACCGTCGATGGCACTGTGTATTTCAGGATTTCCAAGTTTCTGAACCTTGACCTACGGAGCAACAAGAGGGGTCGTCGTTCAGTTGACGATCCGTAGATAGCTTCTGTAGATGCCTTCCAGACTTAGTCAAATTTTTCAGTTCTAATGTCTGACCTACGATGGCTATGTACGTACCGCAGGTCCAACGACGGGCCGTACATAGGTGTCGTCGTTGCAGGGTCCAAACTGATATTCTCTGAATCCAACAATGGAGGGACAGGATGGTCCGTCGTTTGACTTACGAACTGTAGGTCCCCACCGTCGATTGCCCCCGACATTTATTAATTTAAGGGCTTTTTGGTCTTTTACCTAATTAATCACCTATTAATCTAAGTCGGTTATACCCTTAACCCAGACGTTATATATATTTTCTAAGCCTAATTCTATTCATTCTAACTCTTCCCAAATTCTCCTTTATCAAATATTTCTCTCTCTAAGAAGAGTTCTCTCAAGCTTCAAGGAAGAAGAAAGCTAGGATCCTCCATTGAAGACCATCAATTTCCTTCAATTTCTTGTGGGCTTTGTTGAGGTATGATAGTATTCACCATTTGGAGTCTTTCCTCCAATGGGTCTTCACTTTCTTCAAGGTTTTCAAGATTCAATCTCTCCAAATTGAATTTAGGGTTTTGATAAATTCTTATGGATTCTTCAATTATTGATTTTATGATTTCTAGTGCACGATCTAGCGTGATAAAGTAATTTAGTGCACGAATTAGCGTGAATTACATGATTTGATGTAAAGATTGCATGAATCCTCATGAACCCATGCTATTTCTCCCCAATTTCCTAATCTATGCTTTGATTGTTGGGTTGAGCTATGAATTGATAAAGTTTATGAAATCTCTATGAAGTTATGCATGAATTCTGAATGAATTAAGGATGATTTTATGAAATTGAATATGTTCAAGTCAAAAGCATGATTTTTCCTATTATGTGAGTTCCTTCAAGTATGGGTAAATTGTCTTAATTATGGCTTCCTAAGCATGAGCTTGCATTGAATTGCATGATATGAGTTAAACTTGTATGAGCCCATATGAACTCTATGATCCACGAATTATGAGCATGAGGAGCTAAGTAAAGAAGAAGCTTAATGAACTTATGCATGTCTCATATGAAGTAAAAGATGAATTAAGGGTGCTTTGAGAGTGAAGTACCAAAAGCTATGATATGATGATGTTATGGTTGAGTTGTGAAAGGTTTTCTCACGTAATGCTCACACTATGAATTAAAAGAACAAGAGGCGACTACCCATGTTCTTAAGGAGCTATTCTAATGAGGGACAAGAGGCGATCGCCCATGTTCCCTAATGTAGACAAAACAGCGATTACCCAAGTCTACATATAATGAGCTTATGATTAATGTAGACAAGAAGCGATCACCCATGTCTACCTATGACAAATGAACTATGATTAATCTGTGGGAAGTATGCTTAGTACCAAGTGGACAAGTGGCGATTACCCGTGTCCCATAACCTATGTGCCACCATAGGGTGATGGTCTATGATAGACACTAGCTAGTGGATCCACGTAAGCTACAAGTAAATAAAAAAGGGGTCCTACCTTGGCAAGTAGGGCGGCCCTCTTTCGGTGTAGGACAGACACCGAATTCCATGATGATAGCTCACATGGTCTTATATGTCGGTTAAGGTTATTCCCCACAACTAATGAACCCAAGTGTTGTTATGATGATCTAAAGTAAAGTAAAGATAGATGATTTAGCTTGCTTTGACCATGATTTATGTTTTATGCCTCTTATGCTTTATCATGTTTTAGTTTGGCCATTGCATGTCATGATTATGTCCCATTCTAGTATGTTTTTTGTGTTTTATGTGCATTGCTATCATACTTGGTACTTGATTGTACTAACGCATACTCTTGCCTACATTAACTTCTTTGATGTAGGACTTGGTGATTCACCATCCACTCGTGGCTAGAGCTTAGTAGAAGATTGATAGAAGACTTGGTGAGTCCTCATCCATCCGAGGACATAGCCTAGTTGTTCTTTTTTTCATGTTATTTCATTACGGATGTTGTATTAGGTTACGTCCCAAACTTTATTTTCTATACTAGATTGACTTTGAGACATGAGCTATTGACTTCCGCTGTTTCTTTTAAAAGCTTTAATATGATAAATCTCTTTTGAACTCTTAATCTCTATTATCTTGTATGTATGTATGCTAAGTGGCTTGTATGCGGCCTCTCGGGGTCTTGTACACCATGTCACGTCTCAAGGGGTACCTTGGGTCGGGACACCTTCCTAAGGATAGTTCCTCAATTGTGGAGCTTGTGGTTGTATTTTTGCTACAAAGATTTGATCTTTTGATTTTTTGTGTATAATGACTTTAGTATTGCTTAACTAAAGCGCTTTGTTTGTGTAATAATAATTCTAGTATTGCTTAACTGTTTAATTGAATTCACAATAGCTTTCCTGTGAATTGTTCATGTACTGATTGTCTATGTCTATCGAGATGTGTATGCCCTCAACATACTTATTACTTTGAAATCGGAAAAAAAAATGAACCAAATCGACAATTATTTTTTTTATTTTGTTTGGTTTGGTTTTAGAAATTCAAATACTGACTAAATTGGTTTGATTATGGTTTTAACCAATAACCAATCCGAATCGAACCATGAACATCCCTAGATACATGTATCTGGACGTATCTGAATGTATATAGACGCACCAAAATCTAGTAAGATACGTAATATTGCAAACTAGAGTGTATCTAAGTAATTAACTTCTAAACTAATGAGATTTATGTAAGTTTTTCAACAAAAAAAAAAACATATATTGGACCTGGTACTAAGACGAGCTCCTATATCTAGTATACATGTGATGTCTCCACATCAAAGCATATTGTTTTTTGGCTTAACCTATCGGTGGCCCCCTAAAGTTGGCACCAATTTTTACTCAGACACCTTGACTAGGCTTTGTTCATTTTAGACACCTCATGTAAGGCCCCAATCTGTCATTTTGACACTTCTTTTTACAATCACCAAAAATATGATGTGTGTGTGTGTTCCACTCGCGGATGACGTGTAAAGTGTCCAATTAAATGAGGACATTTGTCATTTTGTTCAAAATAATTCTTAAATAATAAATTTTCAATTATAAAAAGAAATGGCCAATAAATCGATGACATGTGGCATTTTTTTTCCAAGTAATAACCAAAAAAAGGATTTAATCACTTTAAAAAAAAATTTAGGAGAAGCATCTCCCACCCCATCGTCTTCTCCAACATTGGAAGAAACAAGCACACACCCATTAATCTTCTTCACCATATACCCGAAACTTTCTCAATCTCTTTTACTTAAAATTGTTCAATTCTTTTATGGTATAACTTTAATGAACTTGTGTAATTCAAATTCTTACAAATAAATGTTGTTGCACAAATTTTATTGCTAAAAAAAATTCTAAGATCCAGTGAAGTTTTAAAAATACAAATGTGTACATGTTCATATCAGATTGTTAAGTTTCTTACTTTCTTAGTGACAATTCATCTCCAACTTTTCAAGTTTTTTCACGTGTTTTCTTCAATTTTCAGTCCTTTTTTCTCAAATTAAATCAAGGAGGAAGAAGGGCATCATCATTAGGAAATCTTGGGGAAAGCTCTAACGTTTGGAATTAGATTCTTCGTTTGTGGCATCATCGAATCTATTTCACCATGGAAGAAGTTCAAGCTTGAGAAAATGGTGGTTGAAAAAATGGAGAAGAAGAAGGAAATATAAAATAAAAATTGGCTAAAAAAGAGCCTGACGCACTGTTAATGAGTGTGTCACACTCACTATGCCATGTCAGGGAAAAGTGTCAAAATGACACATTAGGACCTTACATGAGGTGTCTAAAATGAACAAAGCTTAGTTGAGGTGTCTAAGTGAAAATTAGTGTCAACTTTAAGGGGCCACCGATGGGTTAAGCCTTGTTTTTTTTAGTCTTTTCTCATAAGTATAGTATTTTGATGTTTCGTGTATTTTGACTATAACTTTATAGTAATTCACCTCCTCAACTTATTAACTTTCATTGTTAAGGAGTTCTACGAGATGCATCTTATGAAAAATTAACATATAAACTAAAAATCTCTGAGAGTGAGAAGAGAATAAAAAAGTATAAAAGATACAAAGAATAAAACAATTAATTGGACACTTTAACTAATATTTTTATAAATTAAACTAGATACGGGACCCGTGCCAGCACGGGGCCCAATATATATATATATATATATATTTATTTTCTAATTTATGTGATACAAATGAAACTTGAGAAGTTATTCAAATTTTTATATAATATTTAAAAAATATTTAAATTATTAATTATTGTGATTTATAATTTTTTTTACGTATTTTTGAAATAATATATAGTATTTCGTTGTCTCAATTCATGCGGCACAGATAGAATTCCAAAAATTAATCATTTTTATGTCTTTTAAATATTTCAAGTTGTTAATTATTGTAATTTGTAGTATCTTTTATGTAATTTTAAAATCATATATGTTACTTTTCATGTCCCAATTTATGTGGCATTGATATATTTTCGAGAGTCAGCCAATTTTTTATAGTTGTTAATTATTTTAATTTATAGCACTTTTTACGTCATTTTCAAATAATATATGTTATTTCCTCTAAACCATTTTATGTGTCACCAAAAGAATTTTGAGAGTCAATTGAATTTTTTATATGACTTTTAAATATTTTAACTTGATAATTATTGTGATTTAAAGTATTATTATCGCAATTTGCTAATATTACTAATATATAAAAGTGTCTAGGAAGCAGTTGTTCGTCAACTTGCTTGCTTCCTAGATAAGGGCAATTTAGTAATTTCCTTGTCTAGATACATGAGCCCGCTCCAGCAATTATACTACTAATGTATAGAAGTGTCTAGGAAGCAACCGTTCATCAACATGCTTGCTTCCTAGACAAGGGCAATTTGGTAATTTTCTGTCTAATTCTACTTTGTACTTTGCTTTAATTGTTTGTACAATTTGCTTTGAAAATTGTGCGCTTTATGATTTTTTTCCTCTAATTCCCACTCTGTCTTTTTGTTGGTAATGCATTGGATTGCAGTAATTCTTAAAAGACTAATTTGTCCCCTTTTTTCAATAAATTCAATGGTGCACATCGGTAAATATACTGAAATTTGAGTCCTTTTTTTTAATGTCTTAAAAGGTATAGGATTTACTTGGACCCACACGTCCCATCAGATGTAATGTTTTTGTAATATTGTATTGATTTTGGGCTTTCTTTGTTATTTTGTTTGAAGAAAAAAATATTATTTTCATGTACGATAAAATTAACGGATGAGGCTCCTCTCCATTACTCATTCTCTCCATTTCCCCAAGTACCTAGATGATAGCCACATGTCATAATAAAGAATCAAAGGTTGAGATTTAATTACCTAAATTAAGGTTTAACCATGATTAGAATAACAAATAATTTCTTTATTTACTTTTTAAAATATATCAATTCCATAATTCTCGTTAAAAATTTTCATTCATAAATATATTTAAAATTTCTCACTATTCATATTTATTATGAGCTCTTTTTTTTAAAAACCGATTTTTTCTTTTTTATTACGAAAAATTTGTTTCTAAAATTCTTTGAAACTCTGAGTTATAGTAAAAAAAATTAACATCATGCAATTTTTTTTAATTTAAAATTTGTAAATATTCTTTTTTATTTTTTTAACATCATATGTTGATTAGTTTGTGTAACGGTTTTCAGTAAGGCTTAATCATTGCTATATGACTAAAAAAAGAAAATACATTTTTCAAAAAAAGAAGAGCTCGCTAATCTAATGGAAAATAGTGAATTTTTTAAATAAATTTATGAGATAATTTTTTGCTAGAATAGTGGATTTGATAATTTTTTTAAAAGTAAATAAAGAAATTATTTGTTATTCTAATCATGGTTAGACCTTAATTTAGGTAATTAAATATCAACAATTGATTCTTAATTATGACATGTGGTTGCCATCTAAGTAGGTACTTGGGGAAATGGAGAGGAGCCTCAACCAAAATTAACTAATAAAATTTAAGATATTTCACATTTCACATTTCATTACTAAGACTAAAATTTAAATGATAATATTCTTTAAATATTGTTCATTACTAATATTTAAAAATAATATAAAAAATTTGATCAATACTCAAAATTCTATTAATGTCACATAAATTGAGACAGAAGAAATAATATATACTATTTAAAATTTATGTAAAAAGTACTATAAATTATAATAATTAACGAATTAAAATATTGAAAAATCATATTAAAAAAGATTAACGCTTTAAATTCTATTTGTGCCACAACAATTAGAATAGAGGAAAAAATGTATATTATTTAAAAATGATGTAAAAAGTACTATAAATCACAATAATTAACAACTTAATTTTTCTTTAAAAAATATATAGAATACTTGGCTGACCCTTCAAATTTCATTTTTGTCACATTCATTGAGACATCAAGCATGTTGATGAACAGTTGCTTCCTAGACACTTCTATATATTGGTAATAATAATTGAGAAAATGGTCTAAAACCCTCCCAATTTATACCCGAAATTTCAACTACACACTCCAACTTCAGGGGTGTCCTATCACCCCCCTGAACATTTTAAAAGTGAAATATATACCCCCTTAAAAAGTCATACCCAAATTTAAGTTAAGCAGTGATATAAACTCGCCTGCCACATAATATTATATTATTTTTTTAATAAAAAAGTTATTATTCTTTATCTTTATTTTATATTTTCCTTTTATATTTTCCTTTCTCCTTTTCTCTTTTGTTTTTAATCCTCTTTTGACTTTTCTTTTCCTTTTCTTTAACAATAACTTTTTTTCCATTGATATGAAACCCAAAGCACATTAACTTTCTTCTTCTTTTTTCTATTCTTTTTATATTTTTTATTTTATTTTATTTTTCATAATTTTAGTGAAGTATCATTCAACTTGATAATATTGTTGAATCGAATTTGAGGCTGCCAACCGGAGAATTAGAAAACGGCATATTTGATAAGTTCGTATGGTCAACTGTTTTCGAAAAGTGGGTGGCATATTGCAGTGGCGAAGCCAGAAATTTCGTCAAGGGTGTTCAAACTTTAAAAGAGTGAAATTTTTTTTTTAGCAGAGTGGGTGCACAAAACATTTTTTTTACTGATGAGTGGGTGCACCCAAATTTAAAATTAAATTATATATCATTTAACTAAATCATACGGAAACTTAAAATTATAAAACTATCAATGGTATAAATCAAAACAAGTGGAGAAAAGTCAAGAAAAAACAATTTTAGTTATTAGTTGAATACACTCTCTCTAGTTCACATTAAATGAATTGTCGGGACTTTTTTCATAATTCAAAATAAGTGAATTTTTTAAAGTTCAAGAGAATTGTTGAGACTTTTTTTCTCATATTTACCCTTTCTTTTAATGAGATTCTTAACTATTTTACATTTTCTAAAAGAATAGTTTAGAAATAATCAAAAAGATAATAGTGCAAAGTAACCTTTAATTTTATCTTTAAACGTAATTTTTTAAGACTATATTATACTTTAACAATTTGCTTAATATGAATCGAAAAATATAAAGAGGATTATGTTATACTCTAACAATTCACTTAATATAAGATCGAAAATATGTAGAAACAATAAAATCGTAATTATTAGGTTAATAGTTAATAAATTCATTGAATAAATTGTAATAAAATTTAAGGCTAGAAATAGAAAGATGAAAAATGTGTTAAAACGTAGTAGGCAAGAATCAAACCTAGGACCTCAAAGTCACAAATGAGCATGCTGACCGCTGGACTATAGCTTTTGTTGTGTTTAAGCATGTTCATTTATTAACATATCTAGTTAATAGAGAATATTTTTCTTATATACACGGTCTAATTTTCCGACGAAGGGTGTTTGGCTGACCACCCTTCCTTACCTATAGCTCCACCCCTGGCATATTGGAGTTGGAGATGATAGCAAATCCAAAGTGAATTTGTGATTTGAAGTATTGAAAATTGTTTTTGCTATTTTTTATCTCGTTGCCATGGTCACTGTCTACGAAAGGTGTTTTTTAGTGTTTTAGAACGAAACCAATCTATCCGTCTCACTTTTAAATATTTCTTGCTCAGATCTGGAAAAAGTAGTTGAAAATGGCGACATGGTAGCGGCAAATTGGTGGTGTGAGAATGAAAAATTGAAGTTTATGATTAAAAGAAGGGGAGTCAATTTCTTCTGGAAAAAAAAGAGAGGAAAGAGATAGGATTAGTGATAGCTGAATAGTAAAATAAGTTCATGGCATTTTCCGGTGACTTAAATCCGGCGAAGTGTTGAAGAGAAAAAGAAAGAAGACAAAGAAAATAAAAAAGAAAAGATAAATAGAAGTAAAAGATAACATAATTTTAAAAAAATAAATCAAAAACTTAATATAAAAAGGAGAAATTACTTGCAAAGTTAAAGTTTTATTTTAAAAAAACCTTTCTCACTCTCTTTGAGAAAGTGAATACACTTTCTTTGCCACCTCAGCATATAGGGTGAGATTAATTCCATTTAAAAAAAGTTCAAGGGGGTAATAGGATCCCCGTAAAGTATAGGTGTGTAGTTGGAAATTCGATTGTAGGTTAGGGGGGATTTTGGCCATTTTCTAAATAATAATTAGTAATGTGTATTTATTCATCTCCAAAATATCATTACAAATGTTTTGAAGCCTTGAAGGTATGTATAAAATTTAATCAATATATAATACTTGCTACATATATATATATATATATATATATATATATATATATATATATATTTAGTTAAAACTAGCATATGGTTACTTTATTAGGATTTTGATATGATAGTCGAATAACTCTGCTCGTTTCCATGTGCCACGGAACCTTTTTTACAGGGATATCTTGCTTGCCACACAGGAAAACCTTCAATCATCCAGCCTTGTTGAAGCTTTCGACTTGAATCCTAATTCAACCAAACAAAGGAATAAACAACAAACACTATAAAAAACATAGATTTTTTTATTGTGAATTAGTGGAAAATTTATGTTATAAAATATGATTCCTTTTTTCATTTATTTCTCGCCGTCGAACCAGTTTATGGAAAAATGCATGGTGGAAAATAGATTCTCACTAAAATAGTAAGAAGCTTCCTAATTTTTTCATATGAAACAAGTATTATTTTTTTCTTTTCACACCGATTCAATCGAAATATCTGTGAAAATAGCCACTGAACATTTTCCAATAAAAAATTCATTGGAAAAATGGTAAGTTTTAGTAGTGTAACATGATTAATACATCCTATCAAACTACTCCTATGAATAGTATGAGGAATAATAATAAAATTCTTATGATTTATTAATATAGACAATTACTAACAAGAAAAATCTATCTTTAGTAGCATGACCAACACTATAGTAAAAATAACTTTTAGTAATAATAAATATACACATTAACAAAGAGATTGCTAAAGCCTTTATCGATATTAGTTAATTGTCATTGAATTCAATGTCACTATAGGCTTTAGAGATATTTACAAAAAGCGATAAAAATCATTTTTGATATAGCACAAGTAATGTGAAATGGAAGGAATACGTATTACTAATTATTCATAACAAACATAATATGACAATCTAGAAAAATAAGTTACTCTAATAACATTGAAGTAATTGGGTGTGTGCCTTTCGTTGTGTTGGCTTTGCTTATACTACACTCAAATCCTGATTAATAGGTGGGCCGCTCCAAAGGAATAATATCACATTTCTATCATTTTTTTAGCAAACAAGTAGTCAATTTTAAGCTGGAAATTAATGCAATTTGTCCATTTTGAAAAAGTTAAATTAAAACTAGGAATGGTGCAATTTGTGCATGTCAATTTTGATAATATTTTCTAGCTTGCATCACTCATTGGATTTATGTAATGATAACATATATATACTTATTAACTAAGATACTTGCCAAATAATTCCTTTTCTTAATCTGATATGTCCCAATCAATTGTCGTTGACAAGTGAACCAATAAGGCAATGCAAATGATTAGTCATTATAATAGTATCCATTTGCCAGAAATTATTAACATATGTGCTAATAATTATATTATGCTTGAAAATCAGTCTTGTAAACTAATTCATGTTAATTGTTATTTTAAGTAGTGGTTCACTGGTTTATAAAAAAGTCCCATCATTTTGTATTCCTTGTAGCATTTGTTTATTGGATAGCTATAAACCTCTTGAGGTCTTTGAGCGGTTTGGCATTATTAGCTCAAAGGAAAACGTACATACACTAGCTTCTTCTTCTCTTTTCCACAGTCTCCCACCTGGTTTTCATTACTCGCATTGACGTTTTGATTAATTTGAGTTTGTATTGGGTAAGATTCATTAAAGAGAGAAATTAAATGTTTCCTACTAGAATTTTTTTAGGTGAATTTTTTTGTGGAATTTGAAACTCCATTACAAGCCAAACAAATTGAAACAAAGACAAATACTATATTCCTTTGTGTTATTAAGAAAGTGGTCGAGGCGGTGTCAATAGTGGAACCATGATTTTCATTAAGGATGTTCAAAATATGAAGAAGTAAACACACGAACTATCTAAAGTGGGGTTCAACATCTACTATAATACTATATATACATAAAAATAATTTTAAACTATATATAAATAATGACAATTTGATAATTTTAAAAGGCCATCAGTTTAGTAATAAGAATATTAGGTTGAATTAAAAATTGAAAAATAAAAATTTAAATTCTAAATTTGCTAATGAAAGGTGGCATTGTCTACTACGAATATAGTATTATAATAGCAAATGTAAATGTAACGATTTGTTATATGGTCGTTTTGAGCATTTGGGCCCCTTTCCCTTAGAAGACTCTTTTCGTTGTTTTATTATGTGAATTTTGACTTGCGGGGATGGATAGTACGATATTTGAGGTAATCACGTTTTGGAGAAGGAAATCAAATTCTAGGATTTTGAGAAATGAAAATTCGGCTAAAGTCAACAAAATGGTAAATGAGCTTGGAATCAAGTTTTGACGGTTCCATTAGATCCAAAAGGTGATTTTTAACTTGTGTGGATGGTTTGTGTGGGTTCCAAAGGGCTCGAGAGTGTTTCAAATACTTGTTGATTAGTACTATTTAAGTTTAAGGAATATGGTTGACCACGGTAAAATTTTTGTCAAGATCGATGACCTCAGATCGGTGTTTTGAGTATTCCAATGAATTTGTAACACGTTTTAGGATGATTTGCATATTTGATTTGTATCCGGAGGGATTTGAATCAGTTCTAACGGTTGATTTCATGCCTTGGGTTGTTTTGGGCATTGCCGATGGGATTTGCACCATTTCAACTAAGATTTTTGGCTATAAATAGAGAGGTTTTTCCTCCATTTCTAAATCAATCTGCATCTCTTCTTTGTGGGTATTTGAGGTACCGCAATTCCTACATCATATATATCCGTTTTATCTTGGGAGAAAGTAATCCATAACCTCGGGTACAAACACACAATGAATTCAGTGATCTCGGATAGTTCTGTTTAAAGTTTCAACTTCTTTCCGATTTATAAAGATTTTCTGAATTGAAAACATTAGAATAACATCAATCTCTTGTCGAGGTCGTCCCCTCCCCATTCCTTGCAAACCGCAGGTCAGCTCATGCTTAACGTATGTCGAAAGAGAAATATTTTTTCTTTCTCATATTTCACAGCTATTAATGGATGATATTTTGCATAGTTTAAGGAATAAATTTAAACTTTTCCCTCTTAACGGATGATACAAATTAGACAATTTTGCATAGTATAAGTGATAAATTCAAACTTTTCCATTTTTATACATTTCTTACTTGAAGCATTTAAACACAATACTTGAAAATTCTAGGAGTTAAATAAGTATTAATGCCCTGAATTTGATGTGATAACAAGCGAAGTTGTTACAAGATGTGCTCCTTTATCATATTATATTTCTGCACCGCGTTTGAGAATTTTTCCAAACGGACCGTTTACGCAAGCAAATATGTAACTCTTATTCAACGCGCACACACTTTTCTCCTATCATAAACCAAGAAAAAAAAAAGAGTAAATTCGTGTGACTATTAATTTCATTTGAATTATTGATAGCCTTAAAAACATTATTTAACTGATTAATTGAATTTAAATATATCCAAATCTTACAATATGAGTGAATTACACCTCAAGTTCTCACCAAAGTAATATTTTCAACAATTCTCTCGATTTTTTATTAAGAGTTTTATGCTCTTACAAGAATTTGGATAGCTTGATTCTCCTACGAGAGTTTAGAGCATATTGCAAGATGTATGTTTTTAAGACTATTATTCATAGTTCATGAACGAAACTAATAATTTATGTCAAATTCAAGATATTTTCGATAATTCTCTCCAAAAGAACGAAAAATTACGTTACACGTTAATGTTTAACGCCTCACCTTCCCTAAAACCCCTCTCTATAACTCTTCTGGTAAAACCTCTGTTCTTTAGATCTTTCTCCGATATTTTATTCTTCTGTCAGTATCTAAAACATCAATTTTCTTTACTTTTGTTAGATTTAATAGTATTATTATATCAAGATTTCTCACTCATCTGACTTCTCTTACAATTTGAACATTTCTTTCTGAGATTCTTGTTCATACCCTATTCTTCATCTTCAAGAAATACCCCATTAACCCATTCTTGGATCAACACAAATTACACAATCATCTCTGTAAGACTGACCCTTTTTGATGGATACTTCTGAGAATGCAAATGGTTCACCTTCATCTCCCACAAGTTCAAATTTGACGACTTTTGGTGTACAATTCACACCGCTTCGGTTCTTCCAATACCCTGTTTCCACTTTGCTAGAGTATTCCGGACTCTTTACTGTCCGACCCGATAACCCAGAAACGGACCCTCTTGTAGCTGATGATACTGTTACCAACGATGCTGAATCCAGTAGCAATGTTGGTGGAGGTAATAGTAGCAGTGGGGAGGTTTCAATTAGGATAATTGGTGCTGGGGAGAACCAAGGGATAGGGGATGAGGATGAGGATGATGGGTCGGTGATGGATGGTGAGGAAAGGGGTTCTGTTGAGGAGAGGGGTTCTGGTGTGGACGCGTCGTCCACGGTGCCTGATGATGATGCTGGTAATGCTAGTAGGGATTCTTCGTATCAAAGATTTGATATACAGCAAGTTGCTAGGTGGATTGAGCAGATTCTTCCATTTTCCCTTCTTCTCTTGTTTGTTTTCATACGCCAGCATTTGCAAGGTACATTTTTTTTTCCACTCTCTCAAAGAAATTGTGGCTATCAGCAATCTGTGTAATGTACAATATTTAGGTGTAGATGCAGTTTTTTGGGTGATATGTAATCATATTCTTGTATATATGTGTATGCTGTGGCAGATAAGAAGGAATACACATACATTGAACAAGCAAACTGAGTAACCTTATGTAACAATAGTAACTTCAATATTAATGTATGAACAAGTAAATCTGTATATGGAGGTTATAGAATAGATACATTGTTGGTCTCAGCATTTGCAAGGCTTGAGTGCCTAGGTGAGTACAAATGAAGGTTGGGATTTAGCTCACTAGTGCCATTTATTAGCTGCTTTGGTATCCTCATATCAGGTCTCGGTGTTACAGAAACCTTTATTGGATATTTTTTCTTTAATTGTTTTTTGGTGTTTCTATATACTAATAGATAACAACTGCAATGGATTGAGCTATTGATTCTAGGACTGGGACAGTTTCCCGGATAAAGAAATGATACAACAACAACAACATACCCAGTGAAGTTCCACAAGTGAGGTCTGAGGAAGGTAGAATGTACGTAGACCTTACCACTACCCTGTGGAGGTAGAGAGGCTGTTTTCGAAGGACCCCCGGCTCAAGTGCAACAAATTCCGGTATAAACAAAAAGGAGAATGTAGAGAATATAGCAAATAACAAGAAACAATGCAAAGGTAGCGAAAACAACAATAAAATCATGTGATAATCGAAACATCATAAACAACAATGATATATGTAAAAAAAAATACAAGACCTACAATAATACACTAGTACCATCGCAAATGCCAGCCACCCTAAGTAAGAAACTAGTACCATCAAAAACGCCAGCCATCCTAAGTAAGGCACTACACTACCTACTACCCTTCTACCCTAATGTGAATCCTTTACACCCTTCTATTTAGGGTCATGTCCTCGGTAACCTGAAGTTGTGCCATATTCTGTCTTATCACCTCTCCTTAATACTTCTTCGGCCATCTCTGGCTCTCTTCATGCCCTCTATAGCCAACTTGTCGCACCTCCTCACTGGTGCGTTTATGCATCTCCTCTTTATATGTCAAAACCATCTTAGTCTCTCTTCCTTATCTTGTCCACCACGGAAGCCACACCCACCTTATTCCGGATATCCTCATTTCTAATCTTATCGCTCCTATTGTGACCATACATCCACCTTAACATCCTCATTTCTGCAACATGCATCTTCTGGACATGAGAGTTCTTGATTGGCCAACACTCCGCCCCATACAACAAAGTTGGTCTAACCACCACCTTGTAAAACTTACCTTTGAGTTTTGGTGGTACCTTTCCGTCACACTAGACTCCAAAAGCAAGCCTCCACTTCATCCACGCCGCACCAATACGATGTGTGATATCATCGTCGATGTCCCCACTTCCCTGGATTATAGACGCAAGTTACTTGAAGCTATCTCTCTTGGGGATATTGTGTGTCTAGCCTCACTTTCACGCCTACCTCATGCATCACATCATTGAATTTGCACTCCATATATACTGTCTAGTCCTGCTCAACCTAAACCCTTTAGCCTCCAAAGTTTGTCTCCACACCTCTAACTTAGCATTCACTCTATTGCATGTCTCATCAATCAGTACTATGTCATACACAAATAACAAACACCACGACACCTCATCTTGAATGTCTCGCGTCAATACATCCATCACCAAGGCAAATAGAAACGGACTAAAAGTCGACCCCTCGTGTAACCCCGTCTCCACAGGAAAGTGCTCTGAGTCTCCCCCCACTGTTCTTACTCGCGTTTTAGCTTCTTTGTACATGTCTTTTATCGCCCTAATGTAGGCCATCGATACACCTCCGGCATTGCCACAAGACTTTCCTCAGGACTTTATCATAGGCCTTCTCAAGGTCAATGAACACCATATGTAAGTCCCTCTTCCTTTTCCGATATTTTTCCATCAGTCTCCTCACAAGATGGATAGCTTCTGTGGTCGATTGCCCGGGCATGAATCAAAATTGATTCACAGAAACATACCCCTTCTCACTCTCATCTCCACCACTCCCTCCCAGACTTTCATAGTGTGACTTAACTACTTAATACCCCTGTAGTTGCAATTTTGAATATTACCCTTGTTCTTGTACTACGGAACCATTGTACTCCACTTCCGTTCCTTGGGCATCTTAGCCGTCTGAAAAATAACATTGAACAAGCTAGTCAGCCACTCTAGACCTGCTCTATCCGTGCTTTTCCAAAACTCCACTGGGATCTCATCTGGTTTTGTCGCCTTTCCTTTGCTCATTCTACTAATAGCACGCTTCACTTCCTTAACCTTAATACGCCTACAATACCCGAAGTCTCTCAGAATGCTCCAATTCACCATCACATGTCTGTGTCCCCTTCTTCATTCAAAAGTTTGTGAAAGTACGCTTGCCATCTTTGCTTAATGAGGGTCTCCTTCGATAACACCTTACCGTTTTTGTCCTTGATACACCTCGCTTGATCCAAGTCTCAGGCCTTTTTCTCTCTCGCCTTCGGCCTTCGCAAGCTGTCTCCTTGTTCAATATACAGTCTCTCAAAACTCAAACGCTGCTTTCTTAGCAGCTGTAACCGCTAACTTAGCCTCCGTCCTTGCCGCCTTATAAATTTCCCTATTCGCGTGCTCCTTTTCTTCGTCTGTGCAGGCCACCCACTTCGTATACGCAACCTTTTTTGCTTCTACTTTGCCTTGAACTTCTCCATTCCGCCACCAATCCCGTCAGCGTCCTCCAAAGTTACCCTTCGACACCCCAATCTTAGGCCGAACATATAAATTCTCCTTCCTCCTCCCTCGCTTAATCTCCAAGTCCATCACCAAGAGCTTATGTTGAGTAGAAAGACTCTCACTCGGAATAACTTTGCGATCCTTACAAAGACCTCTGTCACCTTTCCTCATAAGTAAGTAGTCTATTTGAGTTTTAGCCACCGCACTACGAAAGGTAATCAAGTGATCATCCTTCTTCAGAAAACACGAATTAGCAATTACCAACTCAAAAGCTCTAGCAAAAACCAATAGTGAGGTTCCACCGTAGTTTCTAACCCCAAAATCACTGTTGTCGTGCACATCGTCAAAATTATTAGGAGTTGCCCCATTGTGGCCATTGAAATCTCCGCAAATGAAAACCTTCTCGGTGCTCGGAATACCTCCCAGAATCACATCCAACTCCTCCCAAAAACGCGTTTCATGAAATTAGTTAGGAACTTATATGCTGTTTTTTTGAGAAGTTGAGTATGAAAGTATTTTGATGGTGAAAGTGGTAATGTTTGTTTAATGACCACTCATACTCATTTCGGGAAATTGTGCTGCTTTCAGTGTTTTGGGGTTTCTGTGGTTCTTGAATAGTAACTTTAAAGTAATACAGAAAAATAAATTAGCTCATATATGTTCATGTAAAGGTCTGGGCCTCTTTATTGTCATTTGTTTGCATATAGGATCGTCATATGAATCCCATTGCAGTCAGTTTATTGATATTAAATCAGGGAGCATTAAAGCTCTCTGCCTTTCCATATAAATAGAGAGAATAAGGATTGCTGCATAGCTGAAGCTTGTTTAGCTGATGCCTTTTGAAATATAAGGACTTTGAGAGTGTAACTTACCCTTTGTCTTTCTCCTTCTGTATGCTTAGTTTTTTACTAAACCACCCCCTGAGATGTTTAACAGCATATATTTAATTTTTGCTATCTAACAAGATTTACTAGAGTTGCTGGTGGCACTTTCCCCAGACTGATGCATTTGGAACCAAACGAATCTTACAAAACTTTTAAAAGTATAGGCATTTTAATTGGGGTGGCAGTTTGATAAATGCTTAGTTTATCAGATAAGAATAAGGTAGATGGGCCAGTTGTTGCCTTTGTTACATGGAGAGTGCATTATGATTGACAATTTAAATTGACTCATGCCTGATATGCTTGTTCTTTTTCTTTTCTTTTCTTTGGGATATCTCTAAGTTAAACACCATCCCTAAGAGAAGAAAAAGGTGACTGTATTAGGTTAACCCAAATTGCACTGATGCAAATATTTCCAAGCAATTCTTGATTGTCTATTTTCATGTGAAGACTTGGGATTGCTTTTTCAATTGATTGCAAGTGTTCCTATCTTATTTCTACCTTTTTCAGATTCATGTACTCTGCTTCTGTTTTTGGAATAGTAAAAACATGTATATCATGCAAACTTTCATTTATGCCAAATCACATTCTTCATTATTTTTCTAATCTTGGAGTGCAGGTTTCTTTGTCACAATTTGGATAACTGCCGTCATGTTCAAGTCAAATGACATTCTTCGGAAGCAGACAGCTTTAAAGGTGTAATATACACTCCATTTGCTGAATTGTAGTTTCTTTACTTTCTATTGCAACATTCACAATAGAAAGATTAAGGAGCAGTGAGAATCCTGCCATAATGAATTCTGAATTTTGCAGGGAGAGAGAAAGATAGATGTCCTTGTTGGTTATTTTGTGGCTTTTGTGATTCATGTTATTGGAATCTACTGGTGGTATCACAATGATAACCTTTTCTATCCATTACTTATGGTTCCTCCGAAGGTCATCCCACCTTTCTGGCATGCTATTTTCATCATCCTTGTAAATGGTATGGTTCTTGACCTGCCTAATGCTTCTCCTGTTGTTCACGTCTTATATGCAATTTACATGCTGTTCTATCCTTTTTTCGGGAGTATAAAGCTGTTACATTAAAGTCTCAGAAAGAATTGATCCTCATTTATTGTTGTTTCCAGATACCATGGTGCGGCAGGCAGCAATGGCTTTGAAGTTGGTGCTGCTTATGTATTACAAGAATGGCAGGGGCCACAACTTCCGTAGACAGGTAGAGTATAAAGCAGTTTCTTATGTGGTTAATTTAGTGATTTTTCTCCCTTTTTTTTTTTGCATGAAAATTGAACTCCGTTTGTCTTGTAGGGTCAAATCCTGACTCTGGTGGAGTACATGCTGTTGTTATACCGTGCATTGTTACCAACTCCTGTATGGTATAGATTCTTTCTCAATAAAGAATACGGAAGCCTTTTCTCATCACTGACAACAGGATTGTACTTGACGTTTAAGCTTACCTCAATTGTTGAGAAGGTAAGGTCTTTTTATAACTAATCGTATTCTGCTGATCAATTCTTGTTTTTCCTTTCTTAATGATATCAAATTCTGTGGTTTTCGAAAATATGTTTTGGCATTGGTTCTTCCTGCTCTTTCTTGTACTCACTACTCAGTTTATGTTGTTTAGGTAAAATCATTCTTTACTGCTTTGAAGGCATTGTCAAAAAAGGAAGTCCATTATGGGTCTCATGCCACACCTGAGCAGGTATAATGTCGTTACTGGCTTGCTCCCCTTCTTGTTAATACTTATTCTTAGGAGCAATGATATTTACAACAAGGAGGTGTCAGATATTTGAAAGCTTTACTTGTTAGAAATGTAACAAATACTACTCATTAATCACCCCTTTCTTGGAAAATTATGGGGTTTTGTTCGAGGGTTGTTATTCTTTTCGTTCTTCTGTGGATCGTCATTTCACTTCAACTTCCCATGGCTTCAGTAGAGTGCTGGAGCAATTCTAATACTTTAATGGTTGACCAGTTTACGCTTTTTATCAATTTTTCCAAGTGCTTCCAACTCGATAAAATTGAAGTTGTGTTAATGCTAAAAATACGTTCTAAAATCTCCTTTGTTGGCCTTACACATGCACACAACACATCTATTATATGGCTTCTAAATATCTAAGGGAACAAAATGTGTTGACAAGCTTTGCGTTAACAAAGGAGCAATATAAAATTTACTCCATCCGTTCTAGCTTATGTGACACTATTTCCTTATTAATCCGTTCCAAAAGGAATGACACATTTCTATACCTAAAAATAATTAACTTTACACTTGATGAGAACTTTTTTATCCACACAAATGTTATGGCATGTCTGGCCGCTAGTTTTAAAAGTTAATAGCAACACAAATGATATGAATGTGTAAGACCACAAGTTTCAAAAGTCTTCATTATTTTCTTTGATTCTGTGCTGATTCAAACTATGTCAAAGAAATTGAAATAGAGGGAGTATCCGATGATTATAAAATGGTGCATATTCTTATTTGATTAAATTCTTCATTTGGCTTTACTGTAAGGAAAGTTAACCGTGAATCTCCAAGTAGATGAAATTGTTTCAACACTGAAATGACATACCATCCCTTGTTCATGCATCCAAACAAGCAGGGCATGCCAAAGCAAAGATATTAACATTTTGTTGTGTAGAGGCCTCGCTTTAAAATTGTGGAGAGTGTGATTTGAAATCTAGAATCATCAAATTCAGAAGTAATTGTTGAGTTAAAGCTAGGACTTCTCTAGAAAATAATTAGTTTCAGCTAGAAGTATTTTAGAAAGCCGTCTTTGGCTTAATATAAGTAGGTAAATCTTTATGATAACACGAGATTTTTTCAAGCTGCAAATTTCAGGAATTTTCTCTTTTTCTAGTAGCTTCCTATTAGTAGCTGGAACCTGGAAGGCTGACTTGTCTGTTTTCCCTAGAGGTTGCGATAAAGTTGGAGCAGTAAGATATCAATTTTTTAGAGGGAGGGGATGGGGGTAAGAGAATAGCTCCATTATACATTCTCTTATAGATTTTGAGTTTTATTTGAAAGCTCTTGTGTGATCTTAGCTTTTAAATGTTTATCCAGGTAAATGCGGCTGGTGATCTGTGCGCTATTTGCCAGGAGAAGATGCATGCACCAATTTTGTTACGTTGCAAACACATCTTCTGTGAAGACTGTGTCTCAGAATGGTAAGTATTTCTGAAGAACTTTCTACAGGAAACCCCTCTAGTTTGATAAATGCATTTCCAAGTGCTTTATATACTATTTTTTCTAACATAACAAGAATGAAGTGACTTTATTTTTAGCATTGTCAATTATCTTATGTGTGTCAGTCCCAATTTTGAAGGGGGTTACTGTTATTCAAGAAATTTAACTTAAATGGAAAAAATTAGAAAATGTCTGTAGGGATTTATTTTTTGGATCATTCCTTCTGCTATTATTACAATAACATTTGGATAGAGAAGTTTGACGCTATAATTGCAAATTACTCTAAGAGGAAGCGTGGAAAGTCCAAGGTGGGGTTAGCTCTTTCTTTGACTTTGATATCTGTTTTATGCAACTATTGGTACGATTTGCTGGCCATGGATAACTTGGCAATGCATTTCCTTTTTATTTTGTAATTAGCCTAATTGTTTTGATGTTTGAACTGATGCTTTTTATCTTTCTTGCCGCACACTGTATGCCACTTTATTTTTTTCCGCCACTGCGACTTTCTCTTCTTTCCTTTCATCAAAATTTAAGAAACTGACTGTATATTTTCTCTGTGGGGTGGACCTTCACCTCAAAATACATCTATTTTGTCGTACTTCCTTATTTGGTCCATTAGACATTGCCAGTGGCAGATGTAGTCTGTCAATTGTGCAAACTATATGCATACAAGGTAAACTAGAAAAAAGAAAAAGAGAAACAGAGAGCAGCGTTAATATGCATAATTCGCGAAGTAGAAACTTTTCATTTAAAAAAGTTGGTGCTGTACATGAAGCAGAAACAGATGAACAATTTATTGTCTTCCCACTTTATTTATCACCGACTTCTTTGATTTATTTCATGGTTGCTACAATTCGTCATCTAAATGCAGAGAAGACCTATATATCTATATATTGCTACCACAGTTGGTGTCGTGTAATTACTAAATGTCTTCATTTCACCTTCTCATCAGGTTCGAAAGAGAAAGAACATGCCCTCTGTGCAGAGCATTGGTCAGACCGGCTGATCTAAGATCATTTGGTGATGGCTCCACTAGCCTTTTCTTCCAGTTATTCTAGACTACATATCAATTATTCTACGCCAAAGTAAATATCTGTCCACATCTTTGTCCACCTAATATTACTGGATTCCGGGGGTTGCCCCGTGAAGGTTTCTGCCAGAATGCAGCAATAAAGTTAAAACAGGCTATACTCTTCATTCGTGCAGATTCTTTGAGGAAGAGATACACATCGACTCCTATATCGTACATAATCCCCCCCCCCTCCCCCTACTATGAAGATATGAGATGTGTTCCCTGTAATACTTTCCAAAAAGTAAAAAAAATAGAAAGAAAGCAAATGTATGTAGTATCACAATTTCTTAACCTTAGAGCTTGAATTTTTGTTTCGTCTGTCGTTTTTTTCAAATGCCAAAAGGCATTATGTCTTGAATTATATAACACATAAAGTTGGTTCTATATTGCACTAAGCCATGGGTGTGGAATCTGGGGATGGAGTTTTAGTTTATTTTACAAGTTATCCTCTGACGGGTACATTTCGATTTACGAATATTTGTTGTGTTTCCTATCAATCTTCAATTTTTACATGAAGCTGAATATGTGTGCGAAGAATTTGAGAAATCCAAGTCACATCAAAAGCTCCATCAACTTCAAGGGTTGATAAGAAATGACTATGGATTGTATGCTAGTAAAACAAGTTTGGTAATTCCACAGAGGAATTTGTTAGGTTGTATGATTTTGTTGAGGATTTGAAGTCTACTAATCCTAGAACTGCTGTAATTTTTAGGACATTGAAGAATATAATTTCTGAAAAAGGGCAAAGTAAACAAAATGTCCATTAAATTATATTTTTACCCAAAAAATTGCCCACTTAACAAAAAGTCATCTATAACCATAAATGGTCATTCAACACCTTTTCTTACAGAATTTGGCCCGCTCCGTCTTCTTCGTGCTTCTTCTTGTGGTTGCTTGCTACTGATTCTTCTTCTTGCTGCTATATGTTAATTGTTCTTGCAGATGTTTCTTCTCCCAACTGCACACGTAAATCGTTTCAAGCGAATTATATATCAAAAGATTCTAAACATCGAGAGGATTTCTGTAACACCCCAAAAATCTTAGAATATCAATGCATAAGACTTCCAAGCAATATTCTTTCAAATATTTTTCAAGATTTTTCAAGATTTTTCTTGAAGCAATGTTCTTTCAAATCCTTTTCAAGATTCTTCCTCAAAGGTAAATCCTTCTCCAAAGATTTCAATCTTTCCAATTCAAATTCCTTCTTATAATCATGAATCATTAATAAAATTCTTAATCTTTGGCCATAGGATTTTCAAGATTTTAATTCAAGAAAGAATTTCTTGATTGTTCTTCTTCAAGTTAGGGTTCTTCTTCAAGATTCATGGAGCGTTTAAGGTATGTAATATTATCAAAGTTCCTCATGCCCTACCCCCTACAATATATGTTTTTAAGATCAAAGCTATGGTTTTTACCCAAGATTCTATGATTTTGAATTCTCTTTATCTTCAATCATTGATTCTTGATTTTTAAGATCAAAATTATGATATTTATGTCACTAATGATTATTAATTCATGTTTCATGCTTATTATACCACATGGATCTCTATACGACAAAGTTTTTAAATAACTTTGATTAGAAAGGGGTCCATGTGGTATAATAAGCATGAACCATGAATCAATAATCATTAATGACATAAAATATCATAATTTTGATGATAAAAATCAAGAATCAATGATAGAAGATAAAGAGAATTCAAAATCATAGAATCTTGGGTAAAAACCATAGCTTTGATCTTAAAAACATATATTGTAGGGGGTAGGGTGTAAGGAAGAACAAAGTTCCTCACTTTGATAATCTTACATACCTTAAACGCTCCATGAAGAAGAACCCTAACTTGAAGAAGAACGATCAAGAAATCCTTTCTTGAGATTCTTGAATTAGTTTTCTTGAAAATTCTATGACCAAGGGTTAAGAATTCTATTAATGATTCATGATTATAGGAAGAAATCTTTGGAGAAGGATTTACCTTGAAGAAAATCTTAAAAAGATTTGAAAGAACATTGCTTGAAGAAGAATCTTGAAAAATATTTGAAAGAATCTTGAAAAATATTTGAAAAAATGCTCTTGAAAGTCTTATGCTTTGATTTTCCTTAGAATTTTGTCTTAGGGTTTGAGAAAGGAAAAGGAGGAGTTAAATGATGGAAATATGATTGTTTAGGGCTTTATAGAAGTTGAGAAAATCATTTTAAGGTTTTCCTAGTGGTATAAGGACAAGAAAATTACCTTTTTTTGAATTTTCCCGTCGGATAAAACAAATCTGCACTGCATCATTTAGTAAAATGATCATAACTCTCTACATCGAACTCGGAATGATGCAAACTTGGTGGCGTTGGAAAGAATACTCATAGACCTTTAATTTGATAGGTTATGGGCCACCTAACTCTTCATATTATAAGAGATATGATTATTTGAAGTTGACCAAAGTAAAATCTTATATGGAAACCCTACCGATAAGGAAACTTTCAACTCAACTTTGTGTTAGGGGATTATTATTACCTTAATTCATCTCCAAATATCCTCTCACACTAAATAATTGACTTTAACACCAATGCACAATTAAGAATCATTCGATACAACCCTATACACTTATGAAGAATGATTCGGATCATAGCTTAGAGATTTTTGGGGTGTTACAATATTTCTCCATTGGAATCATTCATCCTCGAATGATGGTCAAGTTGGACTAAAAGATAAAATAGCTAGTTCTTCTAAGGTTTGAGTCTAACCACATTCTCTTATCTCATTTAAGACTAACTCGGAGTCACAAAATGCTACACATAAGATAATTATACTAATCTAAACCACAAGATTCATGTTCTATATCTCTGTAGAGAATTTCATCCTAAGAATACTACTCCTTACAATCGCATTCAACAAACCTCGAGTTCTAATCAAGAAGCACTTAATGCATCATGCATTTATCACATGTTATCAACACCACATTCAAGCCTAGTACTATAACCACTTCATGTTATCAACATCACATTCAAGCCTAGTACTATAATGACTCCAAGGAATTCTAGGTAACCAATTTTTTTCTAAGAATTTCCCACCTTCTTAACATCTCTACCACATAAATTTCATGAATTACTACAAAGATACACACCAATATTCTCATCTAGCTACTACATATAACTAGTGTACTTGTCTGCGCTTTGCGCGGGTATAAGAAAATATTAAATATATTTTTAAATAATTAATGTCACTATTTGATAAATATTCTAAAAATTGATATAATAAATGGGAGAAGTACAAATTAAGTTACTATTATGATATTATCTATTCAAAAAAATTGCTATAGAAATCTCATGCTGCATTTTCAATTTAAAATTGCTGATAAAAAAGATGAAAACATAAAAGTTGATAGGAAAAGCTTGAGTTTAAGTAACAATCTAATTATCATAATTTCATACTAAATTCAATGATTCTTATATCAATATTATTGGTTCAACCAACAATATTAAATCTACTCGATCATAAATTACGTAACTTTCTTTTTGTACAAATGACTCTATAATTAAAATAAACAAATCAAAATAAATTTGTGCTAAATCATGGTGAGAAAAAAATACTTGAATTATATTCGAATATAGTTTTGCTCGAAATTCAAAAGTTAGAGTGATTTTTTTTTTTTTTCGATATTCGATGCTCGTACTATTTGTGTCGCATAAGATCTATTAATATTAAAAAATTATATTTAAACTTTCATACTTATAGTGTGCATTGCGAGAAGAGAAAATTAAGTTGCTATGGTGAAACATTACCGTTGAGGTTTTACTTTTATAATAAAAATAAAATAAAATTAAACACATAATTTAGTCGTATAGATATTATCAGAGAGTGACGAAGAAATATTTTTAAAAAAGAATACATGTATGCAGCGTTTAATATATAGAAAAGTACTAAGAGTTGGATAATTTTTGACAACATTAATACGATTATTCCTATTATTACAATATTATAGTGGTAATTATTATAATTAAATTGGAGCAATAACTCTCCAAATTAGATAACTCCATTTTTTTAATGTGGGAAAAATAAAAGAAATGGTTTTTTTTACTTTCAATAATAATAAATTTAATACACATTAATCATGTATTCATATTTATTATGGTAAAAAAGGAAAAAATACGACTCTTTGCTATCCTTATTCACACTTCATTTACATTGTTAGAAAGAAGATTAGTTTGTATATATGACTTTTCTTTAACCCTTTAAACACAAATTTGTTATTAAGAGAATTAAATCACGGAATTTAAAGTCTTTCTCAATAAATAAGAGAGTTAAATATATCATTTGATATATATATATATATATATATATATATATGATCTCTAACTTCATATGTAAATTTGATTATTTTTACAATAAAATTTTATAATGCATCTATTTATAGGAAACAATATGAAATATCAAATGATATCATGAACATGACTATTAATATAATTTAGGAGTTATGCTTATCAAAAATCATGAAAGTAAGGAAAATAAAGACAATTAAATATCAAATGATATCATGAACATGACTATTAATATAATTTAGGAGTTATGATCATCAAAAGACATAAAAGTTAGGGAAATTAAAATTTTCTATTAAAGAATATGAATAAATGAAGGAGTAGTAATTGACATATTAATTCTTGTACAATAATACGAAATATATAAACAGGAAAAATTGTCAAAAAAAAAAGAAGAGAAAAAAGATAAATATGATTCTTGGCCAAAAAAAGGTGTCACGTCACTTTTCTTTTATCTAAATAATTTATATGTTGGTAAAGAAAGTAGATTGAGTGAGACAAACAATTTTACTAAATTGTTTTGGTCCTAACCAAATATTGTTGCATTTTGAGTTCGGACCCAACAGATCATAGTAGTAATCTCTGAAAATCTCAAAAACTTGAGAACTTCTAACAATAATAATTAAAAAAAATTAAAATATAAAGACTACAAAGTTACATATTAATAATCAAATTTTCTATGAATTAAACTGTATTTTAAAAATTACAAATTAATTTTACATTCTCATGTTCTATCATTATAATTAATAAAAGTCGATCTACATAACTACAAAATTATATCTACATAATTTCTTGAGTAGCATACATGTATATGTTAACTCCCTTTTCTATTTTTAGTTTAAAAAATATCCAAACCTGAAAACATGATAAGTTAACATTACAAGAACAACAACAAAAAAACATAAAAATAAAGTTAACTAATCAAGTAAAAACTTTAAAGAATATTTAGTTATGAGTTGAAGAGGAAAGAAGGACCTTGTTATCAACATAACATAATTCAATTCTCCAAGAGAGAAGAAGAGAGTAATAATAATCAAATTCTTTAGAAACTATAAAAATAAGCAAAAAAAAAAAAACTCAAGAAACTGCAAAGAAAAGCAAAAGAGAAAAAAAATCAAATAATTTTTTCGTAAAAAAATTCATGATTTGTATCATCAAAAATTCAAAAAAATAATATTAAATGTATAATTGCAATAAAAAATGATAATTATATTAGACATGCCAAATCATTTTACCTCGTAAAATAAAACTATACAAGAATGTCTAACATTAATATGCTTTAGAAACTACAAAGAGAAGCAAAGAGAAAAAATCAAAGCATTTTTTCTAAAAAAACTCATGATTGTATAATCAAGAATTAAAAAAATAATTAAAATATAATTACAATAGAAAAAGTGATAATTATACTATGCATGTCAAATTATATTACCTCATAAAATCAAACTATGCAAGAATGTCTAACATTCTTCATTATACATCTCTCTCAAGCAAAATAAGATCAAAGAAGAAAAAAAATTAACCAACCAAAGAGATAAAAGATGAAGAGTAAGAAAAATGAAAATAAAATAATCATCATACATGTCTCAAAATAGATTTTTATAAGTGTGATTTTAAGGAGTTATAAATTTGTATATTAAATAATTTGAAGGTTATGAATATGAAAGGTTAGGAGTTATAGACATTACCAAATTAATTAAGAGTTGAATTTATGTAATTGAAGAGGTATGGATTAAGGAGATGATTTTATAAAATAAAATAATTGAAAAAATTAGAAAAAATGTCAAAAAAAACACAAAAAAGATAAATAGGGTACTTGGCCATTAAGAGGTGCCACATCATTTCTTTTTTATCTAGCTTTATATATATATGTGTGTGTGTGTGTGTGTGTGTGTGTAGATTACCAAGCTTCATTTTGGTCTTCCTCCATACTTACAACCTTACGTATATGGAATAAGCATACTACGATCTTCACAATAAGAGACGTCTACTCTCTCATATAAATTAATACTAAGGTATTATCAACATCGCTATCAAAAATGAAAGAGAATCACTAGAAGGTCTTAGAGCGAAAAGATCATAGGCACGAATAGTTCAAGAAATTAGATCTAAGAATATGCATGATGTAGGGTAATTTCACTAGCCATTAGGGGTATATCACGAGTTTATGGGACTGAGCAAACTGTAAAACATGAGTGCATATATATTATGATTCATATAACATAGGATTAGAAATTCTCAATTTCATGAAGTAAGATTGAGATTTCTATGATGAATTCTTTGCTTCATATTATAAGAACTGCACATAGTCGTGAATCTATTTAAAATGCATGAACGTAGGTCATGGGCCTTAACGCTGATATGAAAGGCATAAAAAGAGTGTCATATCAATTGAAATCTGAGGAATAAGCTAGAGTAGGAATGAACTGTTATCACATCATAACTCTTTCTGAGCACGTCACCTTATCATCTCCCCTTAAGTCTAAAGCCGACATTCTAAGTCTGTGGACCTATTTCATACTCTAAACTATCCTACACTTTACTCAAGGATATTGAATAAGAACACATAGAAAATTATAAGCTTAGAGCCTCACACGACTATATATTATACTATCTTGGGTGCACATCTCTCTTCTAAGGCTTAAAGTTTTCTTCTACCTAAATATTTTGTCACAACTTACTACCTCACATAGGGAGCATGAATACTTTCTAGTTGCTTCACCATACTCATTCAAAGCCTATCAACTTAATCTACTTCACATGTTAACATTCATTCACAACCTAGATTTGATCTATACTAACACAATGACATATTCTAAGTCACCTCAACCAATAACTCTCTTTGTGGTAATAATATAAAACCTACACACACTCATTAAGTTTTAGCCAACAAATAAGGGAACATAACCTCATTACTAACTTATTGAGTACATGACTTTAGCTACATACTTTACTCAATTACTATCCCCATTCTTTGAAGGTTACCACACTTCTAACTTCGAACTTCTAACTCTGGACAATTCTATTACTAATTGATGGCTCATAATGACACAAATCACACTATCTTTTCAGTGAAAACACTACCCCAAGCATTCTAAAAGATACTTTCTCCTTTAAGGTATCATCTATAGAAAGATTTCAAAGAGGGTCTGAGAGCATAACATACTTTGGCTCAATGGACGATTTATATGAATAAGAGTGCATTCTTTCGAAAAAGATTTCAAAGAGGGTCTGAGAGCATAACATACTTGTGCAATCTCTTTACTTTCTGATGGCTTTACCTAAGAGTACCTCATCGATAAGGATTTGAGCTTTACTATTTCTACAATCTCAAAGAAGAAGCATATGAAGAGAAATGGAGAAACTCACGAATTTGTATAATTTTTTTAGGAGACAACTCTATTGCACGATTTAGAATATGAAAGAAGGGAAACATTTCCTAAATGCGTTGTAGCCTCCCAAAGAAAAGTACAGACGTCTCCATATCGTTCCGCAAGACTCTACTAGATACGACTTCATAGACACCCTAGGACACTTGAACCTTGTGCTCTGATTACCAAGTTTGTCACGATGCGAGACTACCCCTAGTCGTAACACGGTGCTTAGAATCACAAGTGACTCCAAGCTAACCCTTGATACTGGCATAGTCATGAGCAACTAAATATGAACATATAAAGAATGAAAATGACTGAGCGAGAGCATAATTATGGAATACTGGTTCAATATATTTTTTATTCAATTGCTTAAATTCAATCTTATTATGCATGATCTGATTCAATTACATGTTTTCCAATTGATTTCATATGAACCCATGTCTATGCCTATTTTATGAATACGAACTATGATTATGAACTTATGAATTATGATTATGGATTTATGCATGTTTTATGAAATTGATATTTTATTACTAAAGGATGCTTTTAAGATAAAGTGTCAATGATTTGTGATTTTTTTCTTCTTAGATCGAATTAGAATGAAATAAATTTATTTAATAACTTTCACAACAATCGAAATTTGACTTCTTATGAGTTATGCCGGCACCAAGAGGCGTAATAACCTAAAAGTTGTCCAGTCCTAAACAAGACAAGAAACTCTTTAGGCTTTTACAGAAAAGGAACATCAAACGTTTACTTGGAAAACATATTAGCTTCAATGGCTTTATAATTGAGTCGCCCATGAAAATAAATTTCTTTCTTTCTTATGACAGGATACACAAATCTAGATTCACTCAAATTTAGATTCTTGTAATTATGATTCAAGTGAAGAACAAGCAAGACTACTTATTTCGGACATTAAAATCAGTAGTTCTAGCAGTTCGATCGGTTCTTTCATTTCTCATTATTGAGAAACGATAACAAAGATTAAACACGAGCTTATTTTATAGCAAGAGTAATTAATCATTGTTATTTCAAGGTCAATCTATTCACATGTCTTGATAAAAAAATTTCAACGACAGAAAATGATACAATTTTTCTAAATGTTATATTCATCAAAATAATATAGTACAATAAATACAACACAATACATATAATACGATACATTAAAAAACAATATGTAACAATCATCCAAACAAGGTGTAAGTGCATGTAAAAGAAGGTGATAAGGGTCAATTTTCATACATTTAATCGTAAATGTAAAATACTTATACAAATAAAAATGCGGGAGAGATAAAAAAGATGTATGATTGATTGTTTGTTTGCTTGGCTAGTTAAGCATGGACTAATTCATAAATTTTTGGGCTTTGATTACCAAGAAATAGAGACTACAATTATGTAAAAAGTATTATAAATCACAATAGTTAACAATTTAAAATATCTAAAAACCATATAAAATTTAGATGACTCGCCAAATTTCATTTGTGTCACATAAATTGAGACAAACAACAAAACAACAAAATATGTATTCCACATGGCCCAAACTCCTGTATCTTATAAAAAAATGTTGCTTCTATATTTTTAAAATTAAAAAAATCAATAGAAGGATAAGACATATTGAATTCTTTGACTTATGATCACAAGAATAATCATACTGTATGTATAAGGTCACCTAAAAAAATACAATTTAAATTCGTATACAGATAATATCAATAATTAAATTAAAATTCAATTAATCATATGAAAGAAAATATAAGTAGTTCAAAACCATTATTTGAATAATAGGTAAATACTAAATAAAAATAATAATTAATATATTTTAGTAAACAAATGCATACAAGAGGATAATAAAAATTGTGTGAGGATATTTATGATTTTGATTAATCTGTAAAATAAATAAAGTAAACAATTAAATAATGCTAAAAGTTATTATTACCAAGTTTAGACAATGACTTAAGCTTATATATTAATTTATTTTTCGTAAGTACTAACTATGTTAATTTGACAAGGTATGACATATGCTAATATTTTTTCATATAAACGTTAAAAATATCAATTTATAATAAGTTGAATCTTGAATATCATTCAATAAACTTATATATTTATAATTACGTTTATCAACTTATTAAAGTATATATTCAGGGGTCAATTTATTAGTGAAAATAGGGGTATGTGTATTCGTGGTCGCTTAGTAGAATATATATATATATTTTAAAATTAATATAATATTATTTGCATCAACCCATACTAAAAGAAGACTAAACAATACACTTGATTGAAAGTTAAATTATTTACCTAGGGATTAATTCTCACTAAATACATCTTCTTTCTTTTTTAAATGGTGCACCAATGCTAGCTAGATACATATACTAGTTATTTTATATGCATAATACATAAATATGTTTTTTAATTTAGCTTTAGCTTACATTTATGCCCTTCAACTTTGGATGTGCATAAGTAGACATTTAAACTTGTATAAAGTTTAACAAATAGACACATGCGTCCTACGTGACATCCTACATGGCAATTTGAGTCCTATGTGGCGTCGTACGTGTGAACTCATGTGTCTATTTGTTCAACTTTGTACAAGTTTAAGTGTCTACTCGTGCACACCCAAAGTTGAAGGACACAAATGTGAAATGAGGCCAAGTTAAAGGGCACGTTTATGTATTAGCCCTTTTTTTTTTTTTAGGTTTCCCACCCGGTGTCCGGAGCCCACATTGGAGTTCCGACTAAATTCGGATCGCGCACTGCAGGGCCCATTGGGGGTGGCGCTCCAAACGGGATTTTCTCCATACTCAAGGCTCGAACCAGACACCTCTGGTAAAGGATGAAACACTCCCACCAATGCACCACAACCCATGTTGGTGTATTAGCCTATTTTATAACAATGGAAAAGTATTGAAAAGAAGTAAAGAAAAACAACAAAGACCCTATCCCTTTCAATGAAAGTTACTTCCAAGAAATATCTTTAGAGGAAAACTTTACTTCCATTAAATATCTTGTGCTTATATTGACTATGTTGTTGATTACTATAGTCTATATCCAGTATGTTATTTTTCCAGTTGGGAGAATTATTTTATCAAAATTTTGTTCAATATTGTTCCTCCAAAACAAATTGAATTGGATATATAGAGCTCAAGTTTTGTGTCTGAACTTTGTTCTCTTCAATTTTTTATCTGTGCAGGATTGAAGCATTCAGATCAAATAGTTCTTCCATTTTTCTAAGGTTCTGTTCCCTCTACTTAGCCCTTGAGCATTTTCAGTGACTTTAATTTGTGCCTGAAGTTTTCATTTTTTTTTCCTAAGCCCGTCTTTGGTTCGTGAACATTAACTTGTACTGAGTTGTCTAGTAACTTCTAAGATCCTTTTAGTTTTGTTTATTGATCAATGTAGTATTATATAGGTTTTGACTTTGTGTAATCTGAGTGACAAGTAGTAAAAACAACAAGAAAAAAGAAAATTAACTCAAGGTTATTAGCTTGAACAAATGCAATATCTATTTGTCCGGGTGGTGAAGGCTAGAGATTTACCTATAAAACATCTTACGGGTAGGCTTGATCCTTATGTTGAGGTTAAGTTTGGGAATAATAAGGATAAGACTCATCATTTCGAGAAGACGACAAATCCTGAATGGAATCAGATGTTTGTTTTCTCCCATGATAGGATTCAGGCTTCTTTACTTGAGGTGATTGTGAAAGATAGGGATTTTGTTAATGATGATTTTGTTGGTCGACGTATGTTTGATTTGTGTGAGATCCCAAAAGTGGTTGCCCAAGAGTACTTGGTTCCTCAGTGGTATAGATTGGAGGATAGAAGAGGGTATAAGGTCAAAGGGGAGTTGCTTTTGGCTCTTTGGATGGGTACTCAAGCTGATGAAACCTGTTCAGATGATGCTAGTAGTGCTGATGTCATGGAAAATATAAGATCTAAGGTGTACCTCTTGCCAAAGCTCTGTTACCTGAGAGTTGATGTGTTTGAGGCACAGGACTTGATTCCAAATGATGAATATAGGCTTCCAGAAGTTTTCGTAAAGGCCAGCCTTGGAAATCAGACATGCTGTACAAGGGTTGCCAAGAGAGAGACCTTCAATCCCGTATGGAACGAGTCTTTGATGTTTGTAGCAGTTGAGCCATTTGATGAGCTATTGATTTTGAGTGTGGAAGATAAAATTGCGTCAGACAAGGATGAGGTTCTTGGAAGGCTTGTGGTTCCTTTGTCAGATGTGGAAATGAGGTTGGATGAGAAACCTGTGAGACGTATGTGGTATGGATTTGTGAAGCAGGTTACAATTAGGGGAGAAAAGGAGGAGAAAACCAGGTCTGTTGGCAACATTTTAATGAGGATTACTCTGGAGGGAGGTTACCACGTTCTGGATGAGTCTACCTGTGACTGTAGTGATCTTAGAACAGCGGCAAAACAATTGTGGAATTCCAGTATTGGTGTCCTTGAATTGGGTATTCTGAATGCGCAGGGCCTCAAGCCAATGAAAAGAAAAGATGGGCGAGCAACTACAGATGCCTATTGTGTTGCCAAATATGGGGTGAAGTGGGTTGCAACTAGGACAATTACCGATAGCCTTTCTCCCACGTGGAATGAGCATTACACTTGGGAAGTATTTGACCCTTGCACTGTTTTAACTATAGGTGTATTTGATAATTGCCATCTGCAAGGAGGAGATAAAGCTGAAGGTGCAAAGGACTCCAGTATTGGAAAAGTTAGGATACGTCTGTCCACTCTTCAAACAGGCAGGGTCTATGCACTTTCTTATCCGCTAATGCTCTTCGATAATACTGGGGTGAGAAAGACAGGTGAAATTTACTTGACTGTGCGTTTTATTTGCTCATCGTCCTTGAATATGACATTTATGTACTCTCAGCCACTGTTAACCAAGATGCACTATCTAAATCTCTCTTTATTATCAAAAGAAAATGAATCCTACTTGAGGCATCAGGCCCAACGGATTATCATTATGAGACTGAATCGTGCTGATCCACCTATGGGGAAAGAGGTAGTGGAGTATATGTTAGACAA
Organism: Solanum appendiculatum; assembly: GCA_018342035.1. Lineage (NCBI taxonomy): Eukaryota > Viridiplantae > Streptophyta > Magnoliopsida > Solanales > Solanaceae > Solanum > Solanum appendiculatum. The sequence continues at coordinate 390,384 of JAGDQO010000113.1, forward strand.
AGACTCTTCCTTGTGGAGTTTAAGAAAATGCAGGGTTAACTTTTTCAGGCTTATGGCTATTTTAGAGGCTGTAGCAAAAAGATTTGATCAAATATGTAAATGGAAAAACCCCATTACAACTTTTCTGATCCATATCTTGTTCATCATACTGGTACTAAATCCAAAACTTATTCTACCAACTTTTTTTCTCTCTCTCTCTTTGATCGGTGTTTGGAACTACAGAAGTAAGCCACTGCATCCTCCACTCACAGATACTTGTCTTTCATGTGCTGATACTGCTCTTCCTGATGAATTATCTGAGGAATTTGATGGTTTTCCCACTTCATTTTCTCCTGATATCGTTAGCATGAGGTATGACCGTTTGAGAATGATTGCAGGGAGAATTCAAACTGTGGTTGGTGACTGGGCTACTCAAGGGGAGAGGCTTCTATCTTTGCGAAGCTGGAGAGACCCTAGGGCAACAGCAGTGTTTCTGATTTTCTGCTTGGTTGTTTCCATTTTGTTCATTGTCACGCCTTTCCGAGTTGTGGCACTCTTGACTGGATTCTATACATTGAGACATCCGTGGTTTCGCTTCAAACTTCCGTCTATGGCACTTAATTTCTTCAGAAGGTTGCCTACCAGCACAGACTGCATGCTATGAGCTCTCTATGCTATTTTTCCCCTTGAGTCTGAACTCCAAGAAAATGATGTGTCACACTAGCAAATAAGTGGGGCTTTTCTTCTTAAACTTTATCCCCTTCACCTAGTTGTAAAGCATAAGTCCTTGTGTGTACAATCCCCTCTGAAACTAAAAGTCCTGTGGATTTGCTATTATTTGTTCATCGGTCTTTTGAAACCTGGCTGTCTGATGCAACTCAATATCTAGTAGTTAGTAGGTTCTTTCTTTTGAAATGTTCTCCAGGCTCAATTTAAAGCGATTTCGCTGTTGAAGTTGAAATCTCTTTTTTGTGGTCATAATGTGTTTCAATCCGGTGAAATGTGCTATCTTATACTCCTATTTCACATTTATACATCTCAAACAAGTTTTTTTCTAAGAAGTTATAAGTTCCCTTGATACTGGTTCCACGTATGGTTGTTCCTCAGTTGGAAGGATTAAAAGTTCAAAAGGAATCACATTGATGGTGTTTCGTAAACTTAGATGGAGATGAGCGTTTGAGAGTCAGATCTCTTTCGTCCATCTACAACAGCCTGTTAAATATCAAGATTCTGGTTATTGGTCAGGAGCATCCCATTGTGTTATATCTGTTCTCAATAAGTTGTTATCCATATATTGATATAACCCCCACCACAACCTTTTTTTTTAATGACCGTGGTGTTCGGGCCAACTTTCGCACACCTCGACTAATTCCACAGGATGCCACCTCCCACCAACAACAGGTACCAGGTAACTCTGTCCACTAAGGCTAGGACAGATGGGAAGAATCACCTAGTATTTTTTGTCTCCACTGAGTTTTGAATTTGAAACCTCAGGGTTCTCAACCACTTCATTGACCACTAGGCCACACCCTTGAGTGAATTATGCCAACCCCCTTTCCCAGACCATTTGCATAATTATCAATGGAAGAAGAAGCACAGCCGATAATCTGGATAAACCAGTGCAGAAAGTAGCAGTGATCAGAATTTTTCGTAGTATTCAAGTTTGTTTTCAGAGGTGGGTTACCAAGGATTAAACAAGAAAGAAGAATGGCCAGGAAGAAAATTACGAAGATTTGTACGTATGCATCGACTGCTTTCGATGCCTGTGGAATTGTTTACTTCTCCAGTACATCATTCTTCTGCTCTAAGTAAGTTGAAATATTGCTTCAGAGAATGTTGTATGGGGATTTGAAATGGAAGTGCTACATTATGAAAGGACTTGTCTGATCATATGGAATGTTGTATAGAAATTTATGTATCCTCTTCCCTGGAGTATGATCCCTCATTGTCTTAGGATTAGTTAGCTGCTTACAGGTTTTGTTTATGTGTAGAAGAGACTTTCCCTACTGAAAAGCTGAGTATTTCACCTTAACATATGAAACTCTGTGTAGATACATGTCCTGTTCATTTTATTTTTTTACAGGATTGCAGCATCCAGCAAATACTGATTACTTGGTTCCAGCATTCTTCTGATAATGATATCTAAAGATCTTGCATTTGGGGGTGTTAGGTGAAAATTATGGGAGACCAAAGTTTAAATCCAATCAGAGATTAGGTAATTGCTCTCATCTGCTTAAACCTTGGTGGTAGAGCTACCGGTATTTGCGTTGTTAGGAGGTAGCAGGTATCCGATGAAATAGTTGAGGTGAGTTCAAGCTCACCTTGCTACCACCGTAGTAGAAAATGATAATTAAAAGCTCATATATATTATCATGCAAGACTTGCTGCTCGAGCAATTGAGGAAAAAGACTATCAAATCATTGGTTGTAACTTGTAGCTGAAAGAGAATTTATCACTCTATGGTCAACCAGCCAAACAAAGGACAAGAAATATCCCAACTTACTGTTTTAATCCAATTCGGCAATTAAAAATTAGCAAACTACAGTAAAGAGCAGAGAAATCACCTTCTTGTGGGCATAAGTATTCTTAGCTATGACTTAATTTCACAAGTTAAAAGTTTAGTTGAATTATTATTATTTTCCTTCAGAAAGATGATTTAACAGATTTAACCGCAAGTTAATTAATAATAGGATAGACTCCGCTGTGAAAGATGCATTATGCATATCCTCAAATTTCTGCACATGGTAAAGAAGATAACCTTTACTACAACAACTTCTATAAAGTATAGGACAATCAGTATCTATAACAACAAAACTGGTACATTTCTCTCATCTACTTTTAACAATACAACTGCACACCTAGCATATAAACACACTAGTCACAATTAGCAAAAACTTACGCATGTTCGATACCTAGTTCCAAAACATACACCAGCAGATCGTGAAGAAAACAATAAATGATGATTACACAGAAGGGGCTAGGCGCTGCATAAGAACTTCCAAGGATGAATTACTCTGAATTAGCAACGGTTTCTCTATCTTCGAGCTCAGGTAAAAGACGGCAAGTATAGGAGGTGGAAAGCCCTCACCATACAACTGTATAGCTCTATCCAGCTCAGTACTATTGTAAAAGCTCATTGAATTTGGTTCTAACTAGAGCTAGGCCATAACGAGCTGAGTCTCGCTGCAATTTTTGCACTCTTGTAGTCCTCCCGAAGCTGAATGAACCTGGAGTTCACAGAAAACAGAAACATACAAAAATATTAAATCCTTGAGCATATTCTGAAACTCTTTACTGATAGACAATGAGCTTACAAATGAACCCACTAAGGCCTCATTTATTTTTATTAAACTTACGATATCTGAATCGAAATGCATGTCTACGTATTAAGATGTGCATTAAGTTTTAGATGTCTGAATCAGAATGCACATATGACTACTAAGTTGTATTAAAATCTGAATACTACATAATTAAGACGGTTTGTTTTGTCAACATCTGAATGTATCAAATTTGCCTTTGTTTAAAAGCTCATAAATAAAAAGATTCAAATAAATACTAAATTAATCTAATGCTATTTCAATAAAATATTCTTAAAAAAACAATATAACAATCGATGTTGATGGCTAGCATTGTCATGGTCGTGGGTGTTGATTGGAGATTGTGTTGGATGATGGTGGTCATTATGGTTAGTAGCTAGTGGTGATTATGACTAGCAATAGTGATTAATAGTAGTTGTTGATCGTGATAGTTGGTGGTGGCAACAAATAATTGTGGTGGACGATAGCAATAACTAATGGCGGTATATAGTGATTTGTTGATGGTTGGTAATAGTCAGTAGTTGGTTGTAATGATGGCTGGTGGTAATGATTGTAATTGATGGCTAATGGTGGTGACAATTGACTTTGGTGATGGGCAACGGCGATGGTACTTGCGGATGGTGGTAATTGATAATGGTGGATGTCGGCGGCGGTTAGCAGTGAAAGTGGATGGAGCAACGGTAAACTACTGTCTTTGTTGTAGACATTTTAATCATTTAGATCTATTCAGACCCATTAAGTGGTTGAACAAACACACTTAATGATCAAGATCTACCAGATTAAGATTCAAACCTAAAAACTGAACTTAATGATTGAGATTTGAATGATTATGATCTTCATTAAGTGCAAACACATGAGGCTTTAATTTGATATCATCCTATCTTTCTAGTATCATCTTACTGCTGATATAACAGAGTTACCTTGGTTGCAATATATGATAGACGTGCGTAAAACACATATTTAATTTTATGAGAAAATCTGCAGGAAAACAATCTGTTTATTCTCAGTATACAAGGTTACTTCAACATGATAATTACCTCTGTGCATCTTTCCTAATGCTCGGGGTTCCCTCAAAGAGTGTTGATAGACTTTCAGGAGCAACAATAAACACATTTGCCATGCTGGAAAAAAGATGATAAACCAGGTAATAAGGATTATATCATATTTTGTGGACGGCATTCAATTTTTCAAAAAACTAGCAACTCACATGCCCAGCTGTTCAAATTTCTCATCAACAGAAGGAGCGTTGAAACTACGAACAAACTCCCCATACTCTGTTATATCACGCTTCAAACGCAATCCTCCACTACAATAGACACGAGAGATATTACGCAATGTACAAGAAAGCACAAACTCGTTTATTCCATCATCGGTGTCTACTTAGCCATGGTTTCAATTTCAGAAAGAGACGGGGAACAGGTAAGAGAAACATCATGAGTGACTGACCAAGTCATAAAACAATGGAGCAAATTGAGTTTATATATAAGTGTGCAATTAAATGCACACAGGGATACACAATGGCTTTAAATGTGAGTAAACGATAAAGCATTAAAGAGAGTGTTATAGTCATTTTAAATTACTGAGTGTACAGGGGATTTACTTAGCATTGCAAAAAGAAATAGAGGTGCAGCACCCAGCAAACTTGGATTAATCCGAGTGAATGATCCCTTTGGCCTAGGGCCTAGCTTACCACTTGAGAAAAATAAGAGAATACGCTACAAACAATTTACTAGTTAGAACTGATAACAAAAAAACAATTCACTAGTTAGTACTTCCTTTTTTAATGACCAAGAAATCTGCTATTTTCATCTTCAGAACTCAGTTGCTATTTGATTCTACCCTCCACCCTTCTCCACTAAAGCACCAAACTTGGTTTACCAGTCATGAATTAAACTCGTGATGCACGCCTACCATACATCCGCTCTGTAGTCTGTACTACCTTCATTACTGAACCAAAGCCCTGGAGCTAGTACTTGTTTCTTTGTAAACTTGATATACAGTCACAAGAGTACCAAAAACTGATACAAAACTCATGCTTAATCATTCTCATGCGTGCAACACCTCCCTTTTTTTCTTTCCTTGGTGGAGAAACTGCACAAGCTTTGACTAAAAGATTTTTTGATAGGTGAGCTTGACAAACATATTTATTTCCAACTTTCCAATTTCTCCAGTCAGACTTAATAATTTGGTCATATATCCAGAGTTTCAACCACTTAACGCCATTCAGATTGTAGAAGCTTTTTTGGAAACTGTTTTATCAGAATATGTGACTGAAACAGTTGGACAATTTTCTGCATAGGTGCTCCACGGATTTCAGAATATAGTCACATACCAAAGAAAAAACCAGATATACGCATCTGCTCAACACACATAGAATGAAAAATAAAAGATCTGGAATATAAGAAAGCTGACTCGAAATCTACGGATCTTTTATTTATCCATGTTATGTGCATGGCATGAACTGTAGATAGTTTCTTACTTTAATTTTAGGCAAGTCACAATGAAAATATGGAGAAGTCCAATTGTCCTCAATATATAGAACATCTCTTCAGGATATCTCAGCAAACTTATCTCCACACCCCATAGGACAGAATTGTGGAAAGCAATAATGAATTGAAGAAAACCCAGGTTACAGAGGGTTGAATTGGGCAAAGAACTGGGCTTAGTTGAAGATTGTTTTAAAATGGGTTAATGATTAAACGGATTAAAATTTAGCCCTTTTTAAAAAAGACTGGGGGTAGGGAAAGGAGAAATGGAGGTGGGGGATTACAAGAAGGGGGAATCAAACCCTCACCAACAAAGTCAACCCATAAAATTCTGGGAGGGTAAAAAATATTTGGGCCACATTTGACACCCCTAAATATGAGCTTAACTAGAATAACATGATCAATAAGGCCTTATTTTACCGACTCCAAATTGCTTAGGATTTGAGACGTAGCGTCGTTTTTTGTTGTTCTTGTTGAGTAATGACGGTGCTTTTCAAAATGTTTTACTTCTTAACCCAAGAATGATGCTTGAAGCATCAGTACACAAGTTGATGTGTGACTAAAAACATAAGGAGATGAAGGGAATCTCGTGTCTGGCCCTTAATCTATTAGCAAAAGCATCACAATTATTGAACTTCATGAAACTAGATTCCCACATGGTTTACAATCTCTACCGAATAAAGACTTTATTTTTCTTTAATTTCTATAATGTTGAAATGACACAAACATCAGAAATTTCTCTTTTGGCTTTATGCAATAGAAATATTAGCTGGCAGATAGCTTTCTAAACTCACTGACACTAGTGGAAGTATAAGCATTAGCTTACTATAGGCAGGGAACTATTCCTACTATGGATCCTATAAGTCACTATGTAATTTTTGCAACTCCAATTTTATTTACTTAAGCAAGCAGCAATAACAGCAATACCGAAAAGAAGTACCTCGCATTGAAGGTGAACTTTTGCCAATGATTAAGCAAGCCTTTGTGTAAACGACTCCCCTATTAAAAGAGAAAAAAACATACACCATATTGTTACCAGAAATTTTGATTCTAAGAGTAATAACTACAAACTGGAAAAAATTGCAGATAATGTAATCAGCTGAATCAACACAACACATTGTGGACAGCTGTAAAATGGCCATAGACAGCCTAAATATTAACATGTTCCCGACAGTCGAAAAACAATAACATGGTGTCGCAGAGAAACTCTCCTATTTTAAAATGCACGTTTAGTAGTTTAAGTCACTTGGAGCTTCCATTTGTTAGTAATTTTGAAGTTACTGGCTATGGCATGTTTAAGGCCATCTTAATAAATTCATGTAAATAAGACCAATAACAATAGCAACAACTATACCTCAGTCCCAAACAAGTTGGGGTCGTGTATATGAACTTTCACTGACCATGTTATTCAATTTAAACCCATCTCATGCCAATATTATGCAAATACAAATAAGAAGTAATAGAAGTTCTCTATATTTTTTTTTGATGACAAGGGAAACCAGTAGCCGCTACCCTTTGGGTACGCACAGGGTAAAACCTCCGCTCCTATGCAATAGCTCGCAAACCACACAAGAGAGGTAACCCGCACAAGGCAAGCCCGGTGTGACGAGCTCAACCCAGAAGGCAAACCCCTAGCTTTCGCTGGCACAGGGTTTCAAACTTGAGACCTCCAACATGGAGGTCCCAAGCCCAAACCACTGGACCACCCCGAAGGGTCTCTCTACATTTCATAAACGTATAAATATCTCAAAAGCTAAACCATTCCTAGAAAGCATGGGACCTACCGTGAAAGTGTCAACATGTCTATAAAATATTATCAACCAATAGGTATCGCCTATACAGATCCTTTTCTATCCACCCATCTTTCACTAAGTTGCATTGATCCCCAGAAATTGTAGGTCCTCAAAGACAACTTTCTTCCATCTGATTTTAGGTCTACCTGCCCTCTTTTAAAACCTACACTCACCGTGGTGACGTGGTCCATGTAAATAAGACTAACAAAATAATAAAAAAATTAAAGTGTGAGAAATATAGGAGAATAATATTATTGAATTGTGTATCTACATTATTACATTGAGACCCTATTTATAGACACTACATTGGACTCCTTTTCCAATTAGGATTTCTATTTATATTCCTTTTCCAACTAGGATTCCTATTCCTATTCTATGTAAGATTGTATATATTTATTCCTATTCTAACACTCCCCCTCAAGCTGGTGCATACAAATCATATGTACCTAGCTTGTTACAAATGTAATTAATATGAGGACCGGTGAGGGACTTGGTGAAGATATCTGCAACCTGATCATTTGACTTCACAAATTTCGTAACAATATATCCTGAGAGTATCTTTTCTCTAACAAAGTGACAGTCAATCTTAATGTGCTTAGTCCTTTCATGAAACACTTGATTTGATGCGATATGAAGGGCCGCTTGATTATCACACACAAGTTCCATCTGACCGACTTCGTCAAATTTTAGCTCTCCCAGAAACTGTTTGATCCAAACTAGCTCACAAGTTGCTGCAGCCATTGCTCGATATTCTGATTCTGCACTAGATAGAGTAACCACACTTTGTTTCTTACTCTTCCACGACACCAAATTACCTCCTACTACAACACAATATCCGGATGTCGAACGTCTATCAGAGGGTGATCCTGCCCAATCAGCGTCTGTATATCCAGTGATATGCTCATGGCCTTGATCCTCGAAAAGTAGTCCTTTACAAGGAGCTGACTTTATATATCGCAAAATACGAACAACTGCTTCCCAATGACTATCACAAGGGGTAGCATAAATTGACTTACAACACTGACAGAAAAAGAGATGTCGGGTCTAGTCATTGTGAGATAATTCAACTTTCCAACCAATCGTCTATACCTTTCAGGATTACTGAGTGGCTCCCCCTGTCTCGGAAGGAGTTTAACCTTCGGATCCATAGGAGTGTCAATGGGTCTACATCCCATCATTCCTGTTTCCTCGAGAATGTCTAAGGCATACTTGCGTTGAGAAATAATAATACCTGATCTAGACTGAGCAACCTCAATACCTAGAAAATACTTCATTCTGCCCAGGTCTTTAGTCTGGAAATGCTTAAAGAGATGTTGCTTCAAATTAATGATACCATCTTGATCATTGCGAGTGATAACAATATCATCAACATAAACAACCAAATAAATACACCGATTTCGTGCAGAATGCCGATAAAACACAGAGTGATCAGCTCCACTACGAGTCATGCCAAACTCCTGAATTACTGTGCTAAACTTTCCAAACCAAGCTCGAGGAGATTGTTTCAGACCATAGAGTGACTTACGTTTCAGACCATAGAGTGACTTACGCAATCGACATACAAGGTTACTAGACTCCCCCTGAGCAACAAAACTAGGTGGTTGCTCCATAGACTTCTTCCGCAAGATCACCATGTAGAAAAGCATTTTTAATGTCCAACTGATGAAGAGGCCAATGACGAACAGCAGCCATAGATAAAACAAAATACGGACAGATGCTATTTTAGCCACGGGAGCGAAAGTATCACTATAATCAAGTCCAATTATAGTATACCCTTTGGCAACAAAGTGAGCCTTAAGCCAATCAACCTGACCGTCTGGACCAATTTTGACTGCATAAACCCAACAACAACCAACAGTACATTTACTGAAGGAAGACAAGCTCCCAAGTACCACTCATATGTAAAGCAGACGTCTCATCAATCATACCCTGCCTCCACCCAGAATGAGAAAGTGCTTCAACTGTACTCTTAGGAATGGAAATAGAGGACAAAGATGATACAAAGGCATAATGGGGTGATGAGAGACGATGATAACTCAAGAAAGTATAATGTGGGTTAGCATTTCTAGTGGATCGCATACCTTTTTGAAGTGCAATCGGTTGACTAGGAGGAGAAGAGTCCGGAGTAGGAGCAGGGTCCGGCGCATGACATGAATCATCTGGGACTAGTGTTGGGCACGAACGACGATGATAAGTCAGGAGCAGTGGCATTACCACGGGACGTGTAGAAGTAACTGTAGATTCCTCAAAAGTTGGTACAGGTAAAACCTGAGGTATGGAGAGACATCAGGATGATCAGAAGAGGTACAATAAGGTTGAGATTCAAAGAATGTGACATCGGCGGACATAAGGTATCAACGAAGATCAGGTGAATAGCAACGGTACCCTTTTTGAACTCGAGAGCAACCAAGAAAGACACATTTGAGAGCACAAGGGGCTAATTTATCTTTACGAGGGGATAAGTTATGAACAAAGCATGTGCTTCCAAAGACACGAGGGGGGATAGAGTATAGATGTAAGTGAGGAAACAATATGGAATGTGGAACCTAATTCTGAATAGAAGATGAGTGCATTCTATTAATTAAATAACAAGATGCAAGGACTGCATCACCCCAAAAACGCAGCGGAACATGAGATTCAATGAGGAGAGTACGAGCAGTCTCAATGAGATGCCTATTCTTTCTTTCAGCTACACCATTTTGTTGAGGGTGTACAGACAAGATGTTTAGTGAATAATGCCTTGGTGAGTCATAAATTCCTGAAACTGGGAGGATAAGTATTCTAAGGCATTATCACTACGAAAAGTATGAATAGAAACACCAAATTGATTTTATATTTCAACAAAGAAACTTTTGAATATAGAAAATAACTCAGAACGATCTTTCATTAAGAAAACCCATGTGCATCTTGAATAATCATCAATGAAACTAACAAAATAACGAAAACCTAAGGGTGAACTGACTCTACTAGGACCCCAAATATCATAATGAACTAATGAAAAAATAGACTCTGAACAACCCTCAGTACTACGGGAAAATGTAGTACGGATGTGTTTCCCAAGTTGACACGACTCACAATCTAACGTGGATAAACTAGAAAAACTAGGCACCATCTTCTGCAGCTTGGATAGACTCGGATGTCCCAAACGTTTGTGAATAAGGGCTGGAGGATTAGTAACGGAGCATGATGTGAAGGAATTTGAAGAGGTGAGATAGTAAAGGCCTTGTGATTCATGTCCTATGCCAATCATCTGTCCCGTACTACGGTCCTGCATGAGAAAAGAATCATCAAAAAAAGTTATGCTACAATGTAGGGCACGCGTTAAACGACTAACAGATGCTAGATTAAACGGAAAGGAGAACCAGGGACATAAAGAACAGAGTCCAGAGGGACAGAAGAGAGGGGTTTGGCTTTTCCAACCCCTTTTGGTTTTGTTTAGATCCCATTGGCTAAAGTAATATCAGGAAGAGATTGTGAATAAACAATATCAGACAAAAGTGGTTTGTTACCAGAAATATGATCAGAAGTGCCTGAGTTCATGACCCATGATCCAAGAGTACTAGACTGTGAAACACAAGCAAAAGAATTACCCGCAACATGAACATTAGGCTGAGTAACCAAGGCTACTTGTGGAGACATTTGCTTACTTGCTCGATACTGAAGGAACTCATCATATTCTACCTGAGCAATATGAGCATTATTGGGTGGTAGATCAGGCTGAGCAACAGATGCTACTTGTGGAGATGTTTGCTTACTTGCGTGATTCCGAAGGGACTCATTATATTCCTTTATAGCAGTAGGATCATAACTGGGTGGTGGACCATGCAAAATATGACATATGTCACGAGTGTGTCCAAGCTTATGACAATAACTACACTTGGATCGAGATCTTCCACGCTGATTCTCCATAGGCTGATATGTTCGTTTGTCCATGGTTTGAGATGCCAGAATAGAGGAGTCAATGGAAGGTTATGAAACTACTTTGTGACTGGGAGGCGTGGCTAGACGAAGTAGACGAGAGAATAATTCATCAACTGGGTACTGAAGGACTAGATAAAATTTGATCACGCACGGAATCATGGTCATGAGGAAGTCCAACAAGTGTAAGAACTAGAAACAACGTTTGCCTGTGCTCTTGTTGTTTGTCCACATTCATAGTGATTGGCATCAATGTTTCAAATTCCTCCATGACTGCTTGTACCTGTCCCAAGTAAGTAGACATATCGGATTCTTGTTTCTTTAAGTTGGTCATTCGAGATATCACATCATAGAATCGAGATATATCATTAGTATATAAGGCACGTGCCTTTTCCCAAACTAATTAACATGTCTGGGATGGGCGAAACAAGGGCATTAACTTGGAATCAATAGATCGCCATAGGAGACTACATAATTGAGCATCAACCTTCTCCCATTGTGCTTTGACTTTATCATCTGTCTCACTAGCCTTTGCCTTTTCATCTACCACACAAGCATTGTTGGTTAAGTGATCATGGGCGCCTTGACCCTTACACCACAACTCAACTGAAGAAGCCCAAGCTAAATAATTTGAGCTTCCCATTAATGGTTCTGAAGTGATCATAGCACTTGAACTTCCTATAATTTTGGAGCCAAAAATATCAATCCCGAACGACATATTGTGGAATTAGAATATTCTCACAAAAAAGTAGATCTGACTGCTGGAAATTTAAAAAAGGCAGGAATCTGACTGCTGGGAAAACAAAATTGGAGCAGGAATCTGACTGCTGGAAAAAAGGGATCTGATCGCCAAATACTGGTCGGAATCAGGAAAAATTTATATGGTCAGCCTCGGAATTAAGAGGTGACCCAACTGAAAAAAAAAGAAAATTGCTGAAAAAAAATGTTTTTGAAAAACAGAGACAGAATTTTATTCAGATAGCAATTTAGGTCACCGGAAAATTGCACAATGATGGCTGATTTAATTTTCTCACCATTGCTCTGATACCATGTGAGAAATATAGGAGAAAAATATTATTGAATTGTGTATCTACATTATTACATTGAGACCCTATTTATAGACACTACATTGGACTCCTTTTCCAATTAGGATTTCTATTCCTATTCCTTTTCCAACTAGGATTCCTATTCCTATTCTAAGTAGGATAGTATATATTTATTCCTATTCTAACATAAAGCATTAACCAGTAGGATCAAGTATCACCTAGCATAACTTGTAGAATAAGATGGAGCAATATCAAGAAAATAACTTAACACACTGAGCATTGTCAGCATTAAGGGGTCAGACTAGGATATAAGCATATGCAGAAATAAGAACAGGAATATACCAATTCAGTCAAAAAGGCTTGTTTGTTAAGCCCTTCCAGCGCTGTGAATGCCGATTCAAGCACCCTTGAAAGGTATGCGACAACTCTGGTAAAGGGAGAAGCCATAAGAATACAGGAAATATCCTTCAGAAAAGAAAAAAAAAACTTAAGATGTATTACGAGGGAAAGAGACAAGAAAATATATGAAAGGCCAAACACTATGCATTGGAAATTTCGAACTCCAATGCATTCTTGACATATTAAGAATGGCGTGTGTTGATATTTTGAAAGCCAGTAAATTAATAGGCAGCTTAATATCCTTCCAGAGATCATCTTATTATAGCTTCTCTACTCTACATGGCATAAGTAAAGCTTAAATTAGTTCAGACTTTGAACAAGCTTGCGTTGGCCGATGGTCAGGGACAATGCCGTCATCAGGTGATCGATAATCTGCGACTTTTTGTTCAGTTGACAGTACGCGTTCCACCTGAGAACAGTCAAAGAAACTGTAACCTAATATCAAACGTAAACTTTGATCTGAAAGGAAACAAAATAGAATCTGAGAAATTCAAAACGACTGATAAAAGGTGCCATTGTGATTGTACTAATGAGGCCAAGTCCCCCACATAAAGACTACCACAACCGTCAAACACATTAAATGTTACAAATCAGACCTCTGCCATAACAGTTTCAATGCACTGCTGAAGCCCCTTATAAGCAGCACCCTCTGCACTTGACATAGCTGTAGCCATTTCTTCACAGGAAGCAGCATGCGCACCATCCACAGGTAGTAAAAGCCGAGATATAGAGTTTGCAAAATACTGAAGAAAAGGAGTTCAATGCGAACCCAAAAAGAGACAACATGAGATTTTTTATTTTTTTTTGAAACTGGTAAATTTGTACATGAGATTGTGTTATATTTTAATCACACAAAGATTTTCACTAGTCCACTAGCATCAAACCAACATACTTGCTGCACAATAGCCACACTGCTCCCACAGCGTTGCACAGAAACCATGAAAGATCTGAAACTGCTTTCACCAGCAGCAGCTGCTGCTTCTGCCTAAATACCACAGATGATATGCTTAAATCAGCTAATCTATGAGTGTATGTATACTCATGTATAATGAAAATTTACATATTTTTCAGACTGTAGTAAACATGAATGCCAAAGTAATTACCGCAGAAGCAGCTGCAGCAGCAACCCTTCGACTTACACTAGGAAGTACAAATCTTTCCCTTAAAGCAGCAGCCTCAGTGAGACTGTCTCTGGCTCTTTCAAGACCTTCAGTTATGTATATGCTCACCTGCAAGAGTTGGAATAAGGCAGCTAATGATACCATGTAAAAATGACAGAGAACAATGGCAAAACTATCCTCCCTCATTGAATATGCTACATTACCAATGCAAGGTAGTTCTGTAGGAAATGATCCATGCATAAATTCCAATCTCCGAAAAGTAGAAGAAATAAAAGGATATCTATGTACAATGAAATTACACTCAACCTCCCAAAAAAGTAATATTCAATTATATAGTCGGCATGCCAAATGAAAATACCGTAAATACTTCCAGCAGAAATAAACTTTCAAATAGAAAGGTAGTGAACTTACTTGGTCCAGAAGGCATGTAAAAACAGCCCTTACATTAGCAGCAATTGCAGCAGGCTGTACAAACAAATTAACAAGCAATTAGTTCAATCCTGTAGGTCTGAAACGAATCAGTTTAGATCAATATCCAAGTCCGAGGACAAGGATTGCACCAGTCTACAGGAAACAGACAACATAACATTTGATTATTTTATTCCTCTAACATGACCGATAAGCTTATCAGAAAAAATGTTGTCTTCACATGGCGTTTTGCAGATTGAGAACATGACAGCTTCAAAAGGACATCATGCATCAACTTTTTATTTTTTGCTGTGGATAACTAGCACACTTTTTCAGGAGAACTCCCTGAATAGGCTGCCGACAAAGGAGAACCAATAAATATGAAACTTATGATTCTTTTTTTTTTATTTTGAGAACGTAACATTTGTATTGACGAGAAACAGTACAGAAGTTGTGCTGTTGACCATGTACAGATAAAACACATTAGTCTTCTTTAGAACTGTTCGCTAATTAATTGACTTTGTTCTAACAAAAACCAAAGAGCCAAGTGCACATAAAAATCAATCAAGTTCACAGTAATACAGACAAAACTAGCATGTCAATCTTTACAACATCAAAGTTCGGTGAAATATAGAACAAATACAATTTCTAACCAAATATATGGATACGCCAGACTGAAATCCTAGCAACAATAAAGCATGAAACAAAATATAAACAACTAAACTCTCTCTCTCTCTCTCTCTCTGGCTCAATGCAATATATATTCTCTTCGATCTTCCACCTAGCTAATTTTATAAATAAGGAAGCTGTGCCCAACCATCTCAAAGGTATATGCATTCCAAGAAAGAGTAAGTTGTAGTAGCTCCCTGCAACATCCTGAAACATATGTCACATATACCTGTGATGAAAACAAAGTGCATCTGGATACTGCTTCTTCATTCCAACGAACAAACTCTGTCACCACAGTAACAGAAATTTGCTGGTGAGAGGATGCCATTGAAGCACCTTTTGAGCGTCCAATTGTCCCAGATGACTCAGAGGATTGCTGGCCTTCAGCACGTAGCTCCTCCATCTGCAAGGTATAACCAAAGTGTGTTAACGCTAGTTATGAGTAAGAACAACATAATGATATTTTATCAGTGGAAAGCTTCATAAACACCAAGTTCGGCAGCTTGTTGCAAGTTCATGGCACTAATAATGATCTTTTTCTGCTAACAATGTACCTCCAGAAGTTCAAGATTGTTTAATGGTTTTCAGAAAAACAAGAGTCAGCTATGAGCATTACTTTATTATACAAATAGATTAGGTTAGAATCCACCCAACGTAGTCCTATTGAAATTTATTTGGGCTCTGCAAGGAAATAATCTAAAAGCTTTCCACAACCTGCTAACACAGCCAATTGACAGTCCATAAATCTTATCCCTGTCTCTCTTCAATTTCTAGTTTATTTATTTATTTATTATATATATATATATATATATATATATATATTCATCATCATAACCAAATAAAATACTGGAAAGCAGATATGTTATTAACATTTAGAGTGTTATTTCCGGAGTTATTTATCTCCATGCTGTAGAAGTGTCTTTTTAAATTTTTCTTCTGTAAGTGAGACGATGAAAAAAAGCGAAAAGGAAAGAGAGAACTAGACAGAGATATATCCTAAATTTAAGATGATGGACCACTCAGAGACAGACTGTCCCAACCTTAGCCTTGTAAAGTTGTCTAAGAGAGGCCTGCTCGTACTCAATGTATATGTCTTTGTGGGGTAGAAACAGAGATTCCGTTAAACCTGTCCAGAAGAAAAATGACATGAGATTGTAATGCACAAACACCAAAGTCATGATCAAGTACAACAGAAGCAAAGGTGCAACCATATTTAAACAGTAGAAAACTTCAACAAAAAGTGTTGCAGTGTAATCATGCTTGATTTTACCAATCAAATCTTTCTGTACATTTTTTTTTTTGATGGAAGATGTTATATGAGCATGGCATTTCTGTACTTTTTTGGAACTCAAGCAGATAGAATGACAGGATAGCACAAGAAAGGTCAGGTTTTAGATTTGATATTACATCCACTTATTCTCCATTGTAGTCAGTTCTATTTTAACTTAATATAACTATGTCAGCAACTAGGACAAGTAGCATTCAATGTTAGAATGTCAAAGGTTAAATTAGAATATTAGAAGTGTCCAGTTCTAAAGTAAGGTATTCTCCAACATTGGACAGATAACATATGTGTATCGTGGTTGACACCAATAAAGACTAAAGAGGTGTATCTTTTATTTATCCAATCACCGAATCATCAGTATCTCTTCTTCTCTTATTTTCTCATATGGTATCAATCCTCTACGATCTAGGTAAAGATCCAAGTAACTTCAGTCTATTGGGAAGGTCTGCTGAATAAAGTTTTTCTATTCTTTTAAACCGTTGGAAAAGGCTAGCCTAAAGCACACTTAAGCTAATAGGCGCTTTAGGTCAAGGTGCTAAGGTGTGTGCAACCTCACTGACGGGGGTTCTGTCTTCAAGGGCACAACAACATATATAAATAATTTTAACTATAGTTTTTCCATTCTTTTGTCCAAATAATCATTTTTTGTATTTATAGTTACATTTTCTTGCATTACATTTCTTCTTCTTTTTTTGTTTTCTCTTCATTAGTGGTTTTTTTGTGGTTAGCCTATAGTTTGATTGCATTTAAAGCTCCAACAGACTTTGACGCTTTTTTACCCTTCACTTTTGACTAATTTGCTCTTTTATAATTTTAGTACTGATACTGTAAAGAGGGATCTTGGGACCAACTCAACCCCAAAAGCTACCTCATGAGAGCAGGATTGTCCAAGTCCATATAACGAGATCAAATTCCCATCCCTTTTCTGATGTGGGAATTCTTAACACTCCCGCGCACACCTTGGAGCGTGGACACTATAATATGGGGGCCCAACATTGGTGAACAAAGAATTGGGATGGGCCTGGCTCTGATACCATGTAAAGACGGATCTTGGGCCTAAATCAACCCCAAAAGCTAGCTCATGAGGGGAGGATTGTCCAAGTCCATTATAAGGAGATCAAATTCTCATCCCTTTTCCGATGTGGGAATTCTTAGCAGATACCATGCTAGTGGAACCACTCTTAATTTCGGTGAACATTTCAGCCTGCCGTGCTCTTTTTTCCGGACCATTCAAGCAGCACACACATTTTTTGATGAAGATAAGTCGCGTGAGTCTGTTTTGCATAAGTTTTAAAATTAACCCTAGATTCTTGCTTTTCTCTCTAAAGCGCAGAGTTTCTCGCTTCAACACCAAAAGTGCATGATTTTCCTCTGGCGCCTCGCTTCAGTGGCAGAGAAGCACTACGCCTTGCTTTACGCTTAAAGCGC
This sequence comes from Solanum appendiculatum, assembly GCA_018342035.1. Taxonomy (NCBI): domain Eukaryota; kingdom Viridiplantae; phylum Streptophyta; class Magnoliopsida; order Solanales; family Solanaceae; genus Solanum; species Solanum appendiculatum. The sequence continues at coordinate 408,233 of JAGDQO010000113.1, forward strand.
TGAAGCTCACGCTTTTAATAACACTGGGTGGTAGTTCCTTCAATGATCTGTAAACAACCACACTTCACTAGCCCAATTCTACCTTCTTTTTTCCCCATTCAATAATTGAAGATATCCAATCTTCTTTTTTTTGAAACTGGTAACTTATATCCAATCTTCTTTCTTTTGCTTCTACCTCCCATTCAATTAATTGATCTTCTTCCTTTACGCCAAAGGAAAAAATCAAAAGAAAGAACTTCTCTGTCATCTTTTTTCACAGCCTAGTAGATCAAACTTATTAGCTGCTTATTCTTCTGCTACTTTTTAGTTGTTTTCCAGCAATCTTCAGTGTTTTTTCACTTCCTCAAGACAAGAAAAATGAACTATCTGCAAGGGAATTGAGGTAAATCATTTTTTACATCCAATAGCAATACCTTCTAGTGTAGCGCTTTAGACATTTGTCATTCACTCCCTCGAGACGAGAAAAATGAACTGGCTGCAAGGGAATTGAGGTAAATCTTTTTTTTTACATCAGATAGCAATATCTTCAAGTGTAGCACTTTAGACATTCGTCACAGCCCTTATTATTTCCTCATCTTAGTTAATAAAGCGATTTCAGAGTCACAACACCAACAATATTTTTTGGGGCTTGTACATGTCTCCATAAAAGTGCATCTCAAAATATTATTTTGGAGCAATTTTTGGTCCAAATGAAAAGCAGTTATATGCAGATCTTTGTATTTTTCACTTGGAGTTTCCATCACATTTACACAATAAAAATTCAACCAGATGTTTGCAAGGATGATATGATGTAAAGTATTTCTACCTTCAACATCCAAGTCGCCACACCCTACACCACGCAAGTCTCTAGCAAGCTCTTGTGTCTTCTCATCTGCCACGGCTAGCAATCTGAGATACTGAATGCACAAAAATGAATAACAAAAGGATAAATTAGTGGCTCATGTTTTTCCCTCAAGGTCTGTACCAACAGAAAAAAATTCGCTGTCATGTTACTCACTAATATAAGTCCTCCTTCTTCCATGGGAGGTGGATTAACAAGAGACGGTTTCAGTAATAGTTTCTCAAGTAGCTTTGGAACACGATCCTCCAAGACACGCTGAACAACCACCACGGATTAGTCACTACATAACAATTCACAATACAGTTTTTACAGTGACACATTCGGCAATCATTTTACCTTGAACGGCAACACCAGAATCAATAGAGAATAGAAGATGGCTTAGAGGAAGCTCAAAACATTAATAGGGAGCAATGTTCAGAAAAAACAGTGAATATTCATAAGAAAGTAGTACGTTAAGTCATCTAGCAAGAAAAAATTTAGCAAAATCACTCTGCCCATATTCTGACCTAGCTTGTTTTATTACTGGCATGCACCATCACACCAGAAGAAGATAATTCAACAACTAACTACCTCAAGCACAACGCCAGTAATAATACAACCATACCTGAACTAGTATTGACATTACATCATTTGGGGACGGAAAAACAGCTGCTATTGTGGCTGCTTCTTTCCGCACAGTCTCTGAAATTAAATCCAAGGCATCAAGAGGCATGTTTTAAAAAGAAAACCACTTTTCGATTCAGATAAATTTCAGTATTTATAACCTGTAATCTCTTTAAAAATTGAAGAAAGACCACGTGCAACATTGCTAGGGCTGGGTTGTGCACCCTGATCTCCAAGAACCAATTCAGCATCTGCATTCATGACCTCCAGATCGAACATTGGACATAATCCCACATAGTGTTGCATAGCACTGGTACCCCGGTTAAACTGATTTCCAACATTAATATGTCAAAATCAGAAAAAAGTTTCTGAATGTATATAACCTAGAATCTGATACTGAATTCTAAGTAAACAACGAAAATTTCGGATGGCATTCAAAAGGGAAGCAACCAACATGATCAAGAATGAACAATTTAATAACAATTCTCATAAAGCTCCAAGTTATCTGTACACTTTCTTTTTTTAAGATCATGATCAACTGCACCCTATCACAGGTTTTCCATAGAACAACTTTACACATGGAGATTTCACCTGAGGAACAAAATGATAGGTCTACATAATTTACTTGTTTACCTGTGACAAAATTTTAGCGCATTCCCGCATTGTAGACAGCTCACGTTTCTGTGAAGCCAAATCAAATCGAGATAGTAATCTGTTTTCCAGCTCTACAGCCACCAAATAAGAAGAAAACTTAATATGTCCTTTAACAAGAAAGCAAACTCTATTGAATTGTAGGTAAAAGGCAAGGAAGAAAATTAAGATGGATAATGAGAGTTCTCACTTCTTTCTTTTTTTCCCAATCAGTAAGTTGCTACAGTTTCTATAAATGTTATTTTCTCAACATCATCATTCTACAAATCGTGCATACCATATATACTATCAATCAATCAACTACGTCTAAATTCTAAATTATTTAGTGTCAACTTTATGAATCCTCTGTATTTACTCCATTCTATCAGGTCTATTTCTTTTGCATGCAAGATCGGTAGATAACTTGTTTTCTAGGGAAAATTAAGAGTTAATATCTAGAGGTTTTCTAAATCTCACTTATTCTTACATGAACGTTCATATATGTCTTTAAATAGAATAGCAAGACTTTATGAACAAACCTAATGTAAATATAACAACTACTAAGTGTAAACATTTAAAGCAGAAGGAAAACAACGATGAGTAAAACAAAGTAGCTGCCAAACACAGGAGAACATTTACAGCAGAAACCTTCCCCGGTACCACCTAAGACAGATCTTAAATTGCAGTACTCTATGTCCGCCTCATAAAAGATGCATGAAAGAAAAGAAGGACTTCATACCGAGTGATGGTTTCTATCTCAGTTCATACCAATATCACTTATACAAAATTAATGATCGCTGGTTCAACTATATGGTTAAAACAGATAATAGTTACCAATTTAAAAAATTACATGGTTAAAACAGACGCATAAAAATTAAGATCTCTGTCAATTTTGTTGTGTGCTTTATGAAAAAAAAACACCAGCACTCTGAGCTACATCAATTCTGACTTATAAGGGGTCATTATTAGCATACCTCATACATACATATATTTTGAGAGGGCATGCGTCTACATATAATTTTTTGAGAAGGCATACCTCATACATATATTTATCAACTTCTTTTCTTTTTGCCCTTTTTTTTTTGGTTGATGACAGTATTATAGGGTTTAACTTGTTGGCACTTAGATTAACCAACTGAAAACCTGCTACCTCCAACCAACACAGTTCTATGGTTACTCTAATTTGTCCTCATGTCCGTCAAGATTAGACAAGTGGAAAGATACATGCACATTTGGTGTCCTATGTGATGAGAATGCACCACCAAGAGTTGAGACTTAAAGGTAAGTTTATGGAATGGTTGTCAGACCAACTATGTTGTATGGAGCAAAGTGTTTGCCAATCAAGAACTCACACGTCCAGAAAATGGAAGTAGCGAAAATGAGGATGCTTAGATGGATATGTGGGCACACTAAGAGAGACAAGATTAGGAACGAGGATATACGGGGCAAGGTGGGAGTGGCCTTTGTGGTGGAGATGTGCGAAGCGAGACTGAGTAGGTTTGGGCATGTAAAGAGGAGGAGGAGGAGAACAGATGACGCAGTAAGGAGGTGCAAAAGGTTGACGGCGATAGTTCTAAGGAGAGGTAGAGGTACTCCGAGGAAGAATAAGAGAGGTGATTAGACATAACATGGCACATCTGCAACTCACCAAGGACATGATCCTAGACAGGAGGACATGAAGGTCGAGGATTAAGGTAGAAGGTTAGTAGGTAGTCGAGCAATTTCTCTCTTTTCTCTGGGAGAGGATGGTTCTAGTCGAACATGGTATTATTAGTATCATTCTACCATTTTCTTACTCTTCAATTCTATCACTATTGTTGTTTATTTTGCTTTGGTTATCTTTAATCTTTTTGCTATAAATACTTTTCTTTTCTTCGATATTTTCATCATAGCTTGTTTTATCTTGTATTTTTCAAAACTGTTTAGAAAAACGTTTTTCTTGAGTCGAGGGTCTATAAGAAACAACCTCTCGACCCCACAGAGTTAGGGGTAAGGTATGAGTAAACCCCACCCTTCTCAGATCCCACTTGTGGGATCAAAGTGAGTATGTTGTTGTTGTTGTTGTTGTGATTGGCCCAAAGAGTTGACTCTAGATGGATTTCTCGTCATAAGAAGTAAGTGCTAGAGATGTGGTGTGATGTTTTGCATTCAAGGCCTTTGGTAAAGCTACTAAAGGTAGATCCAGGGGGTTTCAAATAAATCATAATATACAGAGCATCAACAGTGCCAACCAATGTAAGTGACAATCAAAGGAGAGCTAAAAGTTTGAAGAAGCATTTTGGCAGGGTGCAGGTTTATATCACTTTTCATTATGGAGCCGTGAGTATCTGCTGCAAAACCTTACCTATCAGAATTTGTTTCTCAAAATAAATTAAAAAAAGAAATCTCACAAACAAAAAAAAAGAACATGAATAAAGGAAATAAAACAGGATAAAGCTCAAAGTATTCCTTCAACTGAATACATAGCTCTAGTGCTTGACAAGCTACTCAAATTTAACCTAGCACATAAGCAATTAAAATAGTTATATTTGATTTAATAATTCTATTCTAAATTAAAAAATGAATAAGTAAATAAATAAAAACCAACATGGCTCAAACCCATATAGCTCACACAAAGGCTTCCCAAAGCTAACAACCCAAGTCTAGTTTCCTTCTGTCTTAGCTATCCACTCATCACTTGGTATATCTCACTATCTTTTCGATAAATCCCAAATTGCTATATACTTTTCATGACTTTTCATGAATCGTGAATTATTTTTTGCTTTTAATTAAAGCTTTGAACATTGTACTATTTAAAAGTTACACACTGGTCACAGCTCATGAAATTCTTTGTTCTTTTTCTCTTTCGTTTTACACTTGGTAAACCTGACTCCTTTCCCACAAACCCCTCTACCTTTCCCACTTTTTTCCTTGTTGACGGGAACAGCACCCTCAAGGTTGGAGGTGGAGAATACTTTCTACTAGGCTATCCCTACCTTATCCTCGTGAAATTTGAACTAGCAACTTAACTTCTTGTCCCTCCATCCCTAGTTTTATAATATAAATTTCAGGTTTTGAGATGTTCAAATATGTTTCGCACACTTCAATGAACAGTAATGCTTTATACAACTAATCATGGGTTCAAGCATTCAAATATTCAAAATTTCCTTTCGCAACAACCTGCATAAAATGTTACTCAAATTGAAATGACTTCTTAAGACCTTAATTATATCACATAAAATTGGACCATGAGATATGATCTCTAGTAATCTACCCTTACGAGTATGTCACAGCCAAACTAAGAAACTGAAAAGGAACTATGTATCAGTATAGCTACTCGCATTAGATTACTGAGCTAGTGGCATTGGTGTACCTAACTGAAGCTTTCACAAGTTCCTGCACCATACAACCCTTGCCAAAATCAAAACAAACTATAAAACACTTCACTTAGAAAAAGACTAGAGTAACTCGGGACAGTATTTGCCAATTGAACCCCACAGTGGTTTAGTTCAATTGGCAAAGGTTGAGGGACTTGTGTCTTAGGCCACCAGTTTGAGCCTTGCGCCAAGTGAACTAATTCCGATTTTTAAGTGGAGAAGGGTAGAGCGCAGGCCCATCATCTCTGAGTTTCTGGGGCTGCAGTAGGCCTAAAGGGTTGGCTCTAGACAGATTTCTCAGTCATTTAAAAAAACACCCGGGACAGTAAAAGGATTGAACCATATAGTCACTACGAGCTTGTCTCAAAAATTGGAAGAATTGTCTATAGGGTTTTGAAGCTTCGTATCTGACGTTTAAAGTTATAGATTTACTTCCTTTACTCCACTTAATCTATGGTATGAGTTCAATCAAGTACCCTGTTCCTTTACAAAAAGGCTTCCTGCACTTATTAAGTAGAACAGCAATTGGAGGATTCGAGGTCTTTAAAATCTGTCTTACAGTTCTAACAAGATAAAACAAGTAGAAGTGGTAGACAGAGAAATAAGTTCCTGATTATGTACCATTGCAGTATTCTTGGAGATTGGCAACAGCAACTTCCAGTCCTCTACTCGCAGTTGCATTACCGACAGTTGATGAGACGGTCATGGTTTGTCCTCCAATATCATCCTCAGCAAATGATCCTAGTATGTATGTGGAAAGATATGTAACTCTTCATAAAAATCAAGGAAAATGAAGAAAAGAAGTCCTAACATGAAGATCCCTGGAAAAGAAGAATATTACTGAATGTAACTGCAACTAGAAAAAGATTCTATTGTTACACTCTTGTCTACCAAGAGTGAAATCAAAGTCAAGTCCATTTCTTTTATCTAAAGAGGAACATCACGGAAGGAAAGGATAAGAAATCCTCAAACAAAAACGAGCATTGTGTAAAGTGCATGCGTCAGTAGAATTTAAGATATTAAAAAACTAAGTCTAAAGTAATACGAGCAATAAGAAGAATGAATAGTGATTGAGACAATAGGTCACTGACCAGGACCCGCAAAATCCAACTGTCTCACCATACCACTCTCAGATGCCCCTCCAGTGGAGAATTTATGTGTAAAAAAAGGGTCAGGTGAACCCATGGTCATCTGACTAAAAATAGATATATTATTTGTTGTAGTACTTAAATATATCTAGTATTATCTGAAGGAACGATCTAAAGAGATTGAGTGATTCACTGGGAACTCCATCAAGTCAAGGGATCGAATCCCACTTACTGCCACTTGTTTCTTTTTTAAAAAAAAAAATATTCTAAAGTAGCCTTCCTTATAAAGCTGCCCCCTTCATTTTATTTTTTTTAATTTCTCTGATGATATTTTTTGTGATAATATAATTAATTATCTTTTGCTCGCCAAGTTGTTGTCAATATAACATAAAAAAAAAAATTAAGAAAAAAACAAAAGATATGAATCCTCTATTCCAATTGTTCCTTTAAAATCTATATCTAATCTTAAAAAGCAATGGTGCACCCGTTGTCTTGAAATCCTGGATTCATCTCTAGCCTGCCCAGCCCTCAAAAGAGAACGTAAAAAGGAAAACAGGCAGCAGGATATTTGCATCAGCTATTCTATTATGCTATTTACCATAATATGACATATCCCTCAGTAATGGAAAGCATCTACAGAATGCAAGCCATTACACATTTTATGGCACTGGGTCAAAATGATTTGTCGTTCACAAAGTCTCCTCCATGATTATGAGATGATAATACAGAGATACAGATCTTATGCCATGGAAACCTCATGGGAAGACAAAGTGTTAACTTTGGGTAGTCTAGGAAGGAAAATCTAAATCCAGGGTCGACACAGGAAAGAGAGAACCCTGCTTCAGGCTGGTCTATGCATTGCTGATTTTTTTCTTTTTTAGGAAAATGGAACTGAACAGGAAAAGAAAGAGGACAAAGACAAGATAGAGAGAAAATAAAGAGATTAGATTCAGGACACTGCTATAAAACTTTAAATTTGAAGTCTACTGTATAAACTGTAAATTAAAATTTCCAAAAAAAAAAAGGGGTAAATGACATGTTGGCATCTTTCTTAAAACTAAGAAGCAGAGGATTTCCTTCACTTTATACATTGGCTAGTAGGTAATAAACACAAGGAGTTAATACAATTGACAGCTCAAACAATCATGGAAAAAGTTTTTAGGTAAAGCAAGTGTGATGTTTACAACATGAGAATATTGAGGAAGCATATGGATCTCACTTAATTTTTGAGCAATCGAAGCAGCTTCAGCGACACGACTATCATCAGAAAATAAAGGAGAAAGTTCCATCAGGTCTCCTGGACTGCCATTGAACTCCATCAAGTACTATCAAAGGAAGCAACTAATACTGTCAGTTTTAAAATGAGGATAGAACCTGTTTTACAGCATGGATGAAGTAAGTCAAAAGTTCTTTTGATAACCGAGAAGTTAGTCAGTAAAAGTTTACCTTTATGAGCTCTATCGTCTGACTAGCAACTTCTCTCTGAGCATCTGCACTCTGAACACAAAAGGAGATTCAATATATTCTGAAAATACTAACAGCATTCTGTGATGACATGGTCTCAAACAGCTTGGAAAACAGATCAACATAAAAATTATGGAGTTAAGCAAAAGATTCTCCTTCTTTCTACTCAAAAAAGTAGGCATTTCATTATCAGTAGAAGAAATGCAAAGTAAAAGTGGAAGAATATTTATCTGGAAGAAAAACCAAGTTGCACTTGACCATAAAATAAAAACATTAACCTTAATCAAGCATCAAAACAAGTGCTTACAAGACTTTCAAAAAACAAAGAAGGTATTAAGCAGCTATACCTGTAGATGATCTCCTATTTTGGCAGCCGTTTGACCCACACTAGATATACGCAAATCCAATCGTGCAAAGCTATCAAACAAGCCGTCTACACCTTTTTCCAGCTGCACAATGCAATGTTCTTAAAGTTGAGGTCTTTATTTAGGTAAAAAGAAGCTCCACACAGCATGAAGGATATTGAACACCTTTGGAAGTACACAGCGAAGAAAGAGACACTGATCGAAACAAGTGGATCAACTCTCATTTTCATAAAACAAATTTCAGAAGTATATTGAAAACAGGCCCATACATACTGTGATTTAAAATGTTACTCAGCATCATTTTGTCATTATTTATTCTATCAAGACACTTATTAAGGGGCAGAGTACAACACAAGGAGGTAATTTATTACAACGATATTTTCCAGAAAAAATATTTCTCATGACTGAAATATTAACTTCATCTCATAATGGCCACAATACTGAATTCAATACACTAACCTCAGAAAGTGTCTTCCGGTGCTCTGAATCTTGGACAGCAACTTCCTTTTTAAGATCACTAAGGTTCCCATCAATCTTTGATCAAATATGAGGGGATTAGAATAAAAGTTATCAGCAAAAGTATTATCTCGCTGAATCCACATATAATCCTTTACTATACCTGTTCTCTGAGATCAACCAATTGTTTACAAGAATTCTTAAACAAGGATAATAAAGCATTAACTTCAGGGAATAGGGGACTTGACAGTCCTTGTGCTGACTTTCCCGCATCTGGTGGTGCTCGCAGATTCCCATTTGATAGAGCATCACTTCCAACACCATTTCCATGCCCTTCCGCGGAGTCTGATTCTTCTTCTTGATAAGAAGGCAATATCTCATTCACCAAGTTACCAAACAAGCCATCAAAGGAGAAAGCCCCCTGCATTTAGTAAATAGAGCATATTGCTGTCAGTTAACTACCAAATTTATAAAGCTTAAGTTGGCATAATCTTCCAGTCAAATTAAATGGTATCCAAGGCATCACCTTAAAATCATCTATGTCAAGAACAAGCGGATCAGAGTCAGCAGATGCGGATCTTGAAAACCTGTCAGCCTTCATTCCATCTCTAGTCTCTCTCATCTATTCTAAGTCAAAAGAAAATGGAACCAGAAATTATCTCCGTCATCTTCACTAAATAACCGAATTGTAATCATTTGATAAGCAGGAAAACAAAGTTAAAAAGTAGCATAAAGTTGGTGTACAACAGAAGAACTGTGATCAGTCCTCATTTGTTCATTGAAAACAGCTATATGACAGACTCTAAGGAAGAAAAAGGTAGCAACAAAAAAAGTGAATTTTACTAATATAAACTATGCAAGGGAAAAACAAAAGGCGCAAGACTTTCAGCAATTTCATACAAAATCAAAACTCAGATGAGATATAAGTGTGCGTATGCCATATTTGCCATTTCCATTAACTACTAGATCTGCTCTAGATTGATCTTATACTGAGCAGGGACACTTTTTATCGATTAAATTCTAATTTTATTAATGAGGGCAAAAAACTCCCGTATATGAGAGGCATATACCAAAAAAAGTAATGAATATAGAACTATTTCAAAAACTCAATTTCTGTTTCAAAAAAAAAAAAAAGTAATGAATATAGAAAGATATGATTCTCTACGAAAGACATCCAATATTCTACTGAAACGGGAACTTCATAGGTGCAAGCAAAAGACATTAAAAACATGAGGTTATTCCTCAAGTGTACAAAATCAAGCTTTTTCCCTACAACTCGCTTATTTCTCTCCCTCCATATTGTCCATATGAGTGCTAATGAAACAACATGCCATGTCTAGTACCTGGCATAGTCCATTGTATCATGAACTATCTTAAGATCTCCCACCCATACTCGTGATGCTCCCTGACAATTCAGTAAGAGATGATCCACATCCTCTTCTAAGTGTTTACCCTTGAGCACAAACCAACATATGCAATCGGAATCCTCCTCTTTCTCAAGTTTTCAACCATCAGAATCACACCTCTAACTGCCAACCAAGCAAACAAAATTCATCTTTCTTGGCACCCTGGGGATTCAAACTAATAGATGAAGGAAACTATTTCTCAAACTAGAAATGTACAACAATAACTCCTCACTGAGCAGGGACAGATATTTGTTCTTACATCACCTTCAACTAAATTCTGACATCTCATTTAAAACAAGCAATACCTTATAGCATTTTATTCTACCTTATAGCACTCATCCTGATGTTATGGATATCAACGATGCATGTGTTCTAAAAAAGCATCTAACCATCTATAGGCCTGTTCCTAGTGCATAGAAATTCTAAGGTGATTCATAAAAGAAAAACTTGAAACAGCCCTTGTCGCTAATAGGATAGTATGTTCACAACTGCCAGAATAAGTCATACTTCTGGGCCAATCAAACTCACATGCTGGTGGGCAAAGCAAAATAACAACATTAAATATCAGTGGCACTTGCTATTATTATAAAAACTCTGTTTGTGTGAGCTCGCTCACATTGCGGTCCCAAGCCAGGATAAAGGAGGAGGGTGGTCAATCCGAAGCAGCCTCTCTACCCCATAAAGGTAGGGGTGAGGTTGCGTACATCTTACCCTTTCCAAATCCCACTTGTGGGATTACACTGGGTTTGTTATTCTTGTTGTTGTTGTACTTAATATTATTATAAAAATAGAAATAATGGAGATGGAAAGCTGAAATGGCATATGACCATGTAATTGATAATTCCCACCAAAGTTGTAAGATCCATCGGGCACTGTCAAATATAGTCTGGTTGGAGTAAGCTTTTATCTTATCTTTCAAACTAATTACCAATCGCATACCTAAGCAAATGATTCCTCCCCTCTTTATATGGAAAAGCTTTTGAAAGCCTATTAGTTAGTATTAGTAAAAAAACCTAGTTACGGGGTTCGTAGTTGTCGCAATCGTTTAATTTAGTTGATCTTGGCTTTGCAGCAAGGAGACCCTTTCCTTGTATAGCTTCTAAAGGTTCCTTTAGTTGCTCTTGGCTTCAAGACAATACCCTTTATTTTATTTTTTTTACAAGACAAGTTCTATTAAAAAGGTACCAATATGGTACAAAATCACAAAAAAACCAGCAATAACCACAACAAGGTAACAACATTCCTCCCATTTACTCTATAAAAAACATATATTGTTCCATATTTTCTATAACATGTCTTTTAGACCATAAATACGAAGTTAATAAGCATCTATTTTTAATCCCGGATACATGATGCCTTTACCCTTCAAAGCAAATTCTATTTCTTTCCAACCATATTGTCCATAAAAAACAGAAGAATTTTTCTCCATACTATCTTGTGTCTTTTTGCCATTGTTTGGTGTTGCCATGTCTCCCACAAACTCTTTATACCCGAAGACATTTCCCACTTGACACCATATATGTTTAGGAAGATCTCTCAGCACTGTCTTGCCACTTTGCAATGAATGTGTAGATGATTAACCGTCTCTGCCTCTTTTCACATGTAACACCTATTACATAGAATACTTCCTCTCTAAAGCAAGTTCTCCTAAGTTAAGCAAGCTTCCTTTGTTGCAATCCAACTAAAACAAGCTACTTTAACTGATGCTTTTGGATTTCCATAAATTACTGATTGCGATAAAGCCCTTGTTGTTTTTGTAACAGACTATAGAATCAGTTGACTGTGAAAATACCATCATTGCTTGCTGCCCAGATTAATGAGTCTTTCATGTTGTCCTCCAATCCAGTGTCATCAAAAGCAAAAAGTGCAAAAAAGCTCTAAGGTTTGTTGGGGCCTTAAGTGCAAACCGCAAATGAAGCGTGAGCTTTAATGAAAAAAGGCGCAAAGGGAGAAACAATACAAATACATATATGTTTAGTTCAAAACTAATAATTATAACCATGAATGGCAAATATATGAACAAAGAAATATTAAAAAAGAATTACGATAAAGTGCAATATCAATTGTTTAGGGTCGCCTCTTTTGAAGAAACTCATTGGCAAGGAAAAGTATGTCTCAAAACGTTGGGATGACACTGAACCGCACATTAAGCGAGGCGAAGCACTCAACACGTTTTGAGCCTCTCTTCAGGGCTAAAGCACGCCTTCGACAACACTGCTCCAATCTAACAGTGTCCAATAATTGCATCAATCGAGCAAATTCATATACTTCCCAGTCATTGAGAGACCCCTCCTAAAGATAAGCTGTCAACCAATGCTTTAGTACAAGTCTGATACCTTTCATTTTGTTTGTGGAGCAGCTATACAAACAAAGAACTTTGATCTAAAACTTTCACTTACCAGCCATATATCAGACAAGAGTTGGGCATTATTACCATTCCCTAGTTTCAGTTTCACAAACTGATTATATTGATTCATTAAAGTACTGATTGTGCTCCACACTCCCCACTTAAAGAAGATTTAACTGAGCATGGAGCCCACGTGTCTTTCCAACAACACTTGCCATCTATCAACTGTTTCCATGATTTTTTGCTGTCATCATTATATCTCCAAAGCCGTTTAAATAAAAGGCTTTTGTTATGCAACTTTAGATTCCTCACTCTCACCCCCTCTTGGAACTCTTCCTGCCAAAAACAAGGGACCTACTTCTCATCCTAGGAGTTAGCAGGTAGAAAGTGTCCCCTCTCTGTCTTTTGTTTTCTTTCATTTAACCAAATGGAACTTTTGTTATCAACATTGCCTTCCCACAGAAATTTATACCTCATAGTACTCAACTTCTTCTCCATTGCTGTTGACATTTTAAGAGAGACGTCAAATAAGTCGGTATACCATCCATGACACTGTTGATCAGTGCATGTCTACCCCCAAAAGATAAATGTTATCTCTTCCATGGCACCAGTTTACTGCTACACCTATCCAGGACCCCTATCACATCTTTGAATTATGTTTGCCTCCAGGTGGTAGGCCTAAATAGGTGGTTGATAGTTGCTCCACCTTACAGCCCATAACATCTGTCAGATCATCAATACAATGCTCAACACTAATACTAAACACATTATTCTTGGTTCATTTACAAGCCTGATAAAACCTCAAAAGCTAGTAATACTCCTCTGAGATGTAAGAGTTTATCTTTTTTAGCCTATGCTTCTTTAGCTTATTCTATTTATTATAAGTCTTGAGCAAGATGTTGAAGAAGCCATTGTCGACAGATTTCTCTCTAATTTACAAGCCAAAGATGAACAATGTATTGTCCCAAGATTGAGGATTGCGGAAATTTGATGTCCATCTTCTATTTACTTTTCGCTAACAACACATACTTCCTATACCTTAGATGAGCACAAATGCTGAATGGCACTTAATGTTGCATCAGAGTTGCGTTGAGATTACACATCATACGCATAACATAAAGTTCATTCTGATTAATGATGTTTCAAATATCCAAAATCTTGCTAGTCTTTTTGGGGTTGTGAGTATCTGCATCTCCATCTAGGCTCTAGATGCAGCACTAAGGTTTTGGTTCCTATGAGTTCAAATTTTGGCAGAACGATGGCTGCCTTGGGAAAATCATACCTTTCTAGCAAAAGTAAGTCAACCTTGTGCAAACCTACATGTGAAAAAGTAATCATGAAATTCCTCTAGAATAGCACTGAAGGGAAAAGAGATATTACTTAATAGTAGGGTTAAGACAATACTCTCCTCACCGTGGATAATTTGGATATTAGATTCTGTCATCCTTCAAGTAGGCAAGTGATTGTTGATGATTTTGGATATCCTCCAACAAACAGAGAGTAAGTGAAGGGGAGTAGCTGCAATGTACTACGGGACTAAAACATAGGATTGCCATTCTTTAGCTTTTTCTACATCTTAAGTTAGTGGAGTATGGAGAGTTTTTCTTCTTCTTCTTCTTTTGGGAAAGTAGTGTAGTGGACTATGGAGGAATTGTTGAGGGAAAATTGAATTCTCCAAGTTCAATAATTTCATGTTAGAAGCAAACTTTGAATTTGGCTGATCAACTCAGTGTCAAAGACTCTTCCGATGGACTCTCTCAATTTTCACTTTTAATCATCTCTCAACGTGTGAAGTGAAAGACACGAAAAGTCCCCTTGCAATAAGCTCTCAACACCAAGAAGTATGTCTACATGACATGTTGGTGATAGTAGAAAATGACATGTGGCGAGCAAGGATAAAAGAAATGCATTAGAACCCCTTTACATGTTATGGTCATTTTGGATGGAAAAAATAGAAATGATTTTAAGGCTATTGAAAGTCTCATTTGGGAATCAAAGGGCTCCATTTACTTTTTATCTAAATACATAATGTTGAAATGTCTAGATGGTTAGATAAGTGACAGCATAGCTTTGTAAGATCATCTTTAGCAGCATCACCTTCTGCTTCTGATTTCCATACATCTCAATATAGGAAGTCGGTTTAAGGCACATACTCCCTCCGTTGCTGCTCAATTGAAAGTGCAATATGCCATTGTTCCCTCCCACCTTTTAAGGTGGTTGGGAGCTTATAATATTGGCTAATTTCAAGTTTCTGCATCATCCTTTCTCTTAGAGCATCCTAGGATTGCAAATTCCGTCGTCCTATTTATCTTTTTTAATTAAGGTAAATTATTTTACTAATAATGGTAAAATCTCTGGTAGATAAAGCAGAGATTTACTTTACCCTATGTTTGGTGAAATAATAAAATTTTCAGATATCCAAAAACTAGCAATTTCAGAAGATAAAGCAGCAAACTCCTTCCCCTTTTAAGAATCTGATATGTTTCCCAATAACTAGAGAATACTAGAAACTGCCACTTCAGTGGTAGTAGATGAGATATCATCACCGCGCCACTCAGCATCAGAGCAATTATTAACAGGCGAAAAGCAGAAACACAGAATATAAGCATAAAAAAAACTCCACCTAGCAGCAACATGTACATTAACAATAGCAGCCCAAGTAACATCAAGATATCTATAGTAAAGCAAATTAAGGAACCAACTTTGTTACTCCAATTTCAATCAGGCACTCAGTGAAGAACAAAGATGTGAAATTCAGTTGAAAAATAATAGCAAGAGAAATTCTTAAAAATATATAGTTGCAATAGCAAGGATCAACTAATGAAATTGTAATTATATCTTTCTTAACGACTCAGATGTGAAACTGAAGGGTACTATTCCTCCCAACAAACTTAGAAAACTAAAAGTTTCAGATTCAAATCCTTCAATTACAGAAATTTAACAGTAAAAAAAAGGAAAATCAAACAAAATATAAGCTGATCCCTTATAAAATCCAGTGAAACCTGCAAGGGAGTTACTTTTTTTCCATAGACCCAGTTGTATAGCAATTTATAAAATTATACTTGTTAAATAATCAACTGCACTGCAACATAATTGCAAGAAGTACAAAACATATGTATTAAGTAACTGTTTAGAGAAATAACTCGCCTCTTTTCCTCAATGAATTGCTGAAATGGAGTTCGCTTTGTTTCCAGCGAAGTGGCGATGAAGATGAACTGTCGAAAATCTCAAGATTAACAAGAAGAAGAATACGGCTTTCCTTGAAGATCTCAATGAAAGTAACGATGAGCTTTCTATAAATTTCTCCGTTGTAGACCGAGAAGTTCAAGTAGCAGAAGAGTCATGGAGTAAGGGACAACGGAGAGATTACAGGTTGGATCCAGTCATTTTTTATGGGCCGGGTTGGCCTGTTTACCTCTTCTCTTCTTTTTCCCCTTTGGAAAGAAATGGACTTCTTTTACGGTGTAATTCAGTCAATTATATTCAAATTGTTCAAAAATATTAGTAGTATAGAATAATATAAAGCATTTATTATAAGTATAAGTAAGAGATATAAGACAAAATACTTTTTTATTTCTTTTTTTGTGTTTAATATAGGATGAGAAATAACTTTCTATAAGGTATAAAATGACTGAATGCTACATCTCTTTAAAAGATAATGTGTCTCATTATAATTTTGTTAGGAAATATTTAATGAAAGAAAATCTAGTGAGAAAATAATACACATAGGGGCCGTTAGGTTATTGGTTAGAGTTATGCAGGCATTAGTTATGCAGGGTTTAGTTATGGAGGATTTAGTTATGCAAGGTTTAGTTATGCGGGTATTAGTTATGCGGGTATTATTTAGTTATGTAGAGATTACATTACATGAATTATTAACTATTGAATATTGAACTTAATATAAATTAATATATATTATTTACAAATAAATAAGCAAGCAAATAGTATAAATTCTCTCTAAAAAATAAAGAAAGGAATTTTCTCTATACTTAAGTAGGAATTTTGTTTGTTTTTTTCTCTATTTTTTAATGTTTAAAGCTTACAAAAATAAAATACTATTAATATTAAGTACATTATGTCACGACCCGAGCCTACACCCTGAACGTGGCTGGCACTCGAGAACCATTGTTGGTCCCCAAGCGAACCCTCATCCTGGCTGACTACAAGCGGAAAATTAACTCAAGCATACACAAGCATCAAACTGAAAGAAATGTTAAATCAATAGTTTCTTTAAATCTCAAAACTCTCTAAATATACTAAGTATGAACATATGTTTTAAATAAAACATTTGAAACTGAAAGACTCTCTAAAACTGTCTATCCATGAAGCCTTTACTGTATAAAGACGAGTGTCGGGACAAGACCCACGACTCCTCAAGAGAACTACTACTAACAACTTATAAAACTAGAGTCCTCCAGAACCAAGGAGGCCTTACTCAAAAGCTGACAAGCGGATGAAGTGATCTCAACGAAACTCTTGTTGAGAACCCTAAGTACATGTATCTGCATCATAAAAGATGCAGGTCGAATGACATCAGTACATGGAATGTACGAGTATGTAATATAGCTGAATAATAAATAACTGAATTGAAACTCTGACAGTAACTCAACTGAAATATAATAGAACTCATGATGGAAAATCATTTAAACTCTTACCGAAAGAAAGCAATAATAGCTTATACTGAACTGACTAGGCTGAAAGAAATACTCAACTTAATGTAAAGCATAAATAGAAATAATATCATTTAAAGCTTCACAAAGTATAATATAATAACTCAAAGAAAATTATATGTGAAAATACAATGAAAGTACTATTTACTCTATTTGGGAGTTTCTCTAACCGACAACTATTACTATGAGCTACGTGATGATACAGTGTCTCGCCCACGATGCCAGAACTGTCCTATACCTTGCCGGGGTATAGAACACCTTAACTAAGTGGATCCACTAAGCTTTACCCGAAGGCATAAGGAAATCATCTAAAAAGTATGAATCCTTTACCCATGTTAGCATACATGGTTTATGGGGCTGTAAGTTGTCTGAACTCTCCCCCATATCGTTGCTCAATACTACTCCCAGTAAATATATATACTCATGCTCAATGTTTAAAAACATTCTCTTTTCTCAGTTTGAGGTAATTATTCAAAAGATCCTCTTAAAAGAGGTAACTGCTCTAAAGTATCTCTGTACTCATAACTCATTTATATCTCCTCAAGACTCTATCTAAATCAATCATTTATACTCAAAGTACTGATCATGTT
Organism: Solanum appendiculatum; assembly: GCA_018342035.1. Taxonomy (NCBI): domain Eukaryota; kingdom Viridiplantae; phylum Streptophyta; class Magnoliopsida; order Solanales; family Solanaceae; genus Solanum; species Solanum appendiculatum. The sequence continues at coordinate 426,049 of JAGDQO010000113.1, forward strand.
CAAAATAATAGAAGTTTAAGAATCTTTTAAACTCAACTCGAACTCAACTCATTCTTATTCAAAATCTCTTTTAAGACTTACTCACATCTCATCAAACCCTTTTCTCAAAAACATCATTTATGCTTGATTTTATACTCATTAAGACTCTGAAAATCATGCATAGTGAATAATGGTGATACTTTATCTTACTCGAACTTTGGAAATCATACATAATGAATAGTAATGCAAAAGCTTCTAAAAACTTTTTCTTAAAATAATGTATCATAATGGATGACTCAAGATTTTCAAAACTCAAATGAATGCACTCATGGACGCTCATGTTCCCTCAAAACTTTTCTCTTACTCATAGGATAAAAAAATATACTATTTACTCAATTAAAACAGTGCATTATAGGAAGCAATGTAGTAACTCAACTAGGGTTCATGTGAAACTAGGCATGAACAGCGATTTGAGAATAAGACTCATATGGATAAACACAATCTTGATAAATAAATATGGAACTCAATGATGGAAATCATAACTCATTCGAAAACTCAATAGCATTAGGGTTAGAACTCAACTTGACTCTTTAATGACAGAATTAAGATGTAGGGCACGTGGACGAACTCAGTCATACGCTATGAATAGCCTTACATACCTGGAAGATTAAGGTTATAGTCCAAATTCGAAGGCCTCAATGAAAACTCTTGAAACCCTAGCTTTTCTCCTCTTCAATCTTGCTCTCAATAATTCTAAGTGTTAATGAGAGAAAAGGCACGTTGGGTACTGATAAGGGACTAATTTTAGTCCCAAAATATCAGGGTTTTAATCATAAAAGAGTGGAAAAAGACGAAAACACCCCTCTTTAAAACTGCCGAACTGACCTACGAGGCCACCTACGGCTCGTGGTTCGACCTATGGACCGTAGGTCACCTTCGTGGATTTGATATCGAATTTTTAAGATTTACAGATCTACCTACGGGTCCTAACGACGGCCCGTAGTAGTACCTACGGCCTGTTGGTTGGATCTGTAGGTCTGGGGTCTCAAAAGTTGACCCTCAATACTCTATCGACGACCTGACAGGACGGTTCGTCATTCAAATGACGGACCGTAGGTTGGAGTCGTCGTTCACAAACTCAAAATTCTGATATGACAGTCTCTGATAAAATGGTCATAACTTTTTACTCCGAACTCGAAAAAAGGCAAACTTGGTGGCGTTGGAAAGAGGACTCAAAGACCTTTAATTTAATAGGTTATGGGCTACCTAATTCATTATGTGCTGAGAGATATGGTTGTTTGAAGTTGACCTAAGTAGAATCTTATGTCAAAACTTAATCGATAATGAAGTTTTCAACTCAACTTTGTGCTAGGGGGTTCTTGTGACCGTAAGTCATATCCAAAATAGTTCCCACACTAAAGAATTGACCTTAACACCTAAGAACAATTAAGAATCACTCGGTATGACCTTATACGCAAATTCAAGAATGATTTGGGTCTTAACTTAGAAATTTCCGAGCCGGGTGTTACACATTATACTATCCTATTTTATATAATGTAAATTTCTATCAATATGTTGCATGTATTGTTTGTACATTTTTAGTATACCAACTATATGAATTATATATAAATTCACATTCTAAATTAAAAAAAATAATACATGATAATTAAATATGTGGAGTATATTTAGTAATATATAGTGCTAATATATAATTAGCATATGCATTGTCAAAATTATACATTCCTATTCATAATATTAATAAAAAAAATTATATTTTGATTTCAAAATAAAAACAACAAAAAAATTGTTAGTATACAAAAAGAAATAAGAAACAAAAATAGTTAAGTAAAGTTTTCAATAAAAAAGGTTTTAAAATAAATTAATAGGAATAAATGTGTAATTTAACATTTTCATACATGTATAACTAATACTCACATAATTTATTCCACCTTCTATCCTGCATAACTTATACATAGATTCTCTCATAAGTTACATGGTATAAGTCGTGTTCATTTTTCTACCTAATACAAAACTTTTAACAAACATAGTAAAAACTAATACAACTTTTTATGCATGAATAAGATGCATCTTATACGGTAACCAAACGGCCCCATATTTTATAGACGAAATCCATCGGTAGCCCCTTAAAATTGGCACTTATTTTCACTTAGACACTTCAAGTAAGGCTGTGTTCATTTTAAACACCTCAAGTAGGGCCCAGCTGTGTCATTTTGACACTTTTTTTGACAATCAGTTAAAATTACAAAGTGTATGTAATACACTCGCGGATGACATGGCATGACGACTAATTAGAAGTTGACATGTGGCATTTGAATGTAAAAATAATAATTTTAAAATAAATTATAAAAAAATAACTAATTTTCAACAAAAATAAATAAATAAAATTACATATTTTCTACCATCCCACTCCCACCCCATCAGCCTTACTTCCGTCCCTTTTGTCTCCCCAACCCTCCCACCATTTTTTGTTTTTTCTTTCATTTTTTTAAAAAAGAAAAATCATTAGATTTTAATTCTTTTTTTTCTTTTTTTGTTGTAAATTTGATTTTGAGAATCATTTTATCGATAGTGAGGTGAGGTAAGGTTCTGACAAATATGACATTCCTTTTCTTTCTTTTTTTTGAAAAGAAATGTGTGTTTTGTTCTAATAAATGTTTTCAAAATTAGTGTGATTATTTTTTAAAAGTTTGTTCCTATAAATGTTTTTAAAATTAGTGTGATAGTTTTTTATTTTATATTTTCATATTTTGTAATGTTGCTCATCATGATTTTTCAGGGTGGAAGGTGGAATAAGTGGCAGGGATAAAGAGTGAAGAAGAAGAAGAAGAAGGAAAACGATTCCAAAAAACACTCCTCACGTGCTCAAAATGGGTGCAACACACACAATGTGTTAAGTCAGCAGAAAGTGTCAAAATGACACAGTGGAACTCAACATGAGGTGTCTAAAATAAACAAAGCCTAGTTGAGATGTCTAAGTGAAATTTGGTGACAACTTTAGGGGGCCACCAATGGGTTTAACCTATTTTATAATACACTTTGAGTAGTGTCTTATTAAATATTTTATTAAGAAAACTCAATGAGACAAAATCATAAATAAGAAAAAAAAAAAGTATAATGCGTATTTTACTTTTCCTTGATGAAAGTTTTAATTGATATCTCAAAGTTGAAGTATTTCAATTTTATATTTTAATTGTTTAAATGTTGGTACTAGCAATTTCTCACAAAAAATTCTAATATTGTCACTTAGAACGTCTAGTCGAGATTCCCTAAGAGAAAGGGATCAAATCTATAGTTGTAGTTTCTATACGTCAATCCAATCTCGCTTCCATTCATCCCAATCTGAGGAAAGATTCTTGAATAACATACTAAGAATATTCTTATAAGTCCTTGTCTGCTATGTATGCAATTTATTGAATACCTATTTTATCATTTTGTTGAAGATCGCGTGTAAGAAAAAATTGATGAAATATGCTTTATTCGTCATATATTTTTTCTTTAGTTGAGTTTTGAAGTAACATTATTTTTATACGATAATTTTTTTTTGTTTTCCACCCGGTGTCCAGAGCCCACATTGGAGCTCCGACTAAATCCGGATCGCGCATTGCAATGCCCATTCGGGGATGGCGCTTCCAACAGAATTTTCTCCATAACCAGACCACAACCCATGTAGATTATTCTTTTATTCGCACAAAACAATCATATAATTGCAAAATATGTTGAGTCATTAATCTGAATCATGCGCACTATCTGTTGACTTTATAAATAACTATTATATTTGCATGATTTGAAGAAGTAGCAACTATTGTTTGCTTCATCGAACATAATGATATAGTTGAATCTCCATATGAAAATAGATAGCCTACTTGAGATTGAATTTTATATTGATAGACAGATATCTTGCATCTGCATAATTGATTATTTCTAACTTGGATGTAGTAGGATAAAATAATTTCAAATTAATTGTTCCTTGAAGATGTTAGTATACTTAACACCTTTTCAATGTCTTCTTGTTGGAGAGGATCTGAATCTCACTAATAAATTTATTGCAAAATATATATCTGATCAGATATCATTGACAAGGTACCATTAATTTTCAATAATATTAAGATATGAGATTTCATAACCAATAAGCTCTTCATCCTTTTATTGATGTCAGAATAAATTTTTATTTATGTCGGGCGATTTCACAATCATCAAAATATTTATTAAAATCGATTTAAAACCTTTTAAATCATTCAAGAATTTTCATATAAACTTCATTGTCTATTTAAAGTTGAAAATAATTTTATTATACGCATTCAAATTTTTCATACATTATCAGATCAAAACAAACCTTATTACATCCACCACAGCATAACACATCTCCATACAAAAAATATTTGTCCCAAGGTATAAATCGTACTTTATATTTTATGTTTTTATTTTTCGCACAATAACTTGTTTCTACTTCATTGATATCATACCTTATTACTGAGTTTATAAGATCAAAATATCACATATTTTTTAAAGTGAATTTAATGTATATAAATTATGAATTTGATCAATCATTTATCTGACCATACATATCTTCATTATCATTTATAATATTGTGGGCTACATTATATCAAAGATGTCATTGACGATCATTTGATAGCGATTTTAATACGACATAACTTTTGAGATCTCTTTATTTTTCGTTATTTTTGGGTACTAGAACTTTTGTCAAGATTTTATGAAATGATATGTCACGGTGCTTTTTTAATGCACTTGCTTTGTTATGACTATCTTGATCTTTGCTTCTTTCCTTCTTCAAGAATTTTTACTTTTGTAATCGATTCATCTATCACATTTTGTCCTTCAAGGACTTTCATTAAAACATCTGCAGTATATATAATTTTTTTCATTCTGTAAATACATTATTTCTAACCTTATCAAATGCATTTTTCATTGAGTATATGTGTCTTTCATAACATACATTACCTCATATTCATTTTCAATATATAATGCTTGAATAATTATCGTTCAATCGTTCACCTCCTCAATTATATCTAATTATCCATTCAATGATAAAAAATTTAACAAGCTTAGCAACATCCTCTTCACAATATAAATAATTTTCATTTTACAATCAAGTGTTGACTTTACTTTCAAATACTCCAAAAAATCATTTAACTTAAAGTTTATCTATTATTAAAGCGATGATTATAAATCTTACACTTTATTTTGAATAGAATGTTAAGATTATTTGAACTAATCCACAATTGATTTATTATGTAACAGTCTTTCAAAATGAAACTCACACATTGATCACACTTTAAAAGTAATTATATCATGATTATTAATAATAACACAAGATAACATAAAATAATGAAGGAGTTTTATGTTGACATTTATTGTGTTGATCTTCACATTTTTGAAAAGATCAATCTTCAATAACATATTTCTTAAATATTCAGAAAATTATTGATTAGATCATTAATAATATGACTCCTCTTCTAGTGTACGTTGTAATTTGACCAATATGTGTTTTTAATTATTTATTTTCAATTTAGATAAATGAACTGAAATAGAGATCCAAATTTTTATCTATTTTAACTATTTTTTATATCATATATTTCAAAATAATCATATTCAGAGCAGAATAAATTCTTCATGAAAATAACAAATACACATAACATTAATTGCAAAAATAATTTATAATCACATGTAAATATTCGAAAATTCAATAATTTTTTAAAAAATCAATAAATTGAATGCAATATACATACATATGAGATTATACTAAAAAAAAATATACTTCAAACAGATTCAATGTACAAGTATAAAAAGGGGTCAGTTCCCTTTTAAATACCTTTTTTTTTTGGTAAAACCTTTTAAATACCTAGGTTGCCCTATCACTTATTCAAGAAAAAGAAAAGAGTATTTTAATGAACTTATTCAGAGAGTGAAGTCAAAATTGCAAGCATGAAAAGGAAATATGCTATCATATGGAGGTAAAGAGATATTGGTTACTAGTGTATTACAAAGTGTTCCCATTCATGTACTTTCTGCAATTGTTCCTCCTAATTGTGTGTTTAAAGAACTTCATAAGATTTTTGCTAAATTCTTTTGGAGTAATAAAGTCACAGGGAGGAGTAAACATTAGGCTGCTTGGGAGAAAGTATGTTTACCCAAACAAGAATGTGGTTTAGGGTTTAGGTCTATGTGTCACGACCCAATTTCTCAAGTCATGATGGCGCCTACCAACCCACCAGTAGGCCAGCCAAAACCCTATCCTGGAACTAAACAGTAACGGGACTAAGGGTGAAAACTAATCCATAGCCAAGCGGAATCATACAATAAGAGCACTCACGAAAGCTGGAACGGAACCAAAATAATATATACAACACCTCCCAAAACCTGGAAGTCACGAGTACAGAACTACTAAAAAGAGTACAAGTCCCGAAAATGGACCACTGGAACAACTGTCTCGGAAACAAAAAACAAGCCCAAACATATAAACAGAAGGAAACTGGTAATCCCAAAACGCCAAATGCTCACCCTCGTCTCCTGAACAGACCGATGCAGGCTCGATATCAACGCTGATAGCTGGTGCTCGGACCTGCATCACGAAAACAGATGCAGAGTGTAGCATGAGTACCAAAATAACAGGTACCCAGTAGGTATCATAGGCCGACTGAGCAAGAAGGTTAAAAACAAGTGGACAAGATAGAATCAGCACAAACAAAGGTCAACAGAACAGGAAACGAAAAATCTGAAAGAAAGCACAAAGAAATAACTAAAATAAACCCAACTGAGCCCCCCATAAGACCCGCTGGGCACACTCATGCGCAAGTTTAAATAAAACCTGAACGGACCCCCATAAGCCCGACAGGTACACAGAAGAGCTATTCTACAGAAACGAAGGAATAACCAACTCAAGAACAACACCAGGGCCCCGCCCAATCATTACCATCAGAGCCCCGCTCAGTCATAAATATCAGACCCCAGCTCAGTCATAAATATCAGATAAATATCAGAGCCCAGCTCAGTCATCAGTCACGAGCTGGAAATGCCGGACTCTAACCGGGCAACCTCAGTCTCGGACTGGCACAAACAACCCACACTCGACAGTCTAACGCTGGAAATATTGGTTCCACCGGATACGTCAATCGCATAGCTGGGACTAATAACCTATGCTCCACGAACTCGCACTGGAAATAACGGGCTGCAATCGTGTAACGTCAGCTGCGGACCGGAGCGGGTAGCCTACCTCTGTCAGCCTAGCACTGGAAATCCTGAGTGATAACCGAGTAACGTCAGCCGCATACTGGAGCCAGCCGTCACGAACTGGATAAGCCACAAAAATAATACACTAAGAAACTAAAAATCACGGGCCGCCGCCCCCACATATATACCAACCGAAGGCTCCCAGCCTAACACAATCCAGCTGACAATCGACGCAACCATGTTATCTTCCGGCAGCATCCCAAAAATCCCAGCGATAAGGGGCAAAGAATCGGAAGGTCCGAAAGCCACGAAAACGCCTATACTAAGGCTCATAATCTAACCCAAGTCTGTTATATCAGTCTACAAGGATCTAGTCCATCCGAAATGACGTCGGATACATACTCAAGTCAACGAGGTACATGAGACTATGTCAATAAATCACAACCTATTCTAAGGAAGAATCACAATAATCAGTCAATCATCAACTAGATTCACCCAGACCCACTCATGCAACATCAGATAACCACCAACAGATACCCCACAACATGCATATCAGCAAATCAAATCAATAGCCCAACCTATAGCATGATACTAGCTCATAACAACCCAACAGTCAACTCTAAACTGAGGAAGTCGGGGAACAAGGGAAACAATACTAACTAACCACCCCAGATTCACAAATATCAACCAGCATTTACACAATCAGGCTCAGTCTAGAAAGAAGGGAAGTCGTAACCTACCAAAAAGCCGATCACGCGCGCTCCAAGTCACTCAATTGGAGATTTCCCCTTCTGAACGGCCTCAGACTACTGTCACGCTACCAAAAATAGAATCACAGTGTCAATACGGTCGTTTAGACATCAAAATTAACAAATTCGGAGACAGACCAATTTTTGGGTCAAAATCGGGCAAAGTGGGACCCGCTCCGGATTTTTCGGAATTGACTCCGTCAAAAGGTCCCAAATCCTTCTCCCAACACTAATCCTAAACTAGTTTATCAAATAGGGGTCGGATCCGCTCCCAATCAACCAAACAATAACAAATCTAAAACTAACAAAAATAGGCCAAATAAGGGGTTTACCTCCGATTTCACGCAGAACGAGGTGCACCCATCGAACCCCAACCTCAAATATACGAAGCCAAATAAAACCCGAACACTAGGGACTTTGAATCACCAAAAAAGGAGCTCTAGAACTCGAGATATCAAAATTTAAAATGAAGAAGAAATCATAAGTTGATGGCAGCAGCTTCGAGATGAATTTCACCACAAACGAGGGTTCACCAACACATTCCGACCACTCCACTGCCTAGCCACAGTTTTCATAATTATACAGGACTTCAAATCACTCAAATCGGAGCTCGGATGAGGGAGAAATCGGCATTTGAAAATGAGGGTGAGAGCTGAAATTTCTGGGTTATAAAATCCAAACCTCGCCGCTAAAGACCATTTCTTGTCACTAAAAGTCCAATTTCTGGTCGCTAAAGGTCTGCACCAGCAACCAGATTTTAGCTATTTTTTAAAGTCTCCGAACGGACCCTTGGAATTAGTTCGGGACCCGATAAAAATAAACCACATATGCTACCCCACTAAATTCGACATTCCGGACTCAATGGCGCAGTCTAAATTTCCATACGAGGTCGTTTCGACAAAAAGTGGGTCCCACACCCTTTATGCCATTTTAGCCAAATTCTACCAAGGGCCTCGGATTTTGATCGGAAGCTCCCGGTAATTCTCAAAAGGTCGTTCTAGACCAAACTCGGCATTCTGGAACTAACCGCGCTGTCGGAATTTTCATCCGAGTGCGTTTTCCAAGAAAGTTGACCAAAGTCAACTTTAGGCCAATTTCCAAAGGCTAAAGAGCTAATCGGCCCCAAATTCACACCGGAAGCCCCGAGACTCATGCGAACTATGCTTCTAGACTAATTTGGCCTTTCCGGAGCTGATGGAACCGTCAGAATTCTCATATGAGGTCGTTTACCTGAAGTTATGACCGAAGTCAACTTTTCAAGGTTCAAAAGCTCCAAAATAGAAAAATAGGCATAAAACCCAAACGAACGACCAGGCGACCGAATCGTCAGTGCCAACAAGTCATAAATGACTCGGGGTCGCTACAGGAACGCTCTAAACGACAGAAAGAAGGCATTAACACAGAAATGACCTGGAGGGTCATTACACTATGTTTGATGTCTTAAAAGCCATGTACACAAAGCTCTGATGGAAATTCAAAACACAAAAGTCCCTATGATCAAACTTTATGTGGAACAAGTATTGCAAGAAGCAGATTCCTACACTTGTTCAATGGGAGGAGGTACTCGGGTGTGAAAAAATATGTTGGAGAATAGAAACTGTATTAAGCAATCTTTATGGTGGGAGCCAAAGGGGGTTCTTCTTCAGTTTTGTATAACAATTGGACCATGTTAGGATCATTATATCTTCAGCAGAGTGAAGTGCAGACTTGTCACCCTATGATAGATGTTGAGTGTTTCTTGAAAGAAACTGGCTGGGATTATGTAAATATGCAACATCATCACTCAGAATATGAAATTAACCAGGTTAGATTATACAAGGGTCATTCCACTTGACTGAACAAAAGGATAAGTCTTGGTGGACAAAAACAAGTTCTGGACAATTTAGTGTGGAGAGTGCTTGGGATCAGTTAAGGAAGAAAGAGGAAGTAAATGAAATATTTAAGTATATCTGGGTGAAGGATCTTCCTTTCAAGATTTCATTTTTTGGGTGGAGAGTATGGTCAAATAGAGTCCCTGTATCTACTATAATGTCTAATTGAAATCTCAATATTTCTCAATTATGTACATGTTGCATTGTGCCTAGAAGAGAAACTTTGGAGTATTTATTTATAAAAGGAGAGGCTGTTAAGAGAGTCTGAAGGTACTATACATCTGCAGCTGGTATAATTGACTCTTTAATCCAAATTAAGCAAACAATGAAGCTATGGTGGGAGATAACTGGTAATACTAGGCAGAAACCAGTGTTTCAAGTAATTTCTAATATAATATTATAGTTCTTATGAAAAAGGAGAAACACTGTGATTCATGGTGGCTCATACTCTATCAGCAAGGTTATCTGGGATGTTAATAACATGGTGCAAAAGTTCATGATGTGTAGATTTGGTTACAAGGATGTTCCTAGTACTTGGCCTCTAATGGTGGCATTATTGAATGGTTTCAAGCCCTGTTTTAAAATCAGGTGTGTAAGGTGGTACCCTCATAATGAGGGTTGGTGAAAGGTTAATACTGATGGAGCATGAAAGGGCAATCCAGGGCCTAGTGCTGCAACCTGTTGTATAAGAGACAATAATGGTGATCTGATTAGTGCAAAAGGAGTGAAGATACCAGATGCTACCAATTTAATTGCTGAAGTTGTGGCTATTAGAGAAGCTTTGCAATACTGTTGGGAGAAGAATTATACTCACATTATAATAGAAACTGATTCATTGGCAATGGTACATATATTAAATGGTGTATGGGATACACCATGGAGTGTGGACTTGAAAATCAGTTCTATTAATAGGATGAGGGAATTACTAGCCGTAAGAGTACAACACTCCTTAAGGAAGGGAAATACTCTTGCTAATTATTTTGCTAACCTGATTTTTGTTTTTGCAGGTAACTATGAATTTACAACTTATCAGGAGGTCCCAAACACAGGAAAGAACATAATCAACATGGATAAGCAGAATACACCAAACATGAGAATCAGACAAATAAATGCTTCAGATTACTAATTCTCTGGTATAACATACAGGTTCCATGGTAAATTTTAAAACAAGTCAGACTAACAATATGCAATTCTTCTATAGTCTGAAGTAATTCCGGTTGGTCAATATACCATGCACCTGGTGAGAGCTTTGAGGTGTATCGTGTGGTATAAAACCAGGACTAAGAAGGTACAAACATTGTTCGTCTCTGATTTGTTTATTTTCACCATGAGAAAGTGCAACTTTGTAGTCATATTTGTTCATACTTTCTAGAGACATAACTGAAGATGGTATCTAGCATACGCCATACAATAGACAGCAAAATCAGTTAACTTTGCCCTGATTTATGGACAGGTGATGGTATTAATTCCTTGATTGGATTCAACCCACTTGAACTTATAATTGGGTAAGGACTAGCGGATTTAACTAAGGCTGAGAAGATGCAAGACGATACTAAGTGAAAATTGGATCTCAGAACTACAGGTCAAGAATGAGCAAAGCAAATCACAAAATCAAGCAAACAACAGCTCAAACCTTGTCGTCACAAGATGAACCAAAGCTTATGAGTGCGGTGAAGGTACTTAACGCACATGAGCTGATTCCAATCGACTTCAAATCGCTGGGAGGAACTATCCAGTCCTCTATCCCTAGTTCTAAGTTCCTTTGTTACAGTAGCTGTTCACTTTCCTTTTTGCTATTTTGTTTAAGTTGCCTTTGTTTTGAGAAATGGGCACCTGAACTAGCCCATATGTACTATCCAATTTTCGTTATAAAATTTGACCCATGGGTCGTTTTATTTTTTTTAAAAAACAAGCACAAAAAATAACAAAGAAAATCTTAATTAGCAGTTCAAAATCTAATCACAAATTTAAAGAACAATTTCGAACAAGAATTTATAGAAATAATCCACTTCACAAACATATGTTACTCATATTGCATAGTATCGTTTCGATTTGAAACAAATTTAACATGAAAAAAAACATAAAAATTTAATTGCGATGTAAAAAATATAAAAACTTATTAATTTAATGCTATTAATCTTCAAAACTGCTAAAATCGAACATACTTCGACAACGAACAAGTTAGCATACACAAAATTAAAAGAAGGATAAAAATGATGCAAAAGCTCATTTTACTTGCACTAATTTTGCACAATACAACTGTAGGACAATTGAAAAGGACGCAAATATCTTCTTAAAATCTCTTTAAAGTGAAAGCAAATAAACGTAAAATTTTTTATTGTGAATCGAATATTACTTAATGAAGGTGAAAAAATAGGACACCTCGTGTAATTTTTGTGTTTTATTTCTATATAGCATCTATATAGTAGTAGTAGTAATAGTTAGACATACATAAGATGATACGACATCACGGGACAAAGAATTCTTTTTAATTTTTTAAAACTTTTTATCTATTTTTTAAAATTATTTTATTCTAAAATATTATTGTATAACTCACAACTCTTCAACTTTATGTATAAATTATACTTTAATTAGTATTAATACAATATTTTTTTAATTAGGAATACCTTTCAATCCTTTTGCGTTCATAACCCAAATTATTTTTTTCAACCATTTTTTACATTTTATTTATTGTGTTTAATGATGTAAATTAAAAGAACAATTTATTTAATTTGTGGAGACCAATTATATTCGAAGCAGTATCCTAATATGCATAACTTGGTGAATTTGAAGAAAAAAAAGGACGAATATTCAAAATTTAAAGTACAAAGCCTTTTATAAAAAAATATAATAAATTTCATTAAATATTGGATTTATGTGTTTACAAAAATGAAAAGTTATAAGTTATGATAGTTGGTTATGTTATAACTTATGGTTGTTTGATTATCACCTGTTGCATCCATGGAAATCCTCAAGATATCAGCAACAAAGATTTCGTTAGTTTAAAAAAGAAGACAGTCATTGAAAGATTAAAAAATATATAATTGAGTAAACACATTTGTTATGACTATTCTACTTATAAGCATATGTTAAAGAAAATTCAGATCGGTTTATACTTCACACTATTTCTATTTTCTTATCTTGCCTCAATGTTTTGGAGAATTGTTAAATTATAATTATTGGCATGTTTCCTTGTCAAGAAACTTATTTATTCTTTTTATTAGTTTTATCTTTAATATAATAATAAAATTTCAAAAATTCTGAATATGAATTCTTACTTTACATATATATACTTATATACAAAACATGAACTCTCTAACTTAAATGTTAAGTTACTATAATACCCCTACTTAAGACACCCATCTATTTCTATTTGAATAACCTATGTTCTCTTGAAAAGTTGTGACTTTTTCAAAGGATTGTCACTTTTCCGAAAGTTCATAACTTTTCAGATAAGGCACAATAAGCACATGTTCATACTACCCTTTCTTGGCTATAAATAGAGGAATTTCCTCTCCTTCTTCAACCACAAAGATATCCTAATCTTCTACTCTTCTTCTCCTTGCACTTTACAAATTTTCGTATGATTTATTGTCATTGAGTGAGTTTGATGATCAGTGAAATCTCAGGTACCACTATTCTGATGAAGTAAATCATTCCATCTTAAGAGAATATATATCAGAACCTCGACTAATTTAGGGAAATAATTTTTGGTGATATAATAATCATTTTTCTTTTTTTGCTTAATATATACAGTAATATATAATGTTCCAATAAATGAAGCAATCCTGAATTAGTCTATAATCATTTATTTTTCTTAATTATTTGTCCCGTGATGCAAATATATGCTTCTGAATATCTTTTTAATTTTTTTTTGAACTCCTCATGAGTCAGAGGATTGTCACAAGTTGTTTTGTTGATGCTCAAGACATAAGAATGAATTTATTTACAATGACATTTATGTGATTGAGATTGTCAGAAAGTTTGCTTCAAAATAATTACTACTATTTAAACATTTTACTTTCGTTTTACTTATTTACTTATTTTTAAAAATATTTATGTATTTTAGCCGAAGGAAAATTCATATAATTTATAATGATGATGGGTTGAAGGGTGTTTTAGTTTAATTTTTATAATTTATTTAATTGCTAATTTTATGAGATAAATGTTTTTATTATATGCAAATCTTTACATATAGATATATATTTGGATAGATATTTGTAGTTCAATTAAAGTATTATATATGTCATGAAAGTATCATCAAGTTAACAAGATCTTCTTACTTCAAAATATATTATTTTTAAATGTTCTTATTTCTTCTTATTTCTTTTTTCTTTTTTAAAAAACTCATTGAAAATAGGAATATATGTGAATCATTTAAAATTTGTCATTTGCAAAATAAAATTTATATTAAATAATATGGAATAAACGTGCAACGCACGGGAAGCTTTAAAGTGAAATGTTAGATTATCATTTTACCCCTACACTAAATTAAAATCTAATTATCTATCTAAATAAAAAGTAAAACTAAATAAAAGTCCTATTTATTTAAGTATATGCAAAATTAATAAGAAATTCAGCTATTGCACTTTAATTCTTTAGTTATGACATTATAAAAACTCTTAGTTATTACTAATTATTGCAAATATTATTCACACCCTTTTACATTCTTTTAATTTGTTATAGCATTATGAATTCTGTTAGTTATTACATTATTTTTTTCTATCATTCATCTTTCCTTATATTAACTTTTTACCCAATAACTTTTATCATTCTTATACTACTCCTATATACCTGATAACATAACGTTGTTATTGACCCTTGAACAAATCATGCCTGGTTGAATAAATTGAAAATCTTTTACAAGGATATGAACAATATCTTTATTAAGTGTAAGGTAAACAGGTGATTATATATATGGTTTCACTGATTGAATATATTTTTATGTTTAATTTTTAGTTTATATATGGAAAAAAAGAAATGAAAAATCAGATAACTATCTTCGATTTATGTACACATTCAGTCGAGAAGTCAAATGTGAGAACCAACAACAAGAATATCATCTATTATGTACCTTATAAAGTAAAAATTAATGTTCAGAAAAATAGTTTAAAAAAATAAAATGTAGTTATTTTCTTCACATATTCATATGACATCTAAAGAATTCAATTCAAATACTTTAACTTTTATAATATAAGTGTGGAATACACGTGCAACGCACGTGTTCGAGAACTAGTATATATATATATAATGATAAATAAGAACTATTTCTTTTAATCTATATTTTTGTATCTATATAATTGTGAATATAGATAAAGTAATTTTGCATATATCTAGGGTCAAAAATTCTATTTAAAAAATCGTTGATTTTGTTTATCCAACATATTTTAAGAATTTAAATGCTCTTTAATTACCTGTTTAGAAATTTAAAAGTTTATAATTTCTCAATATTTCAAACGCTGTCTTTTTGAGTTTTAGTTTAAATATTTATTTGCCCATTATTTTTTTTATTGTTTACTAGCTTATTACTCTCTAATTACATCTTCATATATAAGGTACATTCACTCTAACCCAATTCAATAATAAAGAACAATTCAAAAAAATCAAGTAAAACTTTAAAGAAAGAAAGATTTCATATATAAGAAGATCACAACCAAACAAATGAATCAAGTCACTAAGTCGCAAAAAAGAATATTAAGTAGAGATTAATTTTATTTTCTTTCTCCTATCCTCTGTAACTTTGTATAATTTCTCAATAGTTTTCTTTTATGAATCCTGAAAGCTAACGCCTGACATCATAACAAAATTATATATTTCAAATATTTTATTTTTTTGGTATAATATGTACCCGACTTTCTATTTTAACTATAGTAATAAAATGAGATAAGTGTCAAAAACACACTTAAACTATCCTCTTTTTTTGAGTTTCATACCTGAACTATTGGGAGTGTGATTTTCATACCTAAACTATCACTTATTAGTTTGAAAAACACACTTCTCTCTTATATTACACTCTCTTCATGGTGTGTGTACTACACTCTCTCTTTTATTTAAGTTTTTTTGCCAAATCACATTCTACATGGAAAAAACATTCCACCTTGACAAAAATTATTTTTTTAAAAAAATTTCTTTTATAAAAATTTTAATTTTTTATTAGTTTATCTCCCCCACCCCCATTTTCAAATAATAATTTAAATATTATTATATTTTAAAAAAAACATAATTCTATCCCTCCCCACCTAACCTTCCGCTTCCAATTTTTTTCTCGTTTTGTGTTAGATATATACATATGTTTTAAGAAAGTTTTGTTTTACTTGTCGCAAGATTTTTTTAAAATAATTTTTTTTTATGTTAAATTCGATACACAAATAGAAAATTTTTTTTTCTAAAAATATACTTTAAGAGCCGAGGGTACATATTTTACACAAAACGAGACAAATGTAAATAAATAAATAAATTGATTAAGAGCCGAGGGTTAAATAAGGTGGGGTAGAATTTTTTTAAAAATAAAATAATATTAAAAAGTGAGAATAAGTGGGTGGTTTTTTTTTGGGTGGGGGGTGAAGTGTGAATTTTTTAGAAGAAATTTAAAAAAAATAAAAGGGCGGTAGGATTGTCGGGGGGTGGGGGTGGGGTGGGGCGTGGGGAGGTGGTGGAGTGGGGTAAGAAAAATAATTTAAATTTTATTTTTTTAAAAAATATATTTTTGGGGATAGTAATACTTTAATCTTTAATTTTTAATTAATACTAATAGTTTATTATTTAATTTTTGGCAAGATAGAATATTTTATCCATGTGGAATGCCATGTGGCAAGATTTTTTCAAATAAAAGAGAGAGTGTATTACACACACCACTGATGTGTGTTTCTCAAGCTAATAAGTGATAGTTTAGGTATAAAACTCACACTCTCAATAATTTAGATATGAAACTAAAAAAAAGGTGATAGTTTAGATGTATTTTTGATGTTTATCCCTAATAAAAAATATTTGACAATTTAACTATTAAGAAATCTATAAAAATAAGCACTCACATTGCGCGAACCACAGACAAGTTTACCAATTTATTTTATAGTAATATCACCACAAGCGGACTTAAAGGTTGATTACTTGGTATATTTAAGGTATTTTTAAGAATTTTTATGTCTATATATTAATTTTGAACCTCTTAAATGTAAGATTTAGACACTACTCTTTCTTTTAGAACCCTTTTATGAAAATACTGAATCCGCCACTGCTCATCACTCATTTGTTAAGTAATCATATTGCATGTATGATGCCATGAAGCAATTACGCTGTTATTTTTAAAATTATTTTTTAACTCATCCTAGGATCTTCATCTTTTTGAAGCTTTAATGACTCGAACTCATAACTTTAGGATTGAAAGTGAAGAGTACCTACCAATTACCATCCAAACAACTTCCTCTTGTCACTCCGTTATATTTTAGTTATGGAGTGCTTTTCCAAAAGTTCCCTAATCCAACTGGGTCATTCTGTCTGCAAAGGACACACTTCTTTTACAAGTACAACACAAATGAGCTTAAGCCTAATTTTATCCTATTTGTACCTAACAACGCAAGAAAAAGAAAATCAAATGTACAATGGCCAAGAATTAGAAATTTTCTTACCACCTTCCAAAGTAGCTAGCTATTAACATTTTCCAAATCTTCTTTCACAAGGGATGCACTCGTTCCTTTTTCCTTATATTTAAGTTAATTACGTTTTACCTCAATAAATTCACTCGACACCTACTACCTCACTAAAATAAATATGGGTCATATAAAAAAATAAATATCAACCAACAATAATTTTTATTTGTACTAACATTTGAACCGTTTTCCACTTCATTCTTGACTGCAAGACATTCTTCATTATCTTGCATCGATAGTCTTTTCTTTGAAAAAATAATATCCTCTTGGAGCCTAAGTTAAAGTTTCACATAGTTTCGAACTCCCTTTTTATGACTATTAACAAATTGTAGCATTAAGGGCCTCTTAATATTGTTACAAACAGGGGTAATTGAAAGATAACATGTGGTGGAGTGATAAGTACTCATTCATGCGATTTCGAATTCAAGTCCCCTGGTACACTGGGTGGGACACAAAAAATAAAAAAAAGAACAGGTCAAATCTCTGGAAATCACTTGATTAAAATCAAGCCATTTCAACAGTTCAACTTCAGCAAGTCTGTCCCAGTCGTTAACTTGTATTAAAATGTGACGACCAAAAATATATAATAAACAATTATCAGTATTCACACCAAACCAGCTAACATGTAACACGTTATTTCCATAGAAACCTTCAAAAGTAACCATGACCTATCGCCATATCTATGTCAAATTCTTCAAAAATGCAGTACTTTTGAAAAATACGACAACCGCCATCGATATTTTTAAGAGTCCAGAGCATGATTAATTAGTGTGTTCTCTCATATAAATCTATCACTTAACCATAGAGAGGTTGAATTTGTGGGTGGATGAAAATTGGAAGAAAAAGTAGGAATATCCAACCAAAGCACACATGTTGGCCGACACTTTCATGCACATGTTGAACTAGAATATAATTTCTCCACTCGACAACAATAAATTCTTGAAATGCCACTATTATATTGTATAGAAAAAAATATTTTATTTTGCATTGAAGTTAGTGCAGTGTTGAGGGCATGGGGTTTTTAGTAGAGTTGGAGAAGGGGACCACTCAACCTTTTACTTGAACCTTCACCTTCACCAATCAAATGAAGCATAAACCCAATGGAATACTATTCTCAACATTAGCCACAAAATTCTTCTGGGCAACCTGTTATCTTTTTTTAAAAAAAAATAAAAAAATCTCTGTTGCAAATGAGATATGACATTATTAAATAGGACATAAGAAATCAAATGAATACCACCACCAACTGCAGCTTTTTACTCCTCCCAGAAGCTTATTTTTTTTGCTCCCTGGTGACTCGAACTCACAACCTTATGTTAAAGGTGGTAGGTTGAAGGTGGAGAGTGATTACCACGTGTGAAACCCCCCCTCTTGTCCATATCTTTTGTGTTATCATTTCCTCACATTTCTTCTTCCAAAGGAAATATGATTAGGGCAATGAATCATATAAGCAAATAGGTTCAAAACTCACCAGAGATAAAAAACCACTCGGTGATTCTTTCCATCTGTCCTAGCATTGACGGACAACTGGTAGGAGTTGACAAGTATCCCGTAAATTTAGTTGAGGTGCACGAAAGCTGGCCCGGACAACATGGTCATCAATAATAATAATAATTAATTAAAAGAACACCTAATAGGCTTGGCTTCTTGTGGGAATAGGAGGGATCAATAATGCATCATATTATAATAGAGAAAGGTTTTAAAATGCATACAAAGCAAAGTAAATGAAGGTATGAAGATTGCATGTAAAAAGGGGCAAGGGACCACCCTACATACAGAATCTATTGGTACTTCCTAGACAAATAATGCCAGACACAACCTTATAATACACAATATATAAAAATAATAATGATGGAAAATTATCTCAAAACTAAAGCTGATTTCCTAAATCAGGATTTAAACCATGAGGTCCCCCCCTCCATAATTGGCAAAATCAATTGGTACCAGTCATTGTATATAGCATGACCTAGCTATTTACAAATAAATTAATATAGTACCTAAGTGTTGAAGGAACGGGACTGAAGCATTTCATTAATGCAAAAAATATAACATAAAAATTGTACTTGCCACAACCTACTTACCAAATAAAAAATTCAGCCAATGTATTTCAATGAGGTCATCCTCATTGCCCTAGAAAAAGGGAGAAAACATGGTGCTCAACACGTTTTGCTGTCTTCACAGCCATGCAAATATATTTGAAAAATGTAAAGACAAGAAACACATCTACTTCAAACTTCAACTGATATATGTGTTGCAAAAACAAGAAATATATATATGAATTCATAAATACTAATTCCCCAAAACAGATTTCAAGTAAGTCGTTACTGTTCGCAAGAACCATGTAAAGCATCTCTCGAAAAAGTCTTGATTTGTGCCAGAGATATGTGTGACATCAAACATATCTCTGTAGAGGAAAAAGGAGACTCCTATAGCAAGTAAGTAGGTGGATCTGTACTGTATTCCTCATCAGTTTAGACAGAACATGTAAAATATATAGCAAGGAGCGGATATAACATTGTAGCTGAGACAGCAAACCGATGATATTGATGTTCGGTATAACTGTATAAGACATGAAAATATAGCCATATGAATTTGGGATTAACCAGGACGAAGAGACAACTACCTAGTGATTGAAATGGCTACACACAACTCTTGGAATCATATGATGAACTAGATTCTAGCGCGTATACATGTACTACTAATAAGATACTAGAGAAAACTATTGACAAATTTACCAAATTTAAACAGAAGTGATCGAGTGCTTGAATTTGTCCAGACAACTGAAAGATCTTATCCTGGAAATCACCACAATATGTTAGACAGAATTATTATTGAAAATTAGGTTTTGAAAATGAAGAGAATGGGGAAAAGGAGCTCCCTTCAGTCCAAGCAAGGAAAGAGAGGGATAGAAAACTATCTCCCGCATCATTCACTCAATCACAGTAGCACAAAACCTATCCTTTCTACTGAGCGGTTGGATGAATGAGTCGGCAGCTAATTCAACCCCATTTCTCCTCCGTGAGTGGGCTGAAGGAAGCTCTCTTGGACCATTCCTCAATTCACAGAACTTTTACAACTAACTTCTTCAACTAAACACCCATAGTAAATCATCAAATCATATGTCGAATAGAATATATGAGATTCCGAGGAATAAATATACTAACCTCAATCTACCAATATTACCTTTCCACAGCTTATATTCAACTACCCACTAAAAAACATTAGGAGATGCAACCAGTCAGTAATACTTTGCAACAGTTCACCATTATATCTCATAATCAAATTGCAGAGAATAAAGGCATAGAACTTAAGCCTAAAATGAAATACGAACGTAATAGACACAACCAAAATCATGCTTGAATATTAGCTCAAGGGGGAAGAACTGGAAACTAAAAGTACATCTATTCATTTTTTGTGAAAGAAAAAGCCCCTTGTCCCCTCGTCTCTTTAAGAAAAAAACACGATGTTTCGGAGGTAAAAGAAACGTTAAATTTCTCATTATGTCCATTATAAATCAAAACAGAAAATAAAAACTTTTTTGGTCAATGTTGATAGCCTACCAAAGTCACATCTGAAACCTGAGAAGATACTCACAATAGCTACTTTTTCTTTGACAAACAAAAATTAATCAACCTGGAACAGCAAAATCCATGGCAAACTTTCACATATAGAAAAAGTTCACTATATAAACAGCAGAGTCAACTCTTACCACAAACCCTATAATCAATAACAAAAATTTCAAAAATCAATCAAAAAAAACAAAGATCTCTAACTGAGTATAGCACAAAACAGAAAAATAACAATTAATAACAACATATATAACGAACTGCATAGAATCAGCATGATGTTAATTCAAATAACAAAAAGCAACTAAAAGTTGATAAATCGAAGAAATACTTATCTGTTAAGTAATCAAAATCGGCAAATACACAGTATATGTGAAACCCTAAGTCTCCAATACTGTTCGAGCAATAAATAGAAAGAACAAACATAGAAATTCAGAGGAAAGTGAAATGAGATAATGAAATTAAGAAATTGAAGGGAATATAAAAGGGTAAGTGATGGTTGCACTAAATACGGAGATTGTCTAAATACACAAAGGGGAAAATGAAAGGTCGCTTTCGCCATGAGAGTGAGGGATGAGAAAGCGACATTGTCAACAAAATCTTTCACATTTACAACCATCAAACATGAGCATTACAAAATATATAACACAAAAAAGAATAGTAATCTTTATTATTATCAGAAAGAGAGAGAACATATAAAAAAAAGTGAAAAAAGAAAGAAGATGTGGGGGTCTTTTCATCTGCAAATTCATACCTTCTGGAGCGCACTGAAGAAATTAAGAGGTGAGTGAGGAAGAGAGGAGGTGGAAGACAGTGAAATACACAGTGTAGATCAACGGTGGTTAAATTAAAATGTCTGGGGCTGTTCAACTTTTGACCCTTTTTGTAGTTGATTTATAACTTTTTGCCCTTTTTCAGCTTCACCTAACTGTTGTAATTTGTAACAAAGTTGAGGCTGCCATAAATAGTTGAGTATCTTTCTAATTCATCAGTAAATTGGTTTGAGTTTGCTAAAAGAATATTTACTTTACTTTATCACTTTTAATATATATAAAAAAATTAATTTTTTTTTTCATATTTATGTTTAGCATTAGTTACTTACTATTAAAATCATTTTTCAGAATAATACTAAATATTAATTAAGATAGATATTATGATAAAATATCGAGAAAATAACCAAATGATCCTACAATCTATTACCGGATTCTCAGTTACACACTTATAGTTCAGGGGTCCTATCACCCTCCTGAACCTTTTAAAAATGAAATATATACCCCTTACAAACTCACGTCCAAATTTGTATTAGACAGTAATATGCACGAGCCTGCCACACAATATTACCCCTTTTTATATAAGAAAATTAATTATTTTTCAATATTCTACTTTTTCCTTTTATATTTTCCCTTTTCTCTTTCTTTTTTCCATTCCTATTTTTCTTTTTCTTTGACGGCTTTTAAAGATCGACAACGAGGATATTGTCCATGGCTACCACATCCTCTTCGACTTTCATTGGAATTCTAAACACCAGTGGAATTTCGATGTTCTCCATTGCGGAGACCTCGTGGCGAAGCTGAGCCACCACCGGTGTTACTCGATCTGTTGAAGAGAAAGAGAAAGAAGATAAAGGAAGGTAAAAAGAATTAAAAAATAAGAATAAAAGAAAACATATATAATTTCTTTTAAAAACAAAAAATTAATACGAAATAAAAGAAATATTAATAAAGTAAAGTTTTAATTGTCTTTTTACCTTTCAGTCTCTTAAAGAGAATGAACCACACCTTCGTCATCTCAATATTTGTCACGATCCAAAGTATATCCTAGGCGCGACATGGCGTATAGAACCCCGAAAGGCCCCACACAAGCCACGTAGCATACATCATACAATATAAAGGAATTTAAAGAGTTCAAAGAAAGCATTTCATATAAACGAATTTGACAAAAGCGGAAGTCTAACATAAATCTCAAAGCCATCTAACACATCATAAGGAGAGTGATTGGGACATAACCCATTGGGACGTAACCCATACATCACATACAAAGTTCGAAATGAAATGACATAAAACTATAAAGTCTCTCAGTCCTCGGAACATGAGGACTCACCAATCACTTGAAGCACCAAAAATAGATATCTAGCCACGAGTGTGCGAGGTAGGAACATCGAACCTACATTCATGAGATAATGTAGGCACAAGTATGCATTAGTACATGAAATGTACTAAGTATGAGGCATATGCATAAACATGAACATGATAGTAAAAAAATGACTTAAATCGATTAGGCATGATCAAAATGAGACATTTAAAGCTTTATAGAGAAGAAATGACATGAAGTTCATAAGACATAGTCAAATACATTAGTATAAAGGATATAAGAAAACCTTGGAGAAAACATAACCATTTTTGTGGGATATTAGCTTTAACCGACAATAAGACCATGAGAGCTATATCATGGAATTCAGTATATCCCTCATACTGAAAGAAGGGAAAACTACTTGCAAAGGTAGAATCCGTACATATCATCATTTGCTAAAGTGGATCCACTAGCTAGGTCATTTAAGACAATCCTACGGGCGCACGTAGTTTGGGACTATAGGTTGCTACTAGAGACTACCCTATTTGAGCCTCCACCTCAAGCCCTCTCGGTGCTAAGTCTAAATCCCAACGGAATAAATAAAAATTAATTATCAATTTAACATAGGAAAAGGCAATGATCAATACCAATCCACACATTTGAAATCAAAACATAGAATAGCTCCCTAGACATAATTCAACATAGATGAGAAAACCTTCCACCCATGTGAATTCATTCATGAAAAACACCTTTCACAATCATGATCATCATAGTAAGTGAGAAATCCTTTCACTATAGCATCAATACTTTCCTTTCAAAGCAGCATTCATTCATTTGCAATAGCTTCATGAAAACATACATATCTTCATAAATTTATAATTCATGATTCATGGGTTCATCATAGGATCTTAGTTAGAAATCATAATTTAGGCATGAGTCAGTGCAATTTCAACTAAATATCATAGATTAACATCAATTCATGCATTAAAATACTTAATTAGTCAAAATCAATTATAATTGAAAGAAACCCACAATCATTGGATTGAAACCCTAACTTGATCAATTGGAGATTGAATTGGGAATTGAAATATTCTTTGGGGACCCCATGGAAGAAAGGACTCCATGAGTGAATACACACATACCTTGATCCTTTAAGTCCAAGAAAATGGAGAATTTGGAGACTTGAATGAAACCCTAGCTCCTCTTCCTCTTCCTTAGACTTGAGAGAATTTGGGAGGATGAATTTGGTCAAGTTTTGAGAAATTAGGAGAATGAGTTGAGAATGCATAATTTTGGGGTTTAAAACCTTTATATAGGGCTTAGGGTATAAGGTAAAATGACATAGTATTGGGTTAAAACAATTAGGAAAAGACCCACAAGCCCCTTAAAATTAACTGTCGAATCCCACCAACGGTTTGGACCTACGGTCCATAGGTCCTTCTATGGACCGTCCTGGTCGATCATTGAAAGATTTAGAAACTTTTGATCTGGGCTAACCAATCAACGAGACCCATGTACGGTTGATAGATCAACCTACGGTCCATACATGGCCACCGTAGGGTCCTAATCTTTCTTCTTAAAATTAACCAAGTCTGAGAGTGACCTACGAGACCTACCTACAACTCGTACATAGGGTGACAAGCCGTTCTTGTGAACCATGCAAAGGATCCTAGGACTTGTTTTGAAAAAATTATTTTCTCCCTTCCTATGGTTGCCATCTACGGCTCGTAGGAGCTTCTACCAACCGTAGGTACTGCCTGCAACCAAAATTTTTTATTTTCCTTCTTTTCCAAGTCCGAGGTATTACAACATTAAAAGAGCAAATAACTCCACTTTAAAATAGTTTAAGAGGCCAGGTGATAGGACTTCCGTAAAGTATATAAGTACATAGTTGGGAATCCGAATATATATATGGAGGGGGAAGGGATTTGCCTATTTTCTCTAGATGTCCATATCAAACATTATTTTATAAAAATCGGACAAAATTCATAATGAACAAATAAAAATACTGAAGGAAGAGAGTAAGTAGAAACATTATTAATATTATGGATGAGGTGGAAAAAATTTGTTGTCCGCGACGTAGGGGGCACACTTGGAGTTAGCCTCCACACTACACCTGAATGATAATGAGATTCAGAGGCTAAATTAGCTTGCGGTGGACGTGTGACGCAACTAAAAGAGACAGGAGTCTGCGATGGTCCTCGCAGCATGGACGTCCTGCTCCGCAATGGGGTCTGCGTTGTACACTTGTGGTTTGCGAAACTGGAGTTGTCAAAGACCAACTAGAATTTGTATATATTTTTCACTATTATAAATAGGCCACATGGATGAATTTTCTGGGACTACACACTATCAATATAGAAAATAGATTTCATAGTTTATTGATGCGAACTACTCCATGATTGTTCTTAGATTTAGTTTATTCCTTTCATAGAAATTTATTGTGGTACGAACATGATATCCTTGGAAGAGTTGCATTAATCCAACGTTTACTTTATTTTTTTTATTTGCATGCTCTTTAATTATTATAATTACATTTACTATTCACAACTAGTTATGAGTAGCTAAATATCATAACTAGGATTATGGAATCTAGAATAGGGATAAGGATAATGTATTCTTCATATTAAAATATTCACATGAAGGTGTGATTGTTGTGTTTTAAAGTTCTTTCGTAATGATTGTCTTTTTAATGGTTGCAAATATTAAAAACTCTCTTATATTCAAATTTACTTGACAAAAGAAGTTAAGATTAGAAAAAAAAAATGATCATTAACAATGATTTGGGGCTACCAACCCCCATCTAATAGCTTGAGTTAGAAATAGAATAGCTAACCTGAGACATGTGATGATGAACAAATTAATTCGGCACCCAAGTGCCAAAAGGACTTAGAGTGAAATTCTTCTAATTGAGCTGATAAGTTTTAGAAGACTAATAAATTCATCAGTTTTGCACAACGAACACACCTGAATGAGTTGATAGTGAATTATATGTTTGAATTTCAATATCTAGAAATTATAACCCTAATTTGTCTTTAATTCTTGACACAAAAACTGTAGTATAATTTAGTTGATAAATCCCCACTTAAAACCCCATTTGAAATAATATTCAGTAGATCAAATTTCATAATGCATTATAAGTTCTCTAACCACTCTATGTGAGATTCGATTCCAACTTTGTTGGATTATATATTTTAATAGTGAGCACTTTATTTCCATTGTGAAGATGTAATTTGAGCAACATCAACAATAAATTTTGATTTTTCCAAATTGAACATAATGATCTCATATGAGCAGTTTGATTGGTTGGTATATACTATTGAAGATAGAGATCAACATTATTCAAATGATCAAAAGCAGTGTTTGATTATGAGTATGAGCAACCATGAATCAGCTATATAATTGAGTAGTAACACATGAATCAACCTCATGGTTTTACTGATCACAAGTATTCATATCATGTATGCTTGCTAAAAAGGGCATTGTATAGCCTTAAACAAGCATCTAGATCCTGATTTGACAAATTTAGCTTGTATTTGCTTTGACTTGGGTTTTTATGCAGCATAGAAGATCCTTCTTTGTTCATACTTCACTCTCTAAGAGAAATAATTCTTATTCTTTCGTATGTCGATGATATTATAGTGACAGAAAGTAATCCAGAACATGTCTCACAGATTGTTACCAAGCTTGGAAAGGAATTTACAATGAAAGATCTTAGACATCTTCATTTCTTCTTAGGAATTGATATAGATTACTTCTTAGGAGGATTTCACTTAAGTCAAAGTAAGTATGCTATCGAACTCCATAGCAAGACAGACATGATACATACGTCCAAAGCAATGCACACACCTCTAGCTAAAAAACATGGACTACATGAGTCAACTAAAAGTCTCATTGATGTCTCCATTTATAGGAGCATTGTGGGAAGCCTGCAATAATTAACTCACAAGAGCAGATATAACTCATGTAGTCAATTTATCTAGTCAATTTTATGCAGAGTCCTAACAATGAACATCTTCAAGGAGTCAAGAGAATACTTAGGTACATAAAATGAACCTTGCATCATGAACTAAGGATCATCTTACGAATCTCCTTGTTGACTGCATGGCTATTCTGATGAAGATGGGGGGTTGTCTTACTATAATAGGAGGTCGACCACAGGCTATAACTTATACCTTGGTACAAATTGTATCTCTCGAGCATCTAAGAAGCAAATTACAGTAACCAATCCCAATGCTTAAGTTGAATATAGCGCCTTGGCAACCACTGCAACTGAAATGACCTGGATCATTTACATTCTCCATGACATTGGAGTTTATCTTAAGACAACGCCTACCTTATTTTATGACAATTTGGGTGATCGATATATGACGACAAATTTAATCATGCATGCTAAGGACCAAACATGTAGAAATGAACTATCATTTTGTTTGAGAAAAGGTAGTAGAGGACAACTGTTAACACAATTTGTAAGGTCCAAGGACTAGCTAACTGACATCTACATTAAGGTTTTGATAAAACAAGTGATCATTGATTTTCGAAGCAAGCTAGGAGTGATTTTTCCACCTCTCTCTAGTTTGAGAGAAAGTATTGAAGCTAGGGATCAACAATATTCAAATAATCAGAAGCAGTGTTTGATTAAGAGTATGAGCAGTCATGAATCAGTTATATAACTTAGTAGTAGCTCTACTAGTTTAGTTCTTGTAGGAGTCTAAGAGACTATTTTACAGTGATGCTAAATTGTGCTCTCTTCTTTTTTCTTCAAAAAATAGCTTTTTAGAAAAATACTTTTGAAAAAAAGTAATTTACATTTGACTAATTCATTTGAAAAGTGTTTCTGATAAACATATTGTGCTTGACTAATCTTTTAAAAAAAAATGCTTTTGATAGTCAAATTATGAAATAAGACAAGTATCAATGCACTTTTAATATTAAGATTATTTTATAGAGAGAAATTATTTTAAATATCTATTATAAAATTTCTAATTAAATTTTATTTTTATTAAATTAAAATGTACATATTCAAATTTTCAATCGATATTATACATAAGAAAATAATATTAAATATTAATGTAATATTGACATGATGATTTAAATATAATTAAAATTATCAAGCAAAATGAATTTAAAAATTATTCCACAAATTAAATCGCTACATACAAAAAGTTCACCAAAAAAATAAATAATGTCCTGATTTTTTCTTTTTTCTAATCCTTCAAAAGTGTTGTTGTTACCTTTTTAGTTTTTTCTTTTTTCTAATCCTACAAAATAATACATAAAATAATATATAAAGTATATAATAATAATATATAAACATAAAATAAAAAATAAAATTTTAAAATCAAACTTATTAGATATGCTAATTAATTAATAAGAGATATATTGATAAATATGTATGTATGTCAAGAATATTTTGGTCTTGAAAAAATAGTTTTCTTCTTTTGTTTCTGCTTTTTTAAAGAAATAGAATTTTTTTAACTTCTTTTCCAACAATAAAAAAAATTGTATCTTCTTTCATTTAAAAACAATTTCACTAATTTGTCAAAAAATATTTTTTCTTAAAATAAGTGCTTTTGAATTCTCAATAATAATACAAACAGCTCTAAATCTAAGTAGTGTTGTATAGCTAGAATAAAATTCTCATTTTACCTTTATTGGTTGTACTAGGCGGCTTTCTTTCTCCTAAAAATAGGAGCATATGTAATCTCAATCAATATCAATAATACAATCAATTCTCTTTATATACAACCATATCTTATCATTACTGTATTTATTAGTTTATTTTTAGTTCTAATAGGTAGGAACAAAGAAGATTGATTATTTTGTATAAAAAAGGAAGAAGTAAACATTATTGCACATTGAAGTGCATGCTAATTGATTTTAAAATATTCATACTTTTGGACAAAAAAAATAAATTAAGGATAGGATAAAACAACCAATGGAATCTAAATATCAAAATCATTTTTGAATAGTATATTATAAGAATAAAAGTGGTTGATAAATCTAAATCAAAGCGTTCTCTTCGTGGGCTATACATAAAAATGAGAATTATATGTGAAAGCTTCTTATTCCTCACAAAGTATATTATAATATCTTTTTTTTTGCATATTAGTACCATTGTTATTGTGTACTTCATCTCATTTATCGAGTTGTAGTTAATTGTATAATAAAAAAATTTATATTGATAATTTTTGTCTCACGTGTTTGGTAACAAGTCATAATCACAAGGTTATTTGTACCCACCAATACTACATGCATCTTTATGTTAATATATATCTTTGATTTGGTCTTTAGCAAGAGAAATTATAAATCATTTATGATTTAAAAAAAAAAAGGAAGAGGAAGTTAAACCAGATTATTGTAGTGTCCTATTCATAATTACTCCAAAAATATTTTTCTTACAAGAGATTCGTTGTAAAATTATACTGTATATATAGATTAAAATTTATCTTATATGAATATATGTTATATTTTGAACACCCTTAAAGCAACCGAAAGAAATAGTTCAACAGCCAACCGTTATCAAAATCTTCTAAAGGACAAAGTGTGGTTCGTTTAACTTTGTTGTTAATTAAAATTTGATAAATAAATAAATAAATAAATAATTTGTTTTGTCTTTATGCACAATTATTCGTTCTATAACTAACAAGTGTTTTTATGATTAATTAGTTAAATGTTATATTACTTGATTTTAAATTTTGTAGATGTATCCATTCATTAAAAACGGTTTATTTGCATTGAAAGAGATAATTGTTGACTAATTTTGAACTTGGTAAAAATGAAATGATTGAATAATTGAAAAAAATTACATTAGAAGAACAAAAAGAAATATTAAAAAAAAACGACCACAGAGACTTGGGGATCTAGAGCAGGTCTTTCTTATATATCTCTCGTGTCGAGAGCTATTTCCTCAAATATATATAGTCTAATCAGTTAAAATTATTGAGTTTGCATGAACGGCATAAGATCCTAGCCCTACATCGTCCTTCCCTACCCTAGTGGCAGATAATGTATTCCAATAAGCAACAATCATATGGGACCTTATAATAGCCCTTATGCAGGGTGTTTTATTGGTTTGAGCTCATTTTCCAAGATTATTATCTTTTCAAGTCCTTCAAAGGTTGCTTTTGGAACATGGTTAATAATTTTCACCCTAAAATGAATATGCAATGGAAGTCATGTACTGTATATGCATTCCTATTACATAGCAGTAAAGTTCAGATCCTTCACAGTTTAACCATATTTAATGGTCCTTTTGAGACAGATCTGAACTAGCTAGCTAGACCACCGCTTTTACCCGAGTCCCGACGGATAGAGGCGTGGAGCTAATAGCCTGCATGTTGATTCTGTCGAACCTAATGGATTTTATGCAAATAGTATATTTCAGTTAATAAATTTATTAAATATATATAAGTATTGAATTTAAAATTTAATTATTATCACTCAAAATTATCGTTATAAAATTCAAAACTCATAAAATTGAAATTCTAGTTTCGCACACGTGGAGAGATGTGTGATGGTAAAAGAGTCACGAGGGCTTATATCCCTCACCAGACAAATGTAATTGCATTGTATTCTTGGACGGGCCTCTTGGCTGAAGAAGTATAAAGTTTGGATGTAAATTAAATACATAATAAATAAATATGCCATTTAATTTGATTTCAGTTGATATTTATGCCCTTTAACTTTGGGTATACACAAGTAGACAATTAAATTTGTCTAAAATTAAATAAGCAGACACACACATTCTATGTGACATAACCAATTCGAGGCACGTTATGAAAGACAATCTTCTTATACGTCCTGTCCTGGTGCAAATCTACTCTCAAAATATATCAAAACATTAATCAATAGTTTTCGCTAGCATTTGACCATAGATTTCGAGTCATATTTTGAAATTTGTCTTCAAATATCTATTTGGCCATAACTTATGGATCAAATTTTGAAAATTTGTTTTCAAAAAAACTTCAAGTTCCAAGAAACTAGTCTGAGAAACTTCATTTTCACTCACAAAAGTTCAATTTTGTTTCCAACTAAAATGTATGTCCAATATCAAATTCCAAAAATCAAAACTCCAAACACTCAATTTTGAAGTTTCAATTTCAAAATTTACCACTAAATATACATACTCAAATAAAAGATCAAAAGAACTTATTAAAATTTTCAACTGTTTTTACAGAAATCTTGAGTGCATATTGAATAAATTATGTTCGAGATAGTATCTCAGATGGTCATTCAATTAAAAAATTTCTCACAGAAAATCACTCAATTAAAATTTTTTTATTCAGAAAGTCACTCAACTTTCTTTTATAACATCAACACACTCAAACTTAATGATTAGATTACCTTAAAACTATTTGACTACACTCTATACATATGTAGTAATGAGGTCAATAAATGTAGAAATATCTATCCATGTATGGTTAAATGAACACAAGTGTGGCAGTAAAACATTTGACTAATAAAGATATTGAGCAAAGCCTCTTTTTTTCCAACAGTAGGAGAAAGTGTGATGTCTGACATAGTAGGGGACCAATCCCATATATTTCACAGCCCTTTTGGTTTATTGGACAGAAAACAGTGGAATCATAATACATGTTTGTTTGACCTTAACTTCTCAAACAAACTGATAAGGATTATGGTGGAGTGACAAATATTTCTTTGTCCTTATGCAGAGATTTCAAGTTCGAGTATCTCTAGATATAGAATCACCTTTGTTACGAAGCGCTTTACCTCCAGTGTAGAACTTCTCAGTGCGAATCTGAATTTAGTCGGGCTCCAATATAAATATCGGACACCGGATGAAAAACAAAAATAACTTGTCAAAGAAAAAAATAAATAGTAGATGTCGTTTTGAGGAACAGCACAGACCTTTAACGTCATTTGAATGCAACTTCCACTAAATTGTAGCTAGGTTGGTTACTATTTATTATGTAGTACAATTAGCTAGCTACTTTCCTTTTGGTACCCAAAAGCCCAGGCCAAGTTTCACTCTTTCTGACAATTCCAATCCCCACTTAGCTTGTACTACTATTCTTTTTCGTTTGATTTTTCGGTGTTCGATAATCATATTGAAGTTTGATTTATTTGAATTCGTGCTGTGTAAGGCTCCATTAGAGGGAAAAACGCTCTGTATCAAAGATTTTTTCATACCCAAAACTTAAATTTGAAATCTCTAGTTAAAGAAATAGTCTCATCTACTGCACCACATGCTTGATGATTTTAGCTTGTATTATTCACCTACATGCTTATATACGTCCTGGCTGCTGCGTCAATTTACTGTACCAATAATTTGTTAAATTTGGTCCCCAAAAAGTTGATTTTGTGGCCATCGCAATTTACTTTTTTACTTTTTTGTCAAATCTTGTAAGAGATTTTTATTTTTAAACAAAAACGATCTAAAATGAAATACACAAAATTGTATAAAAATGTGTTACACGTCTCTAGCTATAATGACTAATTAATCTTTTTTCACAATTTTCAGTAGCAATTCTTGTTCAAACCCGGTCAAAATCACCACAAACGACTTCAATTTTATAGACAATTTCCTTAGACTATTTTCAACGACTATACAACAATATGCGCTCGAACTTTCTCACAAAAATTATATTCGAAATCCTAACTACTTCTTTAAGCTTGTTCAATAATAATGAGCTACCTTTCTAATTTGATTTTCATGATCACCCAAATCTTACAAAATCAATACTTAACCACGATTTGACCTCAAACACAACCTAGCTAATCGATATTATCGACTAACAAACAATATGACATACAATTTTCAGATTCAACTTTGACAATATGAAATCGAAAATTTCAACAATAGAGGAAATATGATAGTTTATAACTTGTAACAAAGTGGCCTATATGATCGAGTAAGAAAGGTAGTTTATCAATAGAGGCAATTCCAACAAAATACAATTTTTCCTTCTTTACTCAGTGGTGCACTTATATTCTAGAAATTCTAGATTCGCCACTGAAATAAAACAATAAGCATTAACATATTAGGTTGCCCCACAATATCTTAGCCTGTTTCAACCCAAGATTATGTCAGACAATTTGAAATCAGTATGTTTTGATTTTGACCCCAAATAAGTTATCCATTGATACTAGGAGCGTAGTTCAAATAGAGAGAGCAATTGTATAGTCTCTTTGATAATCATGGCCATTTGTTAAAGAGGTCAATCCCCTACTCATTAACAAGATCCAATATCAACTTGCATTTTCTAGTGGGAAGAAGTGTATATATAGTCTATAAATGGTTGGTTTCAGTTTGTATCATGCTCTTATGGGTCCTAGTGCCCATGCAATGGATGATAACTTTTCTCCTTTTGGGTGTGTTTGGCAGGAAGGAAAGTAAAATGTTTTCCACGGAAAATGAGTGAATTTCTTATTTATTTTTTAATGTTGATGTACAAGCAAAAAAAAAATGTTCTTCAGAGTATTTGTATGTAATTTGAGAAAACATGCTATGAGGATAGCTAGGATGGTGTAGGCAGGGGCAGATTTACGTTATGCTGAGGGGTATCTCATAACACTGCTTCATTGGAAAAAATTCTTGATAATGTAGACATAATTGGAAGACGGAATCGAACTAAAGGTTAAATATTATAGAGTGACACTACTTATAAACACATAGAGCAATGCAACTCAATTGGTTAGGCGCCTTAGCTTTCAGTTAGATGTTATGTTTTCGAATCTTAGGACTCTTTCTTAGAAGTTGATCAAAATGTAAATCAATCGGTCCAAAGTAAATTCAGGAATCGCCACCGAGTGGCGGGGGTTGGAATGATCAAGAGGTGGGAATTAGGGGCCGTTACGTTAGAGGTGGGGAGGAGACAATATGTTTGAAAGGCTATTTATGAAACTTATTTTCCATACTATTATTAAGAAAGTCATTTTTCTTATTAATTTTTTTTAAAAATATTTTTCTAAAAAAAATATTTCGATCATCCAAACATAAAAGCCTTGGAAAAAATGTTTTCATTTTTCCTCCCAACCAAACACACTCAAATCATTTACAAGAGATAAATTAGATGGGGAACAGTGTGTGACAAACAGCAAGGCTAGGCAAACACATGCCCCAAACAGGTAATGAACTCCAACTTAGGAGACAATTTTCTTATAATATCCAAGGTAGAATAATCCTACACCAAAATTTGGCAACTAAAAGCAGAAAAAAGAACCTTATTATAAGGTAGTACTAATTTCACTTCCCAAAAATGTGTGACACAGTTCACATTCTTGAAGCAAGTTGAAAAAGTGACAAACTCCACATATTCAGGGGAAAAATTTACTTGCCTACACCTTTTACATCAACGAACAGTTGACAGGTGTATTTTCGATATTTATTTTGAGGTTTGAGTAATTTGAATTCTCACTAGAAAGTCGTATTTGTGAGGTAAAACACTCTCTAATTGAAAATAAATAAATATTTATCACTTCACCTAAAACCTCAAAACTTAAACCTAAAACCTCTAATTGAAAATAAATAAATATTTACCATTTTACCGCAACTTTAAAGGGTCTACAAGAAAAAAAAACTTGAGCCTATTATGAAACAGTAGTGTAGCCACATATAGCTTAGGGTGGCCAATCAAATAGCGTTCGTCGAAAAATTATACTATGAATATAAACAATTGTATGAAATATATAAGTCAAAAATTATTTTTCATACATATATATTAAATCCTGAACATCCTTAATGAAATTTCTGATTTCGCGCCACTGTTCTGAAAACAAAATCATCTCTATTTTTTCTTTAAAAAAATCTTTGAGTATCCTCCGCTAACCTTTGGGCCGTTTATTGGCAGACCAATTTTGGTGTCATACAATGACAATACATTCTCTTGAAGTGTAAGGGGTGGGTGGGGTGTAGGGAGAGGGGTATGTAAAAAGAAAAAGTACAAGAAAAGGGGAAATTAATTAACCACGAATCATTGAAGTGAGAAATTTTAGTAGCTCAGTTCTTGAACTCCCATTTTGTTAATGAAGGTTCAATTTCATACATTATAATCTCATCCTCCGTATCCCCTTCCCCTACCCCAAATTTTGAAAAAAAAAAAGAAGATGAATCATTGTAGTGATGAAAAAATATTGGGATATTTTTTAAAAGATACATTACAACACAACATATTTTATATACGTAGTTGTATTTTTAATTTATACATGCATAGCTAACTTTCTTTTGCAATAATTTATACACATAATATACAAAATTATACAACTTTATACATTTACTAAAGACGATGTATTAATGTATAAATGTGTACTATAATGTATAAGAAATGTTTATACTATATTTTTACGTAGTTATACAAAATTATTGAATAAAAATTCGAAATATTAAACAAAATCGAATCATCTTTTTTTAAAAACGTGTTATGTTGTTACACTAATCTATCAAATGAAAAATGGCATATGGTGTTCTTTGTCTATTGTAAAATAAACTTATATGTATCCAAAAAGATATAAAAGTTGTTGGACACGTCATTGAGGGTGCCACACAATTTTTAAAGCCCGAAGAAGTCATAATTTAATCTCTAGTGTAAGGGGTGAAAAACTTTAGTGGGTTGAGTTATATACGAAAATGTGTGTTTATGAAATTTTATGTCATTGATATAATTAGACTGAAAAGCTTCTAAGAAAGTCAGTCGAATAAAATAGGGACTTGCTTAACCGCGAAAGAAGGAAATTTGGTTAGAACGGGAGCTGTCGTACCACAAGAACCGTCAATGACTTTTTTAGACCTATAAATTTAAAGATGAACCACTACAGTTTGTTTAGATGGTTGTTATTTATTGTTTCATAATGTTTCGTATTGTGTTTATTGTATCATACTGTATTGTTTTAATAAATACAATGTTTGGATAGATTGTATTGTTCTCCGTCGTTACATTATGTCACATATCCATAATTTGGATGATAAACCTATAAGAAATTGTAGGATACAAGATAGAGCTACTATCAGGTCGTTACCTTAATATTTTCTTCTCATTTTGTCTTTATGTATTATTTAATAATTCTATTTTATCAATCGTTACACAAAATGGGTCTTCTTTGTCGTTATCTAAGGATAGATTTAATCGATACGATACAATAAAATTTAAGTAACAATCAAAATAAATATTATATTTAGAGTAACAATACAATACAACGGGTAACAACCATCCAAACAAGATGCTAGTAATCCAACCGTTGAAAAATGAAAAAAGCATTCCAATTATCTAAAATACTTACCCCAAACATTGTTATATGGAATGTCACATTGTTATCGAAACCAAGCAAGTGCTCAAATATGAGAAATCTGTGAAAATTATCGACTAGATTTTATTACTACTAATGAGGTGGTGGTAACAGAAAATTACGAAGACTGAATTTGTTGGTTATTTGCTAAAAAATTGTCGTTTGTTTAGTTCGTATTTATGTAAGTCTTTCTTTATATTTGTTGTTGTTGTTGTTTTTTTTTTCTTTCATTTTTGGCCTGGTGGTAAAGATCAATTACGATCACCAGCCAAAATATACAAAACATATACAGTAGTTATGTATATTATGGGAATGATATTTATTTTCTAGTTAAAACGGATTAGTATGTATATTTATATATATTATATCCATATTTATACTTGATATACAAAATATATACATTTGCCTGCTATTATTTTTGGCAAAAAGTTATCCCTTTATTTGTCTTAAGAAGACTAGTTGTTTATATTATATACAAAAACATATCTATTTTACTTTTTAAAGTAGTAAGGTCTTTAGGGAAGTTGATTGAACTTTTTGTTCTTCACTAAAAGATTTTACAATAGACAACATTATCACTTACTATTTTCTCAAATAAGTATCATTTAATTATGGAAAAATTATTAAAGTACACACTTTTAAGTATATTATTTTCCATTTGTCCCTATACTTTTAAAAATAACTAAAATCCCTTATTTTAATAATATATCCGTGCTTGTATTAATGTATTTGCGCTTTCATTAATGTATCCGAATTGGGTTAATTTTTATTTTAATAATGTATCCGTATTAATGTATTAATGTATTAATGTATCCGTGCTTGTATTAATGTATCTGCACTTTTATTAATATGTCCGGATTGAGTTAATTTTTATTTTAATAATGTATCCGTATTAATGTATTAATGTATCCGCGCTTTCATTAATGTATCCGGATTGAGTTAATTTTAAGGGATTATTGTAATTAGAAAAAAAATAGGGATAGATAGTAATTTCATCTTTACACTATGTGATTTATGTAACTTACCCTTTAATTATTATCCTAACGTTTCGAAGTTTGAAATCTTTACTTATTTATAAACAAGAATTCCTAATATTTAATACTTTAAAATTACCTAAAATTTTTCCTTATTTGAACCATATTAACATTTAAGATTTTAAAATCAATATTTTCACCTTATATAAATCTTACTTATATTATGAAAAATAAAATAAATTAGAATATTTAAAAAAGAGGTTCGCGTTTTTAAAAATAACTTTTTTTAACCTTTTTATATGAAATATTTATCATTTAGATTGATATAACATTGTCTTAACATCTATTGCTAGTCTTGTTCTTTTTTTTGTATAGTTTTATTGATTGACGGGAGCCAAATATATATGGTTATACACCTATCATGACTTGTTTCCTAGCATATTACACATTGCTTATTGTATTTAGCTTCTCCAACATCAATCTGGTTGTGGATTCGACGACTCCTTTGTATTTAGCTTCTCCAAAATCCAAATTGTGCTATGTTGCAACATGATAGAATGTGATTTGAATTATGACAGGACAGCATATTCTGAAAATGATTTTTGAACATAAAAAAAGACAAAAGAAGTAACATTCAAACTAGATTTTACTTTGTTTCACTCAAATTTTCATGTACGTTTATTTTTACGTTGCAATAGCATCTATTACCTTATATTCCTCTCTTAGATTAATACACAATACAAGTTCCACATATTTATTGATTGCAGTACCTCCTTGTGACGAAAAGTGCTGCATAATCTTGATAGTCATGGTGTCATTCTGAGTTGATCACTCCAATTAAAGCTTGGATTTGACGATTTTCCCATCATCGAATGTTATCATCACCTTGCCAATTGCTTTCCTATCTTTGAGAGCAGTAAAAGCAAGATGGGCCTGCAAAAAGAAACAATAATGTGCGTTGTTTCAATCCTATAACAATCAACAAAAGCTGAATATCTACAATATTTGTATGCTTAAAAAACGTACACCAGTGACATAAATATGTAACATAGCTTTTGAAAACCTACACTTACCATGAACCCTTTCAGATGATATCATAATGCATTTTCCTAATTTGTATGATGACTTCGAAGTCGCATAATCATCCCAACAAGTGGTTGCTTTGTTGGAGGTGTTCTATGATTACAGTTAGTTTAAAGGTCTTCCTTACTTTGACGATGTATATTGCCAAGGAAAAGATAAAACAGGGAAAGAACACCATTGTTTCCAGCTAAATTTGCTAAGGCATGGTGGAAACCACTACGATAGGTTTTCCAAGAGCATAAATAATGAACTAGCTCCTAGCGCCATCATAGCTGGTTGATCTATATTTTATGAGGCAGTAAACTACCACTTTGAGATAATTAAGTGAACAACACTTAATAATCTCAAACTGAACACTTAACTTTGGGATTCAGTGGTTTATGCCAGCTAATGTTAAGCAAGCTCTATGTAGTTGGAAGGACAGAAGACTACAAAAAACCGAGGAACAATTGGAACATCATTTGCTTATGTATTATGTGGACAAAGTATAGCTAGAAGGAAATCGTAGATGCTCTGAAGGGGAGGAGATTATTCCTGTTCTGAAAAGCGGATGTATTCAGTCTTTAAAAACACTTGGTGTAATTTCGATTTTGTTTCTGATTTTGATGGAACACTGGGTTTTCTGGAATCCATAATGCTGGTACTGAGCTTCTTTCTATTATTTTTTTTTTGTTTTGATAACTTAAGTATCAGGACCAGCTTGCATGCACCTCAACTATTCCACCAGGTACCTGCTACCTCCCGCCAACACAGGTACCGGGTACTGAGCTTCTTTTCATGAACAAAAGAGTCTCTCACCTATCAAAAGAAGATAATTAAGTGAACAATTTTTATTTAAAAAAAAAAGAGAATTGGGGGAAACCAAAGGTGTGCCATTTTGAAAACTGCTTCTGTTCTGCCTCAAGTAAGTTGAACAGGGATTTCTCATTTCACTTTTCTCTTATAAAGCAAAAAAGTCAAACCTGT
Source organism: Solanum appendiculatum (assembly GCA_018342035.1). NCBI lineage: Eukaryota > Viridiplantae > Streptophyta > Magnoliopsida > Solanales > Solanaceae > Solanum > Solanum appendiculatum. The sequence goes on from JAGDQO010000113.1 coordinate 465,407, forward strand.
AAATAACAGTTAATCTTTCTGTTTCTGTTATTGCTCCTTTGCATTGACATAAATTTATTTGACTAAGAAGTTATGCTTGTAATTCCAAATTAAGGGACTTTGTACATTGAAATGTATCTGATAACAAACAATTTGAACTTAAACATGAGATATATAGTATTAACAATTTAACATTTTATGTCTTTGTCTTCTAAGGTTTGTGGGAGTTTGAGTCCTTAAGTTTAAATTATAGAATATAATCCCAATTAATTTAACATTTTTAGGGTTCTCTGAAAAAAAAAATTTTGTTCCTGAGTTTATGAACTCATGCTACCAGTACATCTGACAACCAGATTTTTTAACATAAGGACGAAAAAGAAAGTAACTTTTGCCTTAGTCATCAACTGTGTCCATTTGGGCCGGCCTCAATTCAAGATGCAACACTCTGCAATTGGTTGTGTTATGGTTTGTAACTTGCATTCAGAACAATACTTAGGAAGATAGTTGTAGTGTAATTTGACAATCTCTGTACGAATGACTCCTGACTCCCGTAGCCTCAGCCTTAATTTCCATTCTCACTGACTCTGGGAAACTAGATAATAGGTCCACCTGAACCTTGACTCTAGCAAAACTAGTTCTGGTTCTATTAATGGTGGCCATATCTAAGTGAAGTGGTTTACCCACTGCTGAGGCTTACATGAACAAAGGTTCTTTTAGAAAGAATATAGGCAAAAGATTAGGAGGCGAGATTCATGCCATAGCCTGTGTAGTTTCTCTATCGACTCTAAAAGTCGAATCATTTAGTAGGCGCATCTGATAAGCTATACCTTCCTTATCCTTGATGTACTATGAATTCTTGGACAACAAATTGACAAAGTCTTCCAGAAGAGCACATCTTAATAAGTACGTGCTGGTTGCGCAAAACTCATATGTGACAAGCACCCTTGATATGACACTACACTGGTATTCCTTTCCTTATATCTTCTATATCAGGCTAGCCATACGAAAACTTACCAATCACTGCATATTGTAAGTTTTCGATAATGTTCATACAAGAAACTCCAGCCTCTGTTCATTAATCAACTGGAACATCATTGTCATATTCAACTTGTCTCAACGGAAAAAGTTCAATAGTAGTATTTGCAGGTAAAACAGACCGATTCAGATTGTTTGGATTCAATAAAGCACCATAGTTTATGACGAGGTTGGGGATTGAGAATATGTAGGAATCTTTGTATTAGGATTTTGGGGAAGTAGAAGGAAATAGGAATAACTGGCATTTGAGTGGAGGGAAGTGGAAGAAAATGAGGATAGAAATCAGGGTATGGCCCACCACCAGGACCGGAGGAGTGGTGGCCAACGGCGGAGGCATAAGGTAGTGTTAGGTCAAAACGGTGGGTGTTGCGATGAGAGAGAAAAGAACATTTTTTCTCATATGACAGTCTTACAACATCCACATTACAACCAAATGAAAAAGTCCTACATGATCTTTACTTGAGAACTCCTATATTAGTGGATAGCGACAAAATAAGCAAGCTTATGGTACTCTTCTGTGTGGCACAAGAATTTCTTTGCTGAGTGTGAGTGTCATTGTTCTTGAACATTCCCTTTCATTTTGCCCTTTTTGGCTTGATACCTTTTGTGAATCTGGGGATCTGTTTGGTGAGGCATAGGGATTCAACGAATGCAAGAGTTCATTCTGTCAATACGTGAGTATGAGCAAGAAAAGATGGTGTTTAATTCTCTTGGTAGATCTAAGTCAAGTTTGCTGATTAACAAAGCTCTGAACTTATTTTGATATCCTTCAACTGTTGTTTTCTGGTGGGGTTATTTGTTTTTGCTGGAGGACAAGCAATGGTTCAAGTGTGGGGGAGTTTGATAAGTCATATTTATGTGTATTTATGCCTTTTCTTATATAAGAATTGTTGGGTTTCGAGTATTATATGATTTAATTCCTCACTATTTATGTTGTTTTAATGATAGGTGTGCAATGAAGGAGACAAGGAGAAAATACACAAGATTCAAGCGAAAGAGATGCAAGAAATGGAAAAAAAATAGCTGAAGAAATATTGGATACAAAACAGCCCGGATCGTCGCAGCAGTCAAGTTTTGGCTGCTGCGACGCTCCTTCAGAAATTTGTAAACCAGCCATGACCATCGCAGTGGTGAAGTTTTGGTCATCACGACGGTGCGACTAGAATGCAGAATTTCAGCTCTTCTATTTTAGCTCTACGCGAGGGGATATAAAAAGGGATTTTTGGAGGAAGCTAGGGCGGAGGGGACAGACACAGCTTTTGGATGAAAAAAAGAGAGAAACGAACCCAAGATTCCAAGGTTTTGATGATAGTTTGAAGATTTATCACAAGTTTCTTCTTGATTTTGATTCATCTTCTCTTCTATTCTCTTGAATCATGAACTTGTCAATGTTTAGTATAGCAATGGTTGATTTTTCTCCACATATGGAGCAACTCTTTCGTAGTCAAGTTAAGATGAAATCTATGGTTTGATTAATGATTACTTCGTCTTTTTCTCATGTGTTCACTTGATTTCTTGAGGAGTTATTGAGTGATTAATTGCAAGATATAATTGAGTTTCTCCACTGTTTTAATTCGTTGTCAGACGTTCTACGGTTGAATATTAATTCTATTGCAAGAAAGAATTAGTAATTCAACTCGAGAAGTGTCACAAAGATATTCGAAAGAAATCAATATTTGTAGATCTATATGGAATCATTGAACACTACCTTCATGTTTTATACTTTTTGTTCTTTCTTTTAATTGTATATCTGAAGGGAGTATGATTATTAGAAGGGACAAGAAGGATTGAATGTATTCGCAAGAAAAGTTCATACTTTACGAAGGTTGGTGAAAGGTGACCAAAATCACTAATTATTCAACAGGTGGATTCGTGACAAGGCTCATTCATCCTCTCTGAATTATATTTGTCTACTTGAAGTATGTCATTACTCTTCCTTAGTTGATTAATTTATTTAACAATCAAACTTCCTCAACTATCAGAATTCTCTAATTGTAATTAATCACACTCAATTAGCATAAAGTTATCCTAATCCTCGTGGGTTCGACAATCTTTTATACTATCTTTGACAAGCACGAGCTTTAGTTTTATATACCGGTTTTGCGCTTGCCAAAATCAATTCGGTGAGTTGTATATCAGCCTTTTCAAATATGAAATACTAATTTCCCTACACATTTCTAGAATCCTTTTCTTACTTTTCACGGATATAATAAGTGATAAAGGCCATAGCTTCTTACCTCTGCCAGGCTGAATGTATGAGAAATGTTGACTGTAATCCAACCCTTAGACAACCAAGATAGAAGCTCCTTGAGAGAATCTCCAAGCACATTAGGTTGATGTATCTTGTAGCTTCCCCAATACAGTCCGTGAATTGTCCAGTTCTGAAAAACGAAAATCATAGAAATGGTATTACTATACAAGGAAAACGAATATACTTTCTACTTTTTCTTTTGGTTTGTGTGTTGGGGGGGGGGGGGGGGGGAAACAGAGATAAAATTATTTAAGAGCAACATGTCTTAAAAGAAAGCAGTTACTTTTATATGTCTTGCCATCCTCTTGGTAGATGTGGTCTGAATTATGACACAGTCTATATTGTGAACGTGAATTTTGAACTTACTAGTATTGAAAATAATTAGTTGGTACAAGGAGCTAGTCGTGCCCACAACATGCTTAACTCAACTTTGCAGCCTTGGACATGTTTAATTCAGAGCTACACAATTTGACCAGTAGATTATCTCAATTGGGACATGTGCAAGTAAGAAGAATATACGAGACAAGATCCGTAAGATACTATACAAATGCTCCAATCTTCAACCCCATGATCAATTCTAAGAGATTAAACCTGGAAATTGGCTGCTATAAGAAATTACTCTTATCTTCTTCCATCTTTCTACCTCTTGCTACACCCTTCTCCTCTGTCCCATTCTGGTCCAATAGTTCTTTCTTCTTGCAGCCCTTTTCTACAAACTTTCTTTCAGTTTGGCAAATTATGTTGGGCTGAGGCCCATTTTATTGATAATCAGAAAAAAGTTTCTTGCCCTTTTTGCCATATATATCTTGTGGGTCATTGCAGTAGTAGGTCTGATAATAGTTGCTTTGCATATTTGTTCTTCAATGATTCACCATTTTGGTTCTAATTATGCATGTGCCCTTGTTAACAAGTAACATCATCAGTTGCTTGTTAAATCTCGATTCTACCATTCGTCCAAAATTATCTAGCGGTGGAATTTGATTCATAAACCACTGAGGCAGACCAAATCAAGCACATCCTAAGAGAATTTTTTTATTTCAGCTCAAGCAAATCGGATCTGGCTTGATTCTCTCACAAATCTTACTCCAAACTTGCAACACCTAGGCACCATGATCAGGTAGGTGTCTTCTAACACTGCACATAATGAGACAAACTTGTGTGGGATCTAAGAATAACGCAATCTATGCATGTATCGTTAGAAGATCTTTACTTGGAAAATGAAAATACTCCTCAAATTGCTGCACTAATAACCAACAATGGTAGCTGAAGCACATATAAAGTTGAAGCACATGCATAGATGAGTCTGATAACAATGATTCACAAGCTTCATGAGTTCGAACTTAATCCATGATATAGCATTTATCCTACAAACCAAATTAAACGACAAACTCCAATAATTATTTAATAGCCTTTTCTTCCCCACTACAACTATCGAACTCTTTAACCTGTGTCTCCAGTATACCTGCTTCACGTATTACATACTCATCAAGACCATCTATACACTACTTCCATCAAGACCATTTTCACTACTGTTCTCTACCCATTCAATCCCAAGACAAAAAAGAGGGGACTTACAGATTTCACAATTTAACATTACGGATTTAAGAAGCCTTCTCAACTCCAAAGTGATCTAACATAGGACATCAATTTGCAGTGGAAGAGGAACTAAATTAACTGAACAGTGATACACCTTGGTAAGATACTAACGAACTAGAGTAATACATTTCTATTGAGCACTAATGTTTCTTGTACAATCAACTGCATTACAAGGAAAGAACCAAATGGGTAAAAGGGAAAAAAGATCAGGGTGCTTAGAGGCAATACCTTCACCAACGCAATGTTGGCTGGGATGACAGGTACTTCCCCACTTGCAAATCCAATAACCAGAATTTGTGCCCCCCAATTTAATAGCTTTAAGCTATCTTTTGTAAGCTTCCCACCGACTGGATCATACAAGACATCAACCCCTTTGAGCTTTCTTGACTTCAGGAAGCCCTTGACACTTTCAATGACGCTTGCATTGCTCAAGTCTACTGCATGATCAACACCTAATGATTTCAAAAACTGCACCTTTTCATTTCCCCTAAGATTCAACAGACAAGACAAGGATAAATTTTAGTACAAAACCTTAAATTAACTTTCTTGTACACATAAGAATCTACAAGTACCTAGCCACTGCAATAACAGTCGCTCCACAAGCCTTCCCAATTTGTACTGCCGAGAGCCCAACGCCTCCAGCTGCTCCAAGTACCAGTAAAACCTACAATGCGTAACCAATATACGTCGCATGCTTTCAGGTGTATAAACAATAAATCATGTAACAAAATGGCATAAGTCTTTTCTGCCCAAACAGGGAAGGTGACCTACCTGTTTGGGACGCAGCTGCGCTCTATGCACCAGAGCCACATGTGATGTCCCATATGCAACAGGAAGTGCACCAGCTGCAACTAGATCACATCCATCAGGTACTTGAAACCTTCAATTACAAAGCAAAGTTAATACACTTTTTGAACCATTGAATCAAAACAGAAAAAGAAACATCTAGTTTGTCTCATATACAAGACCAATCGGGTACACTTAAAGTGTATTTTGAAATATATGCACAAGTACCAAGCAGAAGCGACATTAATTTCTATTGTTTAATCAATCAATCAATTAACTACACCTCAATTCAAACTACTTAAATTGTACTATATAGCTCATCCATATCCATTCTGCTCTGTTGGGCCCATTTCATTTCACTACCAATCGGGATCCTTCAAAAACTGGTAAATAAAGCTTTCTACATTTGAATCGCTTAAAATTAAAAATAAAGCACAAGAGTATAAGGAAGAACTGACAAGTCGGATTCATCAGCGACGATGAATTGAGCAAATGAGCCAAGGGCAACAAAAGAGCAAACGAGGTCTCCAATTTTGAACTTAGTGACATTAGGGCCAACGGCTTCAACGACACCGGAGTAATCGGAGCCAGGGATGAAGGGCAACGGAGGTTTCTCTTGGTATTTGCCAAGGATTTGGAGGTAATTTGCGAAATTCAAGCTGGTGGCTTTGATTCGCACTCTGACGGAGGTTGGCGACTCCAAATTAGGTAATGGGTGGGAGGTTGAGAGATCGAGCGATGAATTTTCCGACGCATTCGGTGGCAGAGTTGGGTCGCCCAGTTTTCTTACCAGTAGAGCTTCCATTTCTTCACAGTCCAGATACCCTTTTTGTATTTGGGTGTGTTTTGTAGGAAAGACGTAAAATGAAAAAGAGTTAAAAGTATTCCTAATTATAATTTGGACTTAATTACAAATCTATAGTTAAAATTTGCTAAATTCCGATTTATAGCTATATGTTAGAATGATGAAAGACGTGAGCGAGATAGAAAGAGGGAGGAGAGAGGCGAGAGAGAAGCATTGAATATATGTTTTATTCGTTGTATCTTGAATACAATCGATACAATTGGTTTGTATCAATGAATACAATTGTATCAAAAACTATTGTATTCGTCGATACAAATCAATTTGTATCAAGTGTATCAACAAATACAATTTATATCAATATTGTATTTCGTAATAAATTATATTGTATTCATATGTTGTCTTGTATATTTATATTTATGTGTTACCACGTGTGCTGGTATTTGTATTTATTACCTTATGTGTTTGTATTTATTTTTGTATTTGTTGCCTTGAAAAATTTATAATTTGTATTTGTATTATTGAAATATACTATTTGTATTTTGAATTATAGACAAGAATCTGTATTATTGAAATATCTCACTTGTATTTTGTATCACTACAGAGGGTATGTATAGTTGACAGTTACTGTTTGTATTTGTATCATTATCATATATGAGCTGTGTTTATATTAATAAATAAATATTTGAGACAAATGTATTCTCCCAATTACAGAGAGACGGGAGGAAAGCAAGCGATAGAAGTGAAAGAAATTTTCTATAAAACCCTAATTTATAGCTACAAATTGTCATTTTTTAAAACTAAAATTCTGTATAGTAATATCTCATTCCCATGTTTGCAATATTATATATTTTTCTCCTTAAATTACCACTTTAATGGTCTTGTTCAAATTTTAAAATAATCACGTGGTTTATTTTAATCCCAAATATTGTTTTATTCAAAAAGTAAATTACCCCTCTTTTAAAGTCCGCTAAAATCACATTGTTTGGTTAAAAAAATAACTTGGGAGTGCTGAATAATGAAGTTCTTTTCAGAGCGTGGTGTGATAGACCACCACGTCATCATTCCATCTAGGTATTATGTGACATAAAGTTATCCATATGGAAGACTTACATTGGAAGAAGATTAGTCCTGGGTGAAATTTTCTAGAGATATATGGAGAATTCATTGAAAGGCCTTAGAATTTCATGGATTTGGGTGGAATATCCTTGGAATCTTCTAGTTATGTAGATTATTCTAAAAAATGGCTTATTTGTAAATATATAAAAACTTGTATAACAATTATTATTTATTTATTAGCCCCTAAATTTTTTTGAAAGAAAATATGATTTTGACATGAGAGTGAAATGATACTCTCATTGAAGCCTTACATACTTGAGAGAACAAAAGTTCTGAAGTGGGACTTGATTGGAACCTTAGTTTGAGCTGGTCTTGAGGTCTATTTTGAGTTTGGGAGTTTGAAAGTGAAAAATAAGAGATAAACTTGGTATACATTCCTAATTGGTGCTAAAAATTTGTGACATGGGCTTGAGAAAATAAGAAAAGGACAAATATATACCTGAAAACACGTTTAAGAATTTCTAGAAATGGTATTCCATGAATCACCTGCTGAGATATATATAATATTAACCATATGTTTAGATATAATATTTATTATAGAATAATCATTTATTCAGTTTTAATAAAAGTTTTAATATATCATATATTCGTTTATGGTGTCTATTTACTTATATAATAGCTGATTTAGTGTATAGAGTTTTAGCTTATACACAAAGAATTAAATAATCGATTCTTATAAGTATAAAATTTTTTGTTCACAATCTAAGATGGAAATTGGACATGTCATCGGTAAGATTGTAGCACAAGATTATATATAATTTATCTTGATTATGGAAATGGTATAGTTCCAACTTCTTGTGCTAGTACATTTTGTATGTATTGAACGTGACCGAGTAGAGATAGTTATTTTAGACTGACTGACAAAAGCATATTCTCTAAATTGTTAAAGGTACTTATATTCTTAATCCTAATATAACTATTATGATCTGTATATATTAATTATCGTTTTGATTTATTAAAATGTGAGATTCTGAGATGGGTCAATATGTATGGTAGATTGGATGATAATAATATATATTGGGGAAATAATAAGTTAGTTAATGGAATTGATGTCTCGATATAGAGATTGATGATATGCCTTTTTGAGAAACTTATAAATTTTCATCGTGTCAAACCTAGCAAGTGGATTTATGAATCCGACACATGAAATAAGTTAAGCAATACTCTAAAGAAAATTAATCATTGAATTAAATTCTTCAGTAATTTAATTTATTGATTAGTATCTGTAATTTTAACATGCGGAATTACATAAGTGTTTAATGGGGAATTTCGAAATATAATTGGAGGAGTGCAATTACGAATTTCTAGTAGAATGGTTTGTAATTTATTATGGTAAAATAATTCAAATTAATTATTTGAAATTATTTCCATAATAGGGAGGATCAATAATTAATTCCGTGGTCCCTACCATGCCCATATTTAACTAGATTTCAGAATCCTATTTCTATGGAAAAAAGTGAGACAGATGTGAGTTTTCTAAAAAAAAAAAATGGCATGTGTTTTGTTCTCCCTTTTGGACTGGGACGAAATCTCTATAAGTAGGTATTTTTCTAACCTTAGAAGGGAAATAAGTTTTCTATACGATACGTGCTCACCTAAGTATTGAGAAAGTTCGGATGTGAACTTGGGATCACTGTAGAAGACCACGAACTACTGTCTAACTTGTGGAGTCGCTTGAAGCTTATGGATTCGCTTGAAGGTGCTCACGCTTTAAGAGGTAATTATTGAATTAAATTTCAGAAAGTTTATGTGTTCTAGCATGATGTATGTATTATAGCATATATGTATTGGTTATCTATTATTCATAAAAGCAATATGATTCTGGTATACTTCCGCTGTGCATATAGGTTTCCAACATCACCCTGTGACTCGTGGACCAAGTCGTGGCCTATAGGTTGCTTTTTGCCACTCTCTAGATCAATCCAACTAGTCACTCTCACAATTCGTGGCTATCCCACGATTTGTGGGCCAAGTCATGGGAACCTAGCAGAATGGAGTGTCTCTAGTAAGATGATCATAATTTTTTAGCGAAACTCACATTTACGAATACTATGTGGCGTTGGAAAGAAAACTCTAAGACCTTTAATTTGGTGGGTAATGATACACATAAATATTCATATTCTAAGAGGTATGCTTGTTTGAAGTTGATCCTTATAAGAACTTATACGAAAATTCAACCGATAAGGAAACTTTCAACTCAATTTTGCGCTTGGAGTTTCGTGTAACCGTAATTCATATCCAAAACACTTACCATACTAGGGAATTGACCTTAACGCTTATGTACAATTTGAAATCTTCAGATTCATACCTATACGCATACGAAGGATTGTTTGGATCCTAGCATAGAATTTGCAAGGTGTTATAAATTCACAATAATACCGACTCAATCACAAATCCAACAACTAGTAAAATTCTTCTACTTTCTTCATAGTTATTACTTTCAAGAGATGAATTATATGAATCTGCAATGGATACGACTTTCAATTTCATCATGCCATATATATATGGATTGCAGTGCAATTTTGCTTTGTTTGAACTATAGCAAAATTTTAGTCAGTATAGTTTTGGGCTCGTGCTTGGCTTATCTACTTATATCCAATTATTAACACCAAACATTCAAGGAAAAACTACCTAACTAGACATACATTACTACTATATATACTAAACTTACCTCTATTTTCAAACAATTACATATATTATCACTTTTAATATTTTATACCATATATTTAAAAAGATATAATTAGATACACACATCCCTTAAAACTAGAATTGATTAATTATCTTTACATTTAAACACCACAATTAATGATCCAATTAACATTTTCTTTCTCTCTCATTAACCGTCCCATTTGTCAATCTCCTTAGCTAATAGTATCTCTCCTCACCCCACCCCCCACATCCTCCACGCCCCCACGAGCAAAAAGGCCAGCGCCGTCAACGATTTCAATGGTTGTATGAGCAAAAATCCTAGTAAGAATGGAGAAAAGTTGAGCATATCCATTAAAAAGTATGATATGTGTACTTATTCATCCTTCTTTCACAATTTTGCACTTTTATTATCACCTCGCTTTGTAGAGTATGCTCCTTACAAACAATCCTTGTTGAAAATTTGAAAGTTCTTGTCTGCTACATCTCATAAGAAATTCTTTTGGGGTCAATTTACTCATAATAAAGGTATATCTAAAACTGAGAAACGGTAGAGAAAGCATAAATCTTGAAATTATGAAATTGATCATTTGTATCAAATTCTCAATATTGTCCACTTTATCTGACAATGATTTAACATTTTCTAAAGTTGATTTTGAGGCTCCAACAATATTGTAATCAAATGAAATTGTGTAAAATATAATAAACTAATTAATGTGCATCATAGAAAACTTAAGCAAGTCTCATATAGGAGAAGACAACACCGAGGAATGCAGTTTCATAGCCACCGAAAGTAACATTTTTTTGATTGGATACCGTATACATACAAAAGATAGTTTATAGACAAAAAATAGACAAATCAGATACAAAGAAAAACTATTTAGATACACAAAATGGGCAAATCAAATACATATAATCGTTAAGTGCATTTGTCTATCGTGATGACGCAATTGAGTGTTCATTCAATCCAATATCCTATCGTGAACAAAAGCAAAAAGTATGAAGTACGAGAGATACATAAGAGAAACTATATGTCACGATCCAAAACCGGATGTGATGACACTTATCCTATCCAACCAGGACAAGTCAGCCTAAAACCCAACAAGCGGAAGAAAGTAACAGAAATACGAAAGAAATAACTGAAAGGCGGAAAACTTCATCTATTAAACCAAACCCAAGACTGGTTGTCACATGTACAAGCCTCTATTACAAAATTCAAAACAAAACTTCAAGTCTCAATTTCTGTGTCTCAAATAGAACAAACATAAATAAAAGGCCGAGAGAGGGATTGCCGGCATCAACAGCTACCTCTCAAGTATCCTCAACGAGCCAGGGAGAAAGGGAGAGAAGCTAGATCACGGTCCTGGCTCGGGTCCTACACAAGTATAGAAGCAAGGGTGAGTACCAAACAACACGGTACTCAGCAAATCAACAAATAAAACAAAGCAAAGCTAAAAGAATCACGAAACCCCGACTTCCAATCGAACCTCCAATAACTACAACCTGTACATAAATTCAGCCCAACCTAACATATTCTCAAGTCATAGATCCAATGATACAAATCAACAATAGATCCTCAACAAATCAGTGATATATCCAAATATGGTCCACAACAGTTCAATAACAGTCCACTAACAAATCAACAAGGAAGTTCAACTCAAATATCAACAAGTCATCTTAAAATCAAAAGGCACCACATAGCAACCACAATAGCAAGGATCAGACAATACAATGCAATACAATGCCATGTCATGAATGCATATCTGTCCTATGATACACATTCGCTGAATCTTAGATCGGAACCCATGGGGGCCACACGTGGACTATGTATTTGTCGAAAAAGACCTCGGCACCTCATATCGCCGGCAGAAACCTCGGCATCACATATCGCCAGCTAAAACCTCGGCATCTCATATCACCGGTAGAAACCTCAGCATAACACACCGCCGGCAGAAACCTCGGCATAATCATCACTGACCTCACATGGACCATATATCATCAAGAGTCTCATCATAGTGTCTCAGAACCAATGCACACAAGCATGTTCACGCAAATAATGAGAGAAGGATAGTGTTCACAATCACAACGCAATTCATATCAAGATAAATCATGTCACACTATCATCAAAATATCAACAACAACAGTTAATATCTCAATATATATATATACATATCAATGATGTCAATTGCCTAGTTTCCATTTCTCTACCCCTTTCATCGCAAGAAGGGTCAATCGTTTAGCAAAAGTCTCAAGTCTAGTCCCATAATCAACAATGAGCAAAATACAGGTTCAATACAATCATAATCACATCGAGACTATCATGGCAACACATCAATCTTTCAACCATATCAAGTCTATGGCCCAATCACACATTGGCCTTTCACATAGCACACAAGCCATTTTATTAACCCCACCGGTTATTATTAGATTGATTCATGCAAGAACTCACCCAACACCTCAATCCCATTACTCTCCAACACAATCAAGTAAGGAAAATTGAGATTCTAAGAGATTCACAAGGTTTTAAGAGTTCACTTGCCTTAATCGAATCGAAATCAATCAACAATCGGAGCTTTTCCCTTCCGTGAGCAATCCAAAGCATCACAATCTATTCAAATATAAAAATCCAATCACAATTCGAGTCTATCAATGCCAAAAACACGAAATTCGGAAGGAAAAGAAACAACCCCAAACTCCAATTTCGAAGACGGAACTAGAATCTGAATTTTTTTTCATAAAACCCATCCTCAAAATCATAGGAACTCAAAGGTGAAAAACCCATTTGAAAAGGAAGCTCAAACAACCCTCAATTTCCATTTTCCTCAAATTTTTGGAGTTCCATCAAAAACCCCAAAAACACACTTAAAACCCCAAATTACAATTAAAAATCATGATATAAACATTGGGTAATCAAGGCCAAGGGTTAAAATTACTTACCCACACTGATTCCCAATAAACTCATATTCAAAAATTGCCCAAGAGAGCTCCAAAATGATGAAAATGGGACATTTCTCGATTTTTACACTGCCAAGCATAATCTAACCCTCCGCGAACGCGGAGACCAAGGTCCCACTACTCCGCGAACGCGGAGAACAACACGCTGAACCCTCCGTGAATGCGGCCCCACTCCTCGAACGCGGAGGTCACAAGCCTAACCCTTCGCGAACGCGGAGGTCAAATCAAATGGCACCAGGTACAGAAAAACAACAAATTCACAAGTCTCCGAATAGGCCCTCGGAATTCGTTCGAAACCTCGTGCACACAAACCAGATATGCAACCCCACTAAAATCAACGTTCCGGACTCAATAAAACCATCGGATTTCGGATTCGAGGTATCCTTGACCCGAAACCTAATAAAGCTTCTCAAAACTAACTCAACGTCAACAACTCAAAACAAGCTTAGGGACCTCTAAAAATTCAACCAAGGCCACCCCTAGGCCTAAAATCATCTCCCGAATCCAACGGAGTTTTCGGAATCGACATCCGAGCATCGAATCTCCGAAGGTTGACCAAAGTCAACCATATGATCAAATTTCCAAAATTTTCCAACTTAAGACCTCAAATTCACAAAACAGCCCCAAAATTGACCCCATCAACTCTCTTAGGCCAAAATCCACATTTCGGAACTGATGGAATCTAAAAAATTCTCATCCGAGTCTCGAAAATCCGAATGACCTTTAAAACCACAAATTGGCAACTTAAGCCATTACAAATCAAAACTTTTCAAAAACTTCATTTTAACTCAAACTTTCACAAAACCAACTTCGAAAATATTTCAAACATGACTTGCGGCAACTCTCGGGAGGGGCAAAATGGTCATTTTGCAAAAATTACCAAAAATGTCCTTCAGGGTCATTACATTATCCACCACTAAAACCATGTTCGTCCTCGAACATAAAGTAAAAGAAAGTACCTGGAGCCTCGAAAAGCTTAGGGTATTTGGCACGCATGTCAGACTCAGACTCCCAAGTAGCCTCTCTAGATGAACGGTGACCTCGCTGCACCTTCTCTGAAGCAATCTCATTGGTCTTAAGCTTACAGACCTGCCTATCAATAATAGTTGTAGGCTCCTCCTCAAAAGTTAAATCAGGACCCAGCTCTACAGAATCAAGGGCAATCACATACGACTCATCCGGGATGTACTTCCGTAGCATAGAGACATCGAACACGGGATGCACCATCGACAAGCTAGGTGGTAGGGCCAACCTATAGGCCACCTCACCCACCCTGTCTAAGATCTCAAACGGGCCAACGAACCTAGGGCTAAGCTTGCCCTTCTTCCCGAATCGCATAACACCCTTCATGGGTGATACTCAGAGCCAAACATGGTCTCCCTCCATGAACACAAGATCACGAACTCTCCGGTTGGCATTGTTGACACCAAATTTTAGTATGATATTTCTCAAAGTTAATATTTTATTCATTAAATAGTTCAAAATATATGTTTTGCAATTTTAATGCAATTTGTCGGTAATTATCCTTATTTCTCAAAATATTAGGAATTTTATCGGTTAATCCTGTTTAGATTATTTTTTGGTCACAACCGGTTTGAATATGTTCAAATATTTATTCCGTTTGATTAAATCATTATTTTTTGTTAAATTGCATTTTTATATGTCGTTGGTTACATTTGTTACATTTTTAATATTCATTTTATTCGTTACATTTTTTTATATTCATTTTAATATTTTTGCGCAATCTAAGAAATTCATTCAAATATGGATAATATTTCATACACAGACATTTTATTAACGGGGGGTTTTGGCCCATGGTTTTAAGATAATGATATTGTACTATTAATGGTTTTCAATTTTCTATTTATGCAATAGCTTGGTTATTAAGTTAGGAGTGGTGGATAAGATTTTAGGGGTAATTTTCAGATTTTTAGTGTTTAATAAATTCTTTTAGTGTTAATAATTTTTCGATGACAAGCTCACCGGAGTTCTGCCAGAATCCGACGAGTCCACCACCAAAAACCCCCTTTGTTTCTTTTTCCAGATAAACATCAGCCCAAACAATACCAGACCCACCACTGTTTCGAACAACAACCATCAAATCTTCCCTTTTCCATTCTTTTTCGGCCAACAAACCAAACCTCCACAACCACCGATCAAGACCATCGTTTCCTTTCTCCTTTTCCTAACTCCGGCGAACCACCCCAAAACCACCAGCAACTCAACACAACTCCCGGTCCCCTTCTGTTTTTCCCTTTCACTATTTTTTCTTTTGATTTTGCAGATCTCATGTGAACCAACAGCTCAGGTGCAGCTCCGACGCACCAACTCCGGCGAAACCCCAGTCATCGGTGAGCTCCAAGCTCTGTTTACAACAAACAACGAACCACCATCAAACTTCCACCCTCCTCCCATCTTTTCCAACGAAAGCGAGCAGACAACAATAGCGACTAGTGAACTCCATCTCCGGCGAAACCCAGCGAGCTCCGAGCTCTATTTTCGGCGAGGTTTATTACTCCAACATCCTTTGTTTATCTTGTTTCTAGTTCTTCAGTTCTTCATTGTGTTTCTTTTACCTCTTATTTGAGAAAATATTTTGGAAGTGTTGCTTAATTTTTATAAAATTGTTGTTATTTGGTGGAGCTCTTATTGCGTCGATTCTATATTATATTGTTGCTCTATTTTTTTAAAAAATCTGGATGGAGTAATTGAGGCTCAACAAATTTTTATTTCTCGTATTTTTGTTCAAGTTTGTTGTTATTACTTTTTTATTGTTGATATTTATAAATGTTGTTAGTTTTGGTTGTTCATTAGTGATGGTGAACCTTTCCAGGCATCCCTTTTGTTCACTAATTGTGGATTTGTCATTATATATATATATTTAATTAATTTCTAAATTATTATGTTGACTTTTGATAATTATGTTATATTTTTAGGTTGGCAATTCTTAGATTTGTTTCACATGTTTAGCCACTGTTTGTTTATTACTTCATTATTGCTACACTTTTTTTTATGTCAATTGTTCAATTTTTGTTTCGTTATTTATCAATTGTTCCGTTGTACTTTATCTTTTCTTGCTATTTTAAAAATAATTTGGTTATTTGTTGTTTAGCGTTCTGACCCTTTTTTAAATCATTTTATTTGTTTGCCTTATCATGTTATTTGTTAAAATTGGCCAATGAAAAAATCTCTCCGTCGGTTTTAGAGGCCTCCCTAATGTTAATAGACGGAAATTTAGTTTAAATTTATATTCTTTATTTGTTAAAATTGAAGAAATAACCGTCGATTTTCAAGGCCTCCCATGTTCATAAGACGGATTGTTATTTTTATATTATTATTTGATTCATTTGTTTTTATTTTTATTTTTTTTATTTGTTACTAACACTTTTACTAAGTGTCTTTACATGTACTCGGAGTTGCTTTCCAAGGAAGCTATTCGAATGAAATTCGAATCATATTTTTTATTCAATGTTGTATATATTATTGACGTTAGGCAAATTTAGGCCGTTTCTTGTATTATTGCTTTACTTTATTATTTGTATATATTGCATGTTTATTATACTTGTATATTGTGTTATCTCCTTCTCAGTTTGAAAAAAAATGAATTCAGTCAGGACCCACAATTATAGATTCTGAAGGACGCCTAATACCTTCCCTTCGGAATAACTTGAACCCTTACCTAGAATCTATTAGTTTCGTAGACGTTATTTTTCTTTAATTTTTTGTCGGTTTCCTAGTTTTCCTAAAATTAGGTGGCGACTCCCTTTAAACCCCTTTTAAACCCTTTTTTCCTAAAAAATTGTTTTATTCTTTTAAATTCTTTTAAATTTGAACTAGTTATTATTTTTTTGAATCACCGCGACGTTGCTTCTTTTTAGGGATGTCAACGAGCATAACTCTTCTGCCGACTCTGAGCGGTCAACAACCTACTCTGAATCACACGAACCTGATCCATGGCATCTCTAAGCATGTCTGTGTCTAAGGAATCCATCTCCGCCGGATCAAACCACCCAATTGGTGATCTACACCGTCTGCCATACAAAGTCTCAAATAGAGCCATCTGAATGCTGGAATGATTAATGTTGTTATAGGCAAACTTTGCTAGGGGCAAATGCTGATCCCACCTAGCAACAAAGTCAATCACACAAGCACGGAGCCTGTCCTCAAGCACCAGAAGAGTCCGCTAAGACTGGCCATCAGTCTGAGGGTGAAAGGTTGTGCTCATGTCTAGCCGAGTACCCAAACCATGCTGTAAAGCTCTCTAGAAATGCGAGGTGAACAAGGAACCCCGATCCGAGACTATAGATACCGGCACTCCATGAAGTCTAACAATCTGACTGATATAGAGCTGGGCTAACTTCTCCGTTGTATACTTCACCCAAACTGAAATGAAATGAGTGAACTTAGTCAGCCTATCAACAACCACCTAAATAGAATCATAACCACCCACGGTGGTAGGCAAACCCACAACAAATTCCATAGTGATCCGCTCCCACTTCCAAGTAGGAATGAGCATCCTCTGGGACACACCTCCTGGCCGCTGGTGCTCACACTTGACCTGTTAACAGGTCAAACATCTAGACACAAAGTCCATTATGTCTCTATTCATACCACACCACCAGTAGTGTTGACTCAGATCATGATACATCTTCGTTGTCCCCGGATGGATATAATATCTAAAGCAATGAGCCTTCTCTAGAATCAGTCTAATAAATTCACCCACCTTGGGCACACAAATCAAGCCTCTAATCCTCAAAACTCCATCGGAATCAAGTGTAGCTTCCTTGGCTTCACCTCTCCTCACCTTATCTTGAATGAGACACAACTTCTCACCCTCGAACTGGTGCTCACGAATCTGCTCAACTAAGGAAGAACAGGCCTCAATGAATGCAATCAAACCACCGCTCTCCTCAGAAACCTTCAACCTAACAAAATTGTTGGCTAACCTCTGAACATCCCTAGCCAAGGGCCTTATATCAACACTGATCGCGGCGAGACTCCTCATACTAGGAGTTTTCCTACTCAAAGCATCGGCCACCACATTGGCCTTCCCAAGATGGTACATAATGGTCATATCGTAGTCCTTCAGTTACTCAAGCCACCTGCACTGTCTCAAGTTCAGATCCCTCTGACTGAAAATGTAATGAAGACTCCGATGATCGGTGAAAACCTCACAATGAACCCCATACAAGTAATGCCGCCACAACTTAAGCACAAATACCACCGCATCAAGCTCTAAATCGCGAGCAGGGTAGTTCTTCTCGTGAGCCTTCAACTATCTAGAAGCATAGGCAATAACTTTCCCCTTTTGCATCAACACACCTCCAAAACCAACTCCGGAGGCATCACAATATACGGTAAAACCCATATCCTTCTTGGACAAGGTCAATACAAGAGCAGAAGTCAACAAAGCCTTGAGCTTTTGAAAGCTCTCCTCGTACTCATTAGACCAATGAAAATCTACAATCTTCTGAGTCAATCTAGTCAATGGCGCTGCAATGGTGGAGAAACCCTGCACAAATCGTCGATAGTAACCTGCTAGCCCCACGAAACTCTGAATCTCAGAAGAAGTAGTAGGCCTCGTCCAGCCCTTCACTGCCTCAATCTTGGTTGGATCAACCCAAACACCCTCCTTGGATACCACGTGTCCCAAAAAAGCCACAGACTCGAGCCAAATCTTGCACTTGGAGAACTTGGCGTACAACTTGTGCTCTCTCAAGGTTTGAAGTACCGATCTCAGATGACGAACGTGATCCTCTTCGGTCTGGGAATATATTAGGATATCATCAATGAAAACAATCACGAAGAAGTCCAAATACGGACAGAACACTCCGTTCATCAACTCCATAAATGCTGCAGGGGCGTTAGTCAACCCGAACGACATCACCAAGAACTCATAGTGGCCATAACGAGTCCGGAAAGCTGTCTTAGGAATATATGATGGCCTAATCTTCAACTGGTGATAGTCGGACCTCAAATCAATCTTAGAAAACAATGCCGCACCCTGAAGCTGATCCAATAAATCATCAATGCGAGGAAGAGGATACTTGTTCTTGACAGTTACCTTGTTCAACTGTCTATAATCAATGCACATCTTCATGGAACCATCTTTCTTCTTAACAAATAGAACCGGTGATCCCCAAGGTGACACGCTAGGGCGAATAAACCCCTTGCTCAACAAATCCTGCAATTGATCCTTCAACTCAGCCGAAGCCATACGATACGGGGCAATAGAGATGGGCTTAGTGCCCGGCTCCAAGTCAATAGCAAAATCGATGTCTCTATCCGGAGGAACACCAGGAAGATCAGTAGGAAACACATCAGCAAACTCCTGAACCACAGGAATGGACTCCATGGGAGGTGGCTCAACACTAGTATCCCGAATAAAGGCCAAAATAGGACAAACACCCTATGTTAATCGATCTCTGGGCTCGGATGTAGGAAATCACCTTACTAGGGTAAAAACCACTAGTACCCTTTCACTCAACCCTCGGAACACCAGGCATCGCTAGGGTAACTATCTTAGCATGACAATCCAGAATCGCATGATAAGGAGAAAGCTAATCCATCCCCAAAATCACAACAAAATCTACCTATCTCCAGAATAATCAAGTCTACCCAAGTGTCGTACCCAACCAATGAAACAAGACATGATCGATACACAGGATCCACCACTAAGGGCTCACCCACGGGTGTAGAAACATGCACAGGCACAATCATATGATCACATACCAAATCAAACTCAGATGCAAAGTAGGTAGACACATAGGAGAAAGTAGACCCTGGATCAAACAACACAGAAGCAAGTTGATGACATATTGGAACAATACCTGTGATAACTGCATCAGAAGACTCAGCCTCGGGTCTCCCCGGAAAAGCATAACACTGAGCCCCTCTACCACTACCAGTCTGAGTTGAACCTCTGTCGCCACGCTGAGCCACAACTCCACCACCTGAAGCTCTACCGCCCCTACTAGCTGACTGACCCCTGCCCGGCCTCTAGCTGGAGGCATTGAATCTCTCTTTAGAGCTGCAGAATAAGTACGATGGGCCCTGAATGAGTCTGAAGAGGACACTGCCGCATCAGCTGACCCGGATCCCCACAAGTAAAACAAGACCTTGGAACAGTGATCTATTGAGATGGTCTAGATGAAGTACCACAACCACCCTGGCTAGAACCATGAGAGCCGCGGGACACCTGTCCCCCTTCGGCCGCTGGCATGGAAGCATGAACTGGCCTCTGACGCTGAGAGGAAGTACCACCTTTCTGAGAACCCTTGCCTCCAAACGAGGCACCAGAAAACTGACCACTAGAACTAGCCCTCTTGGAGTCTCCAAACTCCTCTCAAACCATCAACTCAGCCTCCCTAGCGATACTCACAATGGATTGAAAGGAAGCACTCTCACGGGATAATATAAAAACATATGATCTGAGGGAGAGGTTCAAACCCCTAACAAACCTGCAGACCCTTTCCTCCTCATCAGGAATCGCAGACGCGGCATGACGAGACAGCTGACAGAAACGCACCTCATACTCGGTAACTGACATGATGCCTTCAGTCAAGCACTAAAATATCTGCCTGCTCTCCTCACGCACACTCCAAGGTATGAAACGATCACGAAAAGCACTAGCAAAAGCATCCCACTCAATCGGAGGAGACCCTATCGGCAAGGACTCTACCCAAGACCTCCACCACTCCCTGGCTGGCCCACGGAGCTGAAGAGCAACAAAACGAACACCCCTAGCATCTACCATCCTCACTGCACCAAGCATCTCGCGGCAAAAGTCAGAAACTCATGTGCATCATCACTCTTACCACCATGAAATAGGGGTGGTCTCATCTTTTGAAACCTCTCATAACACTTCTGGTCCTCTACCGTAAAAACCATATATGAATCCTCCTGTGCACCAACAACCGGCACTGGAACCAAAGGCGGCTAACCCACCGAATCCTGAACAACTGGAACCTAATGCTTCTCTAGGGTCTGTGCCCCTGCTCTGGTCTATGAACCCTGAGGCGTGCCTGCAACACCCTGAGTAAAACTCTCCATCACTCCCAACATCCTCAATAAAGTCTCCTGAAAGAACGGTGCTGAGCAACTTGGAGGAGCCTAATCTTGGCCAACCTCAACCTGTGGCTCTGGAGAAGCCTCTCGACCACAGCCTCCAGCAGGTGCCGCTCTTCGGGCACGACCTTTACCACGTGCTGCCCCATGAGCACGGCCCCTAACTCGGGCTCTACCCCGACCTTAGACTAGGGCCTCAACAGCTGCCTCGGGGACTGCCTTCCCTCTATCGCTCGAAACTGAAGCTCTGGTCCTCGGCATTCGCCAAAACAACACGCGACACCAAGCACAAGCGATAGAACCACGCACGATAAAAGAGAATGAATGAAGAAGTTTCCTAACAATTTTCATAGCCTCTCGAAGATAAGTACAGACGTCTCCGTACCGATCCTCGAGACTCTACTTAGACTTGGCTTGTACACGTGAGACCTATGAAAACCTGGGCTCTGATACCATTTTTCATGACCCAAAACCGAGTGTGATGGCACTTATCCTATCCCACCAGAAAAAATAAGCCTAAAATCCAACAAGCGAAAGAAAGTAACAGAAATACGAAAGAAATAACCGAAAGGCGGAAGACTTCATCTATTAAACCAAACCCAAGACTGGTTATCACATGTATAAGCCTCTATTACAAAATTCAAAACAAAACTTCAAGTCTCAATTTCTGTGTCTCAAATAGAACAAACATAAATAAAAGGCCGAGAGAGGGATTGCCGGCATCAACAGCTACCTCTCAAGTATCCTCAACGAGCCAGGGAGAAAGGGAGAGAAGCTAGATCACGGTCCTGGCTCGGGTCCTACACAAGTATAGAAGCAAGGGTGAGTACCAAACAACACGGTACTCAGCAAATCAACAAATAAAACAAAGCAAAGCTAAAAGAATCACGAAACCCCGACTTCCAATCGAACCTCCAATAACTACAACCTGCACAAAAATTCAGCCCAACCTAACAGATTCTCAAGTCATAGATCCAATGATACAAATCAACAATAGATCCTCAACAAATCAGTGATATATCCAAATACGGTCCACAACAGTTCAATAACAGTCCACTAACAAATCAACACGGAAGTTCAGCTCAAATATCAACAAGTCATCTCAAAATCAAAAGGCACCACATAGCACCACAATAGCAAGGATCAGGCAATACAATGCAAAACAATGCCATGTCATGAATGCATGTCTGTTCTATGATACACATCCGCTGAATCTTAGACCGGAACCCATGGGGGCCACACGTGGACCATGTATCCGTCGAAAAAGACCTCGGCACCTCATATCGCCGGTAGAAACCTCGGCATCACATATCGCTGGCTAAAACCTCGGCATCTCATATTGCCGGCAGAAACCTCGGCATCACATACCGCCGGCAGAAACCTCGGCATCACACACCGCCGGCAGAAACCTCGGCATAATCATCACTGGCCTCACATGGACCATATATCATCAAGAGTCTCATCATAGTGTCTCAGAACCAATGCACACAAGCATGTTCACACAAATAATGAGAGAAAGATAGTGTTCACAATCACAACGCAATTCATATCAAGATAAACACGTCACACTATCATCAACATATCAATAACAAAGTATCTCAATGGCCTCAATATATATATATATATATATATATATATATATATATATTAATGATGTCAATTGCCTAGTCTCCATTTCTCTACCCCTTTCATCGCAAGAAGGGTCAATCGTTTAGCAAAAGTCTCAAGTCTAGTCCCATAATAACCAATGAGTAAAAGACAGGTTCAACACAATCATAATCACATCGAGACTATCATGGCAGCACATCAATCTTTCAACCATATCAAGTCTATGGCACAATCACACATTGGCCTTTCACATAGCACACAAGCCATTTTATTAACCCCGCCGGTTATTATTAGATTGATTCATACAAGAACTCACCCAACACCTCAATCCCATTACTCCCCAACACAATCAAGTAAGGAAAATCGAGATTCTAAGAGATTTACAAGGTTTTAAGAGTTCATTTGCCTTAATCGAATCGGAATCAATCAACAATCAGAGCTTTTCCCTTCCGTGAGCAATCCAAAGCAACACAATCTATTCAAATATAAAAACCCAATCACAATTCGGGTCTATCAATGCTAAAAATACGAAATTCAAAAGGAAAGGATGAAACAACCCCAAACTCCGATTTCGAAGACGAAACTAGAATCCAAAATTTCTTTCATAAAACTCATACTCAAAATCATAGGAATTCAAAGGTGAAAACCCCATTTGAAAAGGAAGCTCAAACATCCCTCAATTTCCATTTTCCTCAAATTTTTGGAGTTCCATCAAAACCCCCAAAAACACACTTAAAATCCCAAATTCCAATTCAAAATCATGATATAAACATTGGGTAATCAAGGCCAAAGGTTAAAATTACTTACCCACACTGATTCCCAATAAACTCCTCTTCAAAAATCGCCCAAGAGAGCTCCAAAATGATGAAAATGGGACATTTCCCGATTTTTACACTGCTAGGCATAATCTAACCCTCCGCGAACGCAGCTAACTTACTCCGCAAACGCGGAGACCAAGGTCCCACTACTCCACGAACACGGGTCCCATTCTGCGAACGCGGAGAACAATACGCTGGACCCTCCGTGAACATGGCCCCACTCCACGAACACGGAGGTCACAAGCCTAACCCTCCGCGAACGCGGAGGTCAAATCAGCTGGCACCAGGTTCATAAAAACAACAATTTCACAAGTCTCCGAATGGCCTCTCGGGATTCGTTCGGAACCCCGTGCACACAAATCAAATATGCAATCCCACTAAAATCGACGTTTCGGACTCAATGGAACCATCGAATTTCAGATTCGAGGTCTCCTTAATCCGGAACCCGATAAAGCTCCTCAAAACTAACTGAAGCCTCAACAACTCAAAACAAGCTCGGGAACCTCTAAAAATTCAACCAAGGCTCTCCCTAGGCCCAAAATCATCCCCCGAATCCAACGGAGTTGTCGGAATTGACATCCGAGCATCGAATCTCCGAATGTTGACCAAAGTCAATCATATGATCAAATTTCCAAAATTTTCCAATTTAGGACCTCAAATCCACGAAACAGCCCCAAAACTAACCTCGTCAACTCTTCTAGGCCACAATCCACATTCCAGAACTGATGGCAACTTAAGCCATTACAAATCAAAACTTTTCACAAACTTCATTTTAATTCAAACTTTCACAAAACCAACTTTGGAAATATTTCAAACATGACTCTGGGCAACTCTCGGGAGGGGCAAAATGGTCATTTTGTAAAAATTACCAAAAATGACCTTCGGGGTCATTACACTATATTAGATTCGTAGAAGAATAGTTCGGATACATAGAATGAACAAATTAGATACATCTAATCATTAACTATATATCAGATACATAGAATAACAATTTAGATACATAGAATGAACATATAAGATACACACAAATTTGATTTTTTGAAATTTTCTGAAGTTTTTAAACCCATGATTTTCACCTTAATTTATGTCTTTCAATTACATTCCTTATTTAAGTACACTTAAATATATGTATCTAATTAATATATATCTGAGATATATGTATCTAAATGCGCAAGATACATGTATCCAAGGTGTGAATTATGGTAGGATTAGTAATATTGCAAACTCACGGGAAAAGAGGTAATTAGCTCCTAAACTAGTGGGATTTGTGTTGTTTACCCAACATTCAAATTGAGCATATCATTTTTGTTCTTTGGATTAAAAAATATTTAAGTGAAGCATACAACGGGAAAACACAATTAACCTTTATTTTTATCCGTTATTACGGATGCAAAGAAACTTATTTAGCAGGAGTTTGGCCATGAAAATCTAATATTTTTTATTTTATTTAAAAATTTAAAGTTAGAGTTGTGTTTAATTAGACTTTTTGCAAAGAATATTTACAATTTGAATATATTTTTCTAAATATGATCTACACCCGCAATTTCTAAAAACTTGCAAAATTACCCAACTTGACTAATTTACATGAAATATACAATCAAATCTATTCTAAAGGAGTAATATCTCAAAATGGATAGTTACATAATGCTACAGTAATTTCCCTAGATAGTCACCAATGTTTGGAAAATTACCTAGTAATATCACTTTTGTTTGTTTTAGGACTACAATATCACCAACTTTACATATTTTCCTTAAAATATACTTGACACAAAAAAGCATATTTCTCTCTCCTAGTGGATGTCATGTCACATTATTCTTTTTTTATTAATAATAATAAAATTTAACTTTTTAAAATAATCCATATGTTCTCCTTGGTAAAAATAATAATTGCATAACGCAAAGTGAACATTTTTAAACAACTCATATTTGTTTTCTGTTATTACGGTTAACATTAGTTATTTATTTAAATCATTTACCAAATCATTCATTCTTTAAGTTCTTAAAGAATATGCAAGGTGAATATTAAAAACAAGTAAAAGTGAACGAAAAAAGAAAAAAAAGTGACGTTAGAGAACAGTTTTCCCGTACTCATAAAAAATCAAGAGTATTATATCAACTAATTCATTTTACGGACTTTTTTTCTAGCAACTATTCCCTCCATCTATTTTTATTTATTCATTACATTATAAATAATTATTAATTATTTACTTGTTTACTTTAGAAAATCAAGTTATAACTTAATTCCTAATTCACTCTTATTATTAATTATAGTCATTTGCCAATGCATTTTTCAAAATGTTAAATTTATTATATTTAGAGATGGATATAGTAAAATTATCTTTATTATTTCTTAAGAGATGTCAAATTAATACTGAACAAGTAAAGATGTAAAGATGGACGGAAGGAGTAGAAATTAAAATTCCCCTATAGAGAGATTTTAGAACTAAAATAATTATAATAAGCGCAATTTAAAAAAAAATAAAAGAAAAAAAATTATTATTAAAAAAAAGAGAATAATATGAGATAGCATCCCATTAAAAGTGTGCACTTTGCATATTCTTTAAGAAATTAAAGAATGAACGATTTGAGAAATGATTTAGAATAAATAATTAATGTTAAATGTAATTATAGAAAAAAAATGTATATCTCTTAATAAGTAAACACCTAAAAATGATAAATAATTTAGATTTTTTTTTTACTGAATATAGCATATGAGTTATTTTAAAAAGTTGATTTTTTAAATAAAAAATGAATAATGTGATATGGCATCCCATTAGAAGAGAGAAGAATGTTTTTTGGTGTCAAGTATATTTTGACGAAAACATACAAAGTTGCGTGATATTGTAGTCCTAAAACATACATAAGTGATATTATTAGGTAATTTCTCAAACATGGGTGACTATCTAGGGAAATTACTCTATAATGCTATAGATTAGATCCCCAAGGACAAGCTATAACATACTATTACAAATATTTTTTCAATTTATTTGAAAATATTGAAGTTGGAATTGAATACGAAGTTGTATTTTCTTTAGGGATTTTACACAAATCTAATAGTGTTAAGAGCTAATTACATCCTATCCCTACCCTTTTCCAAATTATAAAAAACTCTTAAAATTGGTGAAATCTGAATACATCCCAAAAAAATGTCCTGATACATCGTATCCCGATTTCAGATACGTCGCTTATTGTCCCGATACATCGCGTCTCGATTTCGGATTACATCACTCAACGTCCCGATACATCGCGTAAAGTGATGTATCCGATCGATATTTAGTGTAAAATGATGTATCCAAGAATAAAAGAAAGTAGCAATTTTTGTAATTTTTTTCAAATGGTAGGAAATTTTAGCAACTCATGACTAAGTAAGCATATAGAGGCTGAATTTGATCCGAGATCATTACTCCCATCATGATATTGTTGGAAAACTATATGCACAGCGGAAGCATACCCAGAATCATACTGCTTACATGAATAATAGATAACAAATATACATTTATGCTAGAACACATATAAACATGCTAGAACGCATAAACTTGCTGAAATTTAATTCAAAAATTACCTCTTGAAGCGTGAACAAATATCTTCAAGAGAATCCACAAGTTAGACAGACCTTCAAGCGAATCCACAATCTTCTACAGTTGGACAGCAGTTCTATGGTCTTAAACAATGATCCCAAGTTCACATCCGAAGTCTCTTAATACTTGGGTGGGCAAGTATCAATAGAAACCTTATTATTAGTTTTTCTAGGTTAGGAGAATCCCTATTTATAGAGATTTCCTCCCAATCCAAAGAGGAGAAGAAAACCCAGTTTTCTTATAATTCCTTTTCCCATAGGATTCTGAGTTCTAGTTAATTATGGGCACTGGAGGGACCACAGAGTTTATTACTGAGGCTTCCGATTATGGAAATAATTCCAAAAATTAATTTGAATTATTCTTACCATAATAAATTACAAATCATTCCACTAAAAATTCGTAATTGCACTCCTCTATTTATATTTCGAAATTCTCCATTAAACACTTATGTAATTCCCCATGTTAAGATTACAGATACTAATCAATAAATTAAATTATTGATGAATTTAATTCAATGATTAATTTCCTTTAGAGCACTGCTTAACTTATTTCATATGTCGGATTCATAAATCCACTTGCAAGGTTTGACACGATGAAAACTTATAAGCTTCTCAAAAAAAGGCATATCATCAATCTCTATATCGAGACATGGATTCCATCAACTAACTTATTATTTCACCAATATATATTATTATCATCCAATCTACTAGGCATATTGACCCATCTCAGAATCTCACCTTTTAATAAATCAAAACGATAAGTAGCATATACAGATCATAATAGTTATATCAGGATTAAGAATATAAGTACATTTAATAGTTTATAGAGTATGTTTTTGTCAGTCAGTCTAAAACAACTATCTCTACTCGGTCCTGTTCAATACATACAAAATGCACTAGCACAAGAAGTTGAAACTACACTGTTTCCGTAATCAAGATAAAATACATATAATCTTGTGCTACAATCGTACCGATGGCATGTCCAATTTCCATCTCAGATTGTGAACAAAAAACTTTATACTTATAAGAACCGATGATTTAATCCTCTGTGTATAAGCTAAAACTCTATACATTAAATCATCTACTATGTAAGTAAACAGACACCATAAACGAATATATGATCTATTAAAACCAAATATATAAATTATTCTATAATAAATACTATATATAAATACATGGTTAATAGTATATATCCCACCAGACATATAGCACTATTTTAAAGTAATCTAGCAATGATTTGGTGTCAACTATTATGATTAAATTCATCAAGTAGTATAATCTAAACTAATAGCATACTTTATCCAATACGATCATCTCACTATACATACAGATTTTTCACCATATGTTCACTTTAGAGGTACACGAAGCAACATTTAACATTTCATTCTCTTTGCGAAAACAATCTTTATGTAGAAGCATTTGGAAGGGATTTTATGTTCATTTCATTGGCAGAAACAATCCATTCTATTACAAATTTCGAGAAATCAAATTAGTGTTTACAAAGTACTCTCTCCGAATTATTTTACCTGTCGTTCTTATAAATAATAGATGGTCCAAAATAATTGTTATTTTAGAAAATCAAGTTATGATTGAATGCATTCTTCCCGTAAAAATTACCGATTCCACATATTATAATTCCTCGCCCCTTCATATTGATAAAAAGACAATGGCCCCTATTATAAAAAAATATGGTTTGCTTACATATGTTTGTTTCCTGCGATACTCCCACTCCCAGTCCCATCCATTGTTAATTATTTGATAGGTTATAATAAAGTCTCTTCCTATTTTCACCTTTCTTCTATTCTCTTTCTTTTAAATAATTTGATATATTTGTCGTCTTCTAATGGGTCTTGTCATCTTTTTATATTTTATAACAGTTCTTGATTCCTTTGATATGAAAGTTTGTCTCATCCTATTCAACTATGTTTTGGGAGATTAATAGCTAATGCTACCTAGTCCTTTACTTTTACTATATTTGCACTTTTGATAATGTGATACAAATACTGTCGGTATCATAATATGCACTTTTCTATCCGGAAATGAGGAGTATCTTAGCGGAAGCCGTTACGTCAGCTCATTTTATCATCCATTAAATTTAATTGGAATTTATATTCGTTGAGGTAATTAGGTTCTTTGAAATAATTTGACATATTTGTCGTCTTCCAATGGATCTTGCCTTTTTTTTTATACTAGGAGGGGAGTGCCCGTGCAAGGCATGGACGAGTTTTTGTTTTCGAATGTAAATAAAGAAGGCATCATTAAATTAAATATTAACATAATGTGTTTTGTGGAAATGTTATACAGGAAGTTTGCTAGAAGGGGGATAAAACAAATATTAACAGTGCGGTTGCATATAAGCTTTTGAACTCGTCAACATGCCCCCTTTCATTAATAAGGGGCAATTTGGTCATTTTTTATATTCTTCCCTTTAATTTGTTTATGTTTTCTGTTAATTATATATATAAAAACTTCGTAAAAAGTACTATAAATCACAATAATAAACAACTTAAAATATTTAAAAGGCATATAAAAAATTCGTCTGACTCTCGAAATTTTACTTGTGCCACATATAATAATTGGAACAATAAAGGAATTAGTAACATATATTATTTTTAAATGGCGTGAAAAGTATTATAAATCACAATAATTAATAACTTAATAATTTAAAATACATATAAAAAATCTATTATTGCCACATAAATTGGGATAAAAAGAATAACATATATTATTGAAAATTACATTAAAAAAATTATAAATTATAATAATTAACAACTTTAAATATCTAAAAAAAATTCTAAAAATTAATTGACCCTCCAAAATTTATCTGTCACAAAAATTGAAACAAAAAAAAACTATATGTTGGGTCCGTGCTAGCACGGGCTCTTGTAACTAATATTATTTAGAGATAAAATTTATATATATATATATATATATATATATATGTGTATTTATTAAATTCCTTTTGTGATAGGGTAGATATATTTGACTCCAAGAATGAACATGCTATGAAATTAAAACATTACTACCTAACATTCAACTTTTTACGCAACTCCTCTCTATCTAATTCCTATCTACATATATAGCTCTTGGAATAACAATTACTCCAATAATTATATTCTATCCTTTTTAATTTGTTCAAAAATTTAAGATAGTAAAAAAAAATTTGAATTTTGTGATTTTAATTAAACTAAAGAAATGTTGAATGTATCAAAATGTCATTTAATCTTGTAGTCTTAAATCACAATTCTCAGTATTAGGTGTAGCCTACTAATAACAAGCTATTTTGGAATTTGGAAATGTGTATCCAAGATTCATAAATGCTATATACCAGTCCTTCCCACTGAGATATGCTTGCAAGTTAAAAGTTGTTGACTGAGAGTTGTAACTAAAATGCCCCACAACTCAACGGAGCTCGTACTAGCATTTAAGAAAAGATTCAATTTTTGCACGTTAGTTACCATTATTATTAAGTTGTGAACTAATTCTTGTTATAGAAATTTGTTTGTACTTACATTATAATAAATGATATAAATGTGTAAATACTCTAAGCATATCATGGAATGGTGACGTTTTGATGAGACTATAATACAAAATTATGAGTCGGAAAAAGTAAGACTATATATATATATAGTTTTCTTCTTAGTCAAGTTTTATCTCAATTGAATTTTTCTGATAAGGTTTTTATTAGTAAAAGCAATACAGAATCAAATATTAAGAAAAAAAGAGAATGAGCTGAGGTACAGAAGAAAGCTTCTTCATATCTGTGAAGAATAGTTATACAAAGTGTGGAATGAATTATTTGGAGAATCAACCAATTGTTCTTCCTTATATACAATCCTACAAGAACCTTCTAGTGACAGTTATATACTATTTTAACTAACTAACAAACTTACAGAATCTGTTAGAAAATATGTACAACTAACTATAACTAACACACACTCAAATCCAGCTAAGTTACTGCTCCAACTTTCTCACTCTCCCTCAAGCTGGCAGGTATGAATATATTCAGAATGCCCAACTTAGATATTAAGTATTCATGCTGTGATCTAAACAACCCCTTTATCATAATGTCTACTTGTTCTTCATGTGTTTCTAAGTATAGTGGTTTGATCAGTCCCTTTTGAATCTTCTCTTTGATAAAATAACAGTCTGTTTCAATATGTTTGGTCCTCTCATAATATATTGAGTTTGCTGCTATCTACAAAGCTACTTTACATCACAAAAAAGATTCACTGGCATCTCCAGTTCTTCCCCTAGTTCTTTGAATAATGCCACCAACCATACCAGTTCTGAAACATTGGAAGCCATGCTTCTGCATTCTGATTCTACTGAGCTTCTGGATATTGTTTGTTTGTTTTTTTGATCTCCATGGTATAAAAGAATCTATTTGCTTAATTAAAATATTTGTCACAAATCTTCTTATATTTGGGCATGATTGCCAATCTGCATCACAATATGCTACCAATTTGTTTTCTTTCCTGCTGCTCATTAATATTCCGATAACATGTTGTCTCTTTACATATTTAACCATCTTGATTGCTACCTCTATATGTGACTTCTTTGGATTCTGTAGAAATTGGCTCAGCGTTTGTAATGCAAACCCAATATCTGGCCTTGTTAGTGTCAAGTACAACAGTCTTTCAATCAATCTCTGGTATGATCCTACATCTGTTAAAATGTGATCATTTCTAACTCTTCCTGCCTTATCCACTATTGTTGTTGGCAGCTTTAGATTAGGAAACCAGTCAATCCCAATTCTTCTATTATTTTCCAGAGCATAGTTTCTCTGGTTCATTAAAATCCTTTTGGATGATCTGCTGAATTCAATTCTCAGAAAATATCTCAGAGTTCAGAGATCTTTGATCTTAAACTTGACATGTAGTTCTTCCTTGGTATGTTCAACCAGCCTTAGGTCACTACCAGCTACCAACATATCATCTACATATCCTAAAACAACCACAATATGTCCAATATGGTGTCTCTTAGTAAACAAAGAATGATCCAAACTACTTTGTATGAAACCAGAGTCTATTAATGCATCAATGAGTTTCACATTCCACTCTCTGCTAGCTTGCTTGAGACCATATAGAAATTTTACTAGCATGTACATCAATCTTGACTTCTCCCCTGACTATAAAAACCTTCAGGTAGTGTCATATATACTTCATCAAATAAGTCCCCTTGCAGAAAAAGCATTATAAACATCTAGCTGATGAATATGCCAACCAGAAGCAGCAACAATGGACAAAAAACTTCTTATAGTGACTATTTTAACAACTGGGGTCCTGATAATCCAGGCCAGCCTTTTGATTATAACCCTTGGAAACTAGTCTTGCCTTGTATCTCTTTATTTCTCCATTGGCTTTGTATTTCACCTTGTACACCCATCTATACCCAATTGAGACTTTTCTAATGTCACTAACATCCATGTTTAATTATCCTTAAGTGCCTTGATTTCTTCTTGCATGGTTGTGATCTCGTTGGGATCTACACAAGCCTCCTGATACGTTTGAGGTTCAAGAGAAATCATTAATATAGGTCTGATATTGTTTGGCATAGCTCAAACTTTGGGACAATAGATAGAGATTAGATTCAATGGCAACATTGATAATGAAATCAGTCATCCAAGTTGGCAATTTCCTTGGTTTGGTAAAATGCCTTGTGTTTGCAGGTGGTGAAACATGTACTGCAGGCTCAGACACTATAATATGAGCTTCAGGGACTACAGGGTTCTGATGTGTTTGAAGTGGAGCATCAACCTATGAAGCCTAAACAGGAGGAATATCTGGAACATCATCATCAAGAGGTCCTGCAGAATTATCTAGGAATATATGATGAGAGAAAGAGGGAGCCTTAAAAGGAAAATTGTCATTTTTAAAGATCACATCTCTGGAAGTGAAAAAGGAATGAGTGTCCAGGTTATACAAGACATAACCTTTGGTCAGCTCATAATATCCCATATGTACTGCAGTCACTGCTCTTGCTATGAATTTGTCCCCATATGGCAAGTTCTTAGCATAACATAAACTACCCAAGGTTCTGAAGTGATCATCAATTGTACATTTGCATTCATGAAACATTTCAAAAGGTGTTTTCCCTTTTAAGACTTTAGAGGGCAATTTATTCATCATGTAAACAGCTCATAAGACACAATGACCCTAGAATTTTAAAGGGATAGAACCTTGAAACCTGACAACTCGGGCTAACTCCAAAGTGTTTCTGTATTTTCTTTCCACCACCCCATTTTGTTGTGGGGTGTAAACACAAGACTTTTGATGGAGAACTCCATGAGATTCAAACAAGGTGTCAAATTCAGTACCATTATATTATCTCATAACCTTGATAGCTTTAACAAATTGAGTCAAGACTAGTGTAATGAAGTTTCTCAAGACTACTACAACATCACACTTGAACTTTAACAAAAAAAAATACAAATCATGCAAGAATAATCATCCACAATTGTTAAGAACAGTTTATTGCCATCAAAAGGTACATGAAAACGTTCCCATACATCCAAATGCAGTAAATAAAAAACAGAAACATCTCTAGTATCACTATCAGGAAAGGGTAGCCTAGTTTGTTTAACAAGTGGACAAATTTCACAAATACTGAGTGTTTGCTTACAATTATCAT
The DNA here is from genome assembly GCA_018342035.1 of Solanum appendiculatum. Classification (NCBI taxonomy): domain Eukaryota; kingdom Viridiplantae; phylum Streptophyta; class Magnoliopsida; order Solanales; family Solanaceae; genus Solanum; species Solanum appendiculatum. The sequence continues at coordinate 499,279 of JAGDQO010000113.1, forward strand.
GGTTAAGAATAAATAATTGTTGCATAGATCCAACAGATGCATGGCCTATTCACCTATGCCAGAGTAAAATGTCTACATATTTCTTGTAGCTATCAATTCTCTAATTTGTTGTAATCCTCTAAGTTGTAGTTTATTATTATTTGCTGATCCTTTTTGCTTCAACTAAGTAAAGACCATCCTTTTCTTCACCAACATCTAACACCTTCCCATTTAAGAGGTCATGGAATATGCAGAAGTTAGGGAAAAATTGACTAAGCAGTTCAGTTCCTTAGTTATCCAAACATCAAATTAAATATAAAATCTGGTATATACAGAACATTGTTCAGCATTTTTCCATTCATTATTCCACAACTATCAATATGTGAAACATCTATTGTTTCTCCATTGGCCAAATAGACATTTTTATCATTAACTTTAATAGTTTCTTTCCCAGTCATTAAACATGTCTCTATGTAAAATCATGTGATTTGTTTCTCCAGTATCAACTATCCATTCTTCCTCATACTCATTCATGGAAGAAGTAAATATATTACCTGTACTCGGAGCATCTTGCATATGAGAAACGGGTACATTACCTCCCATGTTGGTTGAATTTGACAGATGAGTGCTTGATGAACTTTCACCAACATTATCTTTGTCCATAATTCTCTGAAATTGATTGTAGTGATTTGGAGTGTCCACGTATTGCATCAAATGATGATGTGAGTAGTAGGAAGGTCCTGCCCTTCTTTTCCAATCACCATAGTACCTTCCAAAATTTCCTCCACTACTCTGTGATTCTGATAACATCACATATTTGCCCTTATTCTATGTATTTTTGTAGTTGTCAACATAAACAGCCCTACTCTGCCCTGTATCAGTGTTTGTTCTTCCATTATCGTGCTTCACATCATAGGCCTGACCCCTCTGATCTCCTCCTTTTGTATTGGCAGCATTAGGATTGTTAAACTTCTTTCAGAATTTGAAATCTGGTGGATAACCCTTCAACTTATAATAATCATCTCTAGTATGCCCCATCATCTTACAGTAATCACATTGAGAATTCCAATTCTTCGTAAATTTGTTGGGATGTCCATTCCTTCCAGCCACAAAAGCTGCAATTTCCAGGTTCATCACTGGTCCAGCAACATGCGCCGCACTTCTTTGGCTTTCTCACTCAATCATCATCAAGTAGGCCTGATTCACCGAATTAATGAGAATCAACATCAAAATTTGACCTCGAGCTTGCTCATAGGATTCATTAAGCCCCATTAAAAATTGCAATAAATTTTGTCTCCTCATGAATTCAACGAAATCTCCTGATCTCTCACAATCACAGCCAGGAAAAGGAGTGAGGCATTCAAACTCAGCCCAGAGCAACCGCAATCGAGTAAAATATTCAGAAATGCTACTCGTCCCCTGAGTTAAAAAAACGATCTCCCTGTGTAGTTGAAAGATCCTCGAGCTATCAGCCTTATCGAATCTCTCTTTGAGATCTCTCCAAACTCCACAACCATTAGAAGAGCAGACAATTCCACTGAGCAATTCATTCGAAACAGAGTTCATTATCTATGAAAGAGCAATCACATTAACAATGTTCCCACAAATCAGCTAGATTTGGACCAAAACCTTTTTTCCTGAACTTACCATCGATTAGCCCCAACTTGTTTCTTTCAAGTATGTCAACCCTCATCGAACGACTTCATACATAATAGTTCTCGGATCCAGTTAGCTGAAAGAAATCAACACCACTCCAGAAGCGTCTGATGAATTCAGAGACAATAGATGATTATGACTCACTTTTTCCGGCAATTCATTGTCCACTACAACCGCCATTGATTCTTCTGCAAAGTTTCTGAAACTCAACCTTTTTCCTTGCTCGATTAGGCCAGATCAATGGTTTTTTTTGGCTCTGATGCCATATTAGTAAAAGAAATACACAATCAAATATTGAGAAATGAAGAGAATGAGCTAAGGTGCAGAAGAAAACATCTTCATATCTGTGAAGAACAGTTATAAAAAGTGTGGAATGAATTACTTGGAAAATCAGCCAATTGTTTTCCCTTATATACAATCCTACTAGAACCTTCTAGTGACAATTATGTACTATTTTAACTAACTAACAAACTTACATATAATCTGTTAGGAAATATGTACAACTAACTATAGCTAACTGTACACTCAAATCCAGCTAGTTATTGCTCCAACTTAGTGGTGGAGATATAATTTTTAACAAGGGGATTCAAAATCTAAAGAAATAAACACGCAGACTAATCGAAGGGGGTCGACATCTACTATATATATATATATATTAAAAAAAATTAGCCATGTTATAAACTCATTCATTGAATTAGTGGATTGTCCTTATTCTCAATACATGAATTACTTATATTCATGTATTTGTATTTCCTATGTTCTATGAACCATTTGGATAAGAATGTATCTATTTATTATGACACTTAATATGGTGACTTTTGGGGTGATTTCTCAATCTATAAATAGGGTTGTTCATTCACCATTGTAAGAGACACATGACACAACATGAGACATGAAGACATATGAATAAGATGATCTCTACATTCTACTCCCCATATCTCTTGTCTTTATTTCTTGTAGTATATTGCTTATATTTTACAAAACGTTATCAGTACGAGACTCTAGCCAATTGAGATTGAGTTTTAGTGTTTCTTTAACTCATGTTCTAGATGATCTCGTTATGAGAATCACGAATGAAAAATGATAACTATTGCAATATTATCAAGGTATTATATGAATAAAATCAAGTATGTATTTTCTAAAATCTTTTTATGATTTAGAATACAATAGTGTTTGGTCACTAACATTGACCAGGAACCAAAGACATATACTACTACTGGTTGAATATTCTCTGCTCCACAAAGTTCCTTAAATGGAAAGAAGGTATAAAATTTTGGTAGCATGAGTTTGAGTATTATATTTTATGAATTTTATTTCAATATTTTTTAAAGGCTCAATGGGTGAATCTTGTTTTACTTCGGTCTATTATACCGCTGGTTGAGGGTAAGACGATGGATTCAAGTCCCATCGCACCAAAAGGGTAAGACATCGGGTTAAAGTCTGGATGCACCATAATGAAAACTGTTTGAGGGTAAGACGGTAGATTCAAGTTCTATCGCACCAAGAGGGTAAGACATCAATTTGAGTTTTGATGCACCTTGATGATAAGGATTGGGTTCAAGTCCCATATAATTATGGCCTAACGCAACTTATATGGATAAGACATTGAGTTTGAGTCTCAATGCACCATAGTGATGAAATTCGTCCTATTAAATTTGCTCCATTCCCTGATGCGGATGTGGTAGCAGTACATGATAAATTTGAAATCCGCCCAATTGCTCCATTCTATCGTATGAATGTGGTAACAGTGAATAATAAGTCTAAAAGATGACAAGTAATTGAATGTATGAATAAGGGCGTTGAGGGACAGAATTATAATAGTCATTATTGAGGTAATTATAAAAGGAAGAACACTATGAGTTCTCCAAATAGTCCTTCAAAATATGAAGGTAATTTTTATCATCATAATGGTATGAAATGTCATTGGACCTGTGGTCATTGTGCGACCTAATAATTTGATGAATTTATAAAAATCCTCCATCAAAAGAAAGGAAGATAAAGTGGTGCTAAATTTGACCTTTCAGGGTGATGTTGAGGTGGGTCATGCAAAAATGATAAATTTTTAAAGGCATGAAAATGTGCTTATAATGTAAATTTATGAAGCACGTATAAATGATTAGTCCATTTCTTGAAGAGAATGTGACGTGTGATAAGCATCGTGAATGCTCGACCATTCTGAAAGAGAATGGGTCAAGATATGATAAAATCATTATGGGTGGATATATGCCACGACTCACCTGTACGGGAGGTTTGAGAAAAATAAATATTAATTGGCATGATCGGTTGGCCATTCCGGTTCCAATGTGATGCAAAAGTAATTGAGAATTCACGTGGCTTTATGATGAAGAAATAAAAGATTCTTCAAGAATTCTCTTGTGTTGCTTGTTCTCATGATAAAATGATCACTGTATCATTATACCAGCAAGGTTGAGATTGTACTCCCTGAGGTTTTGGAACATATAAAAAGGTGAATATGGGCCCGTTCACCTGCCATGTGGATCATTTGCAATTATATGATAGTTTGCATCCATGAGATGGGCACATGTGCTTTGTTGTCAACTTACAAATTGGTTTTTGTAAGGTTGTTTGCTCGAATTGTTAAATTAAGAGCACAGTTCCAAACTATGAAATTATGTTGATAATGCTGGTTGGTTTAGCAGAAATTGTATACCTCCAATTATAGCTAAACCATGGGTATGAGAACAAAACTCCCAAATAAAATTTGGTATGAGATGAAATTGTTTAACATGTAGCAACACATGTATGCATCAAGCCAACAAGATCTCCACATCATAATTGGTTCAGGGTCAGGAACCAAATAATTTCCATCTAAAGTTTGAATGTGCGATATTTGATTTAATTGCTCCACCACGCACAAAAATGGATCCTCAAATGAGGTTGGGGTGAATGTTAGATTTTCTAACATTAGGGGGAGAGATGATTGACAGCTGAAAATTATGAGATGAATTATCTAGATCCTCGTTAAAAAAATTGAACTTGAAGTTCAAAAGATAATTCATTTGCATAATGATGCAAATTAATTGCCAGATGAATTTGTTGACCCTATGTTATAATTCAGCTGCAAATGCCCCAATGAGAAGTCCTTGAAGGACAGAGTCTATGGTACGCCTGAAGCGTGATAGACCAATCGATTCCAAATGAAAAATTTCTTGAGGTAGGAGAGGAGCAAATGATCAAGATGGTCATGATAATGAGGCAAGCGCTTTAAAGAAGCACGATGACATAACACTTCATAAAACCTTGGCAAAAGTTCAGGTACCTGAAATGATGAATATGAAGAGATCTCAATAAGTTATGTCGTATTGGAATCGAGTCAAAAGATCGTCGACGGTATCTTTGATATGAAGTAGCGCTTAATGCTACAAATGATGACGAGGACCTTGAATTAAAAAATCTATCATATTGTGTGGACAGATAAATAATTGGCCAAATGAAATGCATAATTCAAGTATATTATATTTCACTTAGAAAAGTTATGTTTTTGGACTTATAGTCCATGGATCAAGATATGATGTCAGTGGGGTACAAATGAATCATTATGCGAAAGTATAACCGTAAGATATAAAGTACGGTGTGTGCCTCGGGGCATAAAAGGGTTTTTCAAAAATCCTGACATTATTAAATGGAGATATACTCTCCTCTGGTGGATGCAATGAAGCTTATTTCAGTCTGGCAATAGATGAAAAGCTTGAATATGTGTAATGAATGATTGTCATGTCTAGCTAGACGATGAAGGTTATATGAAAATCCTTGAGGGATTTAAAATGTCTTAAAGTAATTCCATTGAGTACTCCAATGGTTATGAGATTGCTTAACATAAAGAAAGATCAATTTCGATCTCATGAAAATGATTGAAAAATATCATGTATTAGTGCAATTGGTGCACATACAGATTGTTGATTATGCAGATGTCGGGAACTGTGTGATTTTTCTTTGAAAAGAGATATTACAACCACCATGTATGAAGATAATGATGCATGTATAGCTCGATTGAAGGAAGGATACATTGAAGGAGACTGGACAAAGTATTTTTCATCAAATTTCTTCTTCACATATGATCTTCAACAAAATGGTGAGATACAAGTTCAACGAATCTCTTCAAGTGATGATCTTGCAGAATTATTTATTAAGACGTTGCCAATGTCAACATTTGAGAAGTTGAGATATGATATTGAAATGCATCATCTCTGGGATATCAAGTAAAGCTTTCATCAGGGGAGTGAAATACGCGTTGTACTCTTTTCCTTAATCATGGTTTTGTCCCAATTGGGTTTTCCTGATAAGGTTTTTAACAAGGCAGCACTCAAGGTGTATAATGAGATGTGTGTACTCTTTTTCCTTCACTGGGCTTTTTCCCACTGGGTTTTTCCTAGTAAGGTTTTAACGAGGCACATTATCTATGGACATCCAAGGGGGAGTGTTATAAACTCATTCATTGAATTAGTGGATTGTCCATATTCTCAATACACGAACTACTTATATTCATATATGTGTATTTCCTATGTTCTATGAACCATTTGGATAAGAATGTATTTATTTATTATGACACTTAATATGGTGACTTTTGGGGTGATTTCTCAATCTATAAATAGGGTTGTTCATTCACCATTGTAAGAGACACATGACACAACATGAGACATGAAGACATTTGAATAAGATGATCTCTACATTCTACTCCACATATCTCTTGTCTTTATTTCTTGTAGTATATTGCTTATATTTTACAACAAGCCATGTATAAATAATAATATTTTCAGTCGAAACGGGTTCGGATGAACCCCTGAATGTATGTTGGCTCCGACCCTGCTCCAACTTCATCAGTTTTTTATGAAACAATTTGAAATATGTGTCTAGCAAAGGAAGATTTCCAATTTATTTCCCTAAAAATTGGCACTTTTTTCTTGTGGAGCAAAATTTTCTTGCTCTATAACTAAGAAATTCCCTTACCCAAATAGTAACAATATATTAGAATCTCTATAATTCTTCCCATCTCTTCTTTCTTTTATTGTTATAATAAGAGTTTGAAATAATATTTTTGGAACGGATTGTTTGAAATACGTTATAGCGGCTGAGGTCAAACTAAATAATTGTGTCTCCACAAAAAGCAATTTCTCTCTTGTTTTGAAGCTAGCTCATTGATTGTGAATTCGACTTAATTCAGTAATCTTAATCCATATTTTGTATTTATATTTTAAAAATTAATGAAATATATATAAATTATAAGTCCAAAACCCAATAACTTTAAATAATTAAAATTTCGAATCCATAAACTCTAACAGAAATTACCTCTATCTCTGCGATTGGATATATAACAGAAATTGTCTCTATCGACTCTTTGTATAAGAGAAAAAAAAAGATATCATAAAATTGGATATATAACATAAATGGTCTCTATCGACTTTTTGTATAAGAGAAAAAAAGAAGATAAGAACATAAAAAACAGAAGAAAGGGTAGGAATGGCCCAAAACATAAAAATGGTTCCATCATCTTTAATTTAGTTGACTGAACATTTCCACTTTTTGGTACATGCATGCACTTACTCCACTCTACAAGGACGCGTTCACATTATTATTTCCTCTTTTGTTACGAATTTTGACATATGAGGCATATATGTATAAATTGCTTTTTCTTCAGTGGAAACACACATCATATATACTCAAACAATGGACCAAAAATTACATTCAAATTCCCTCTTATTTTAGCACTAACGTGTTTGGACATGCTATCACATCTCGTGATTTGAAATCAGGAAATGAAATCAACGTTTAAATATGTGATTTTATATCATGAATTTACATTTTTGTTAAATATAAAAGTTATCTCATAAGTTTATATTTTGTAAAAAATATTTCATCTTTTTATATCTACATAAGTTTTTACAAAAATACCAAAGAAATGATGAAATATTCACAGAATATGAGCATGATGATATAATATACTAATGATATTGACCATATTCAGTTTTATTAAATATAGTACACTAAAACTCATGTTTAATTTTACTTTTTTATTGAACTGAAATTCGATCAGCAAATATTGTATTTTTTAAGAATAACTTTGTGTTAGTGTATTATATTTTTGTTCCTTTTGCTTATTTAGTAAGATTATATAACGAATTGAGGCAATTTTGATAATTTTTACAACTTATGAGAACTTAAAATTCAAATTATATATCCAAGCAAAACATTAACTTCATCTCATATGATTCATATCATAATTTCATCTCACGTAACCAAACAGGTCAAAATTTCAAGACTAAAAAAAGAGATTGAAACCCTTTTATCTGTTGAGAATTCTTTTGTTTGGCAATTGACTAACGGTCTCAATTTTCGTTTCAACGAGACAGTAGGAACCAAAAAATAAAATAACTGATCATTGATGTAATCAAACTGTCGGCATTAAATTTTTCTTATCCTATGCCACCAAAAAAAATATTATTTTTTTAGTTTTTCGATCAACTTTAGTTTTGGAGGATTTGATTGATATGCATTTTAATTTAATACGTTTGTTAGTTCTTAATTAAAAAATATATATATCAAACACAAGTGATTACGACATTTAACACTAAGGAGCCGTTTGGTTACTGGTTAGAGTTATGCAGGTATTAGTTATGCAGGGTTTAGTTATGCAGGTATTAGTTATGCAGGGTTTAGTTATGCAGGTATTAGTTATGCAGGTATTAGTTATGCAGGGTTTAGGTATGCAGGTATTAATTATGCAGGGTTTAGTTATGCAGGGTTTAATTATATATGTATTAGTTATACATGATTTAGTTATGTACAAATTACAATACAGTAAACTAATTTTTATTTCTTAATTCCAAAAATGTTTAGCGAGCTAATATTTATTATATCCATTAAAATAAACAACTATCTTAATAACACATTAAAATTTAAATAAATGTCAATAGCTAAAAACACTAAAGTAAATAACAAATAACTAAAAGCAAGTTAAGTAATTTGTATTGAATAGGATAAGTAATTAAGTAAATAAGAAATAACTAAAAATATTATAATACATGTATTGGCCGTGCGTTGCAAAGAAACTAAGTAAAGAACTAATTACAATTAACCGGCACTATCTTATCGCCAAAGAAAATAATTAATAAAAAATAAAGCAAAGAAACTAAGTAAAGAACTAATTACAATTAACCGGCACTATCTTATCTCCAAAGAAAATAATTAATAAAAAATAAAGCAAAGAAACTAAAAATAATTAAGCAACTATCAAGACAAAAATAAATAGTAACTTTTTTAAAAGCACACATAATTAAAAAAAATTAAAAGTTAATTAATAAGGGTAAATATGTAAATATATTATTTAATCCATGTATAACTAATACCCACATAACTTATTCCACCTTCTACCCTGCATAAAATTATACATAGATTTCCTCATAAGTTATGTAAGTATTAATTATGTGGATTCACTAAAACACAACCAAACATTGTATAAAACTAATGCAGGAATAATTTTATACAACATTTTAAACCTACAAACCAAACACCGTATAAAATTAATACATAAATAACGTTTATACAATATTTAAAAACCTATCAACTAGGGGTGGGCATTCGGTTCTTCGGTTCGATTTTCTTAAATTTCGGTTCGGTGTTCGGTTTTGAAAAAATGTGCACCAAATACCAAATCAAAATATTTCGGTTCGGTTCGGTTCGGTTTTTTAAACTTCGGTTCGGTTTAATTCGGTGTTTTTAAAATGATTTTTCGGTGCAAGCAAATAAAAAATAAAGTGAAAATTAAATTATCAAAACGTTTAACTAAAGATAAAAGTTGAAAACTCGAAATAATCAATTAACATATTTAATAGTTAAAGTTTCCAACAAAGAACTAAAGAAGTTTTTTTTTTCTCTTTCCGATTTTTTGTTTCAACAAACACTCTTTGTAATAGCAGCCAACAATTTAAACCAAGAATTCAACACTTGAAATTTAAAAGTTAAAACAATACAAAGTTAAAAATGCCTTAACTTCATTCAAATAAAAAACAATAGGAGTCACAACTCACAAACACAAGTTACCAAGTATATAATTAATAAAATTAAAATATTATTTTAAATTTAGTTAATAAAATTTCAGTTTTTCGGTGCACCGAATTTTTCTTACCCTGACACCGAATACCGAACCAAAAAACCGAAATTTTGAAAAAAAAACACCGAAACCGAACCGAAAAACCGACACCGAAAAACCGAACCGAAAAACCGACACCGAAAAACCGAACCGAAAAACCGACACCGAAAAACCGAACCGAAAAACCGACACCGAAAAACCGAATTAATTTGGTTCGGTTCGGTTTTTCTTTTTTCGATATTTATGTGAGTATTAGTTATGTAGAATTACAAAAATATAACCAAACATTGTATAAAACTAACACAAGGATAACTTTTATTCTATTTACAAACCAAACATGGTATAAAAATTAATACATGAATAACCAAGTTATTCATGTATTAACTTTGCCCTTATCCAGTAACCAAACGGCCCCTAAGTGTTACTCAAAAGATGTCCACTGTATATTTAACAGCATAATTAATAATTATTAATTTCAGTATCGGGGGTTTTAATAATTAATAATCATTCTAGTATAATTCGTGCCATTATTTATGGTCACATGAGGATTTATGGTCACATGAGGTGTCAAAGTCACTTGATTTCATGGTTGATATTCGATCTTTTCACTGTGATAATGGCCAATCTTTTGCTAAAAAGCAATTTATTCTTTTACTGATTTTATCTTGCGCAAATTTACATTAGATTTCGAATTTCTAATACTTTATCTGTCTCAATTTATATGACCTATTTTTCCTTTTTAGTCGACCTAAGAAAAAGATATACTTCTATATTTAATAATAATCAAGTTTTATATCGGACCATAAATTTATCTTTTTTTAAAAAACTTGTATGTCAAATTAAACGATATCATATAAATTGATACGGAGAGAGTACTTAAACTCAATCCATTGCAATCATGTTTAAGCTAAGCATCATCGTTTAACTACTGTTAAATAAGCGGCATCACACTAAAAGACGTTATATGTGACACTCCCGTACGTCGTGCCAAATGCAAACTCTATTTCTTGTTGTATAATAATAATAAGAATACATAAAAACCCCCCTGAACTTGTCAGTTAAATTTACTTTAGCACTTTAACTTTACAAATAGTTATTTACCCCTCTAATCTCATTTCAAGTGAATCAAAATTCACCCAAACAGCTGACGTGGCAAAAAAAAAATTAAAAGCGAGTAAAAAAGTAAAAAATTAAAAAAAATAAATAATTAATCCTCTTCTTTTTCTTTCCAACCAATAAGGTTTCTTCATCCTCACACCTCACCACCTTTATCCACCAACAAACCCCACCCTTTCTTCTTCCTCACACCCCATCACCGCCGCCGCCCTCAGCCACAACCTACGCCACTCCCTTCTTGGACGAACCCTTCACCTTCTTTCTCTTTCTTCGAAATCCTCCACCCCACTCTATTTCTCGTTCTTCGAACCCCCCACCCCCACCACTCTTTCTCCTTTTTCGAACCCCGCCACCACCCACACCTGACTCACCCCTTTCTTCTTCTTCTTCGAGACCCCATCCCCGCCACCTTCTTTCTTCTTCTTCGAAACACCCTCACCCATTCCTTCATTTCGCATTATTCTTGCTTATTCTTAGAAGTGATGAACAAGAAAACGAAAAAATCAACAACTTATTGTTGCTTCAAGATCTTACTTATGGAAGTGTTTGTTGATTGGGATGAACTTGAAATTTTTTTTTAGTAAAAAAATTATAATTTCTTCATCAATCATCTCAAATTAGTTTTTTTAATTGTTATTATTTATTTATTTTGATAATGTGTTTTAAAAATTGAATGTTTTCTAGTCTTGAATTTGTAAAGTTTGATTATTTTTTTTGAGATTTTTTTATTTTTGTAATCTTGGATTAATCCTCATTTTTTCCCCCTATTTTTACCTTTCTAAAATTGTATAAAGAAAAAGAAACAAAAAAATAATTAAAAAACTCAAAATATAAATAATTTTCAATGTGGCGCTGACGTGGCAGTGGCATGGCGCGTGTGTAATACACTTGCCATTGTGAGACTGGTATTGTAGTGTTAGGGTTGAAAAAAATTCACTTGAAAGATGTTAAGGGATATTTAAACGCCCGTATAGTTTAAGTGCTAAAGTAAGTTGTGCTGCCAAGTTCAGGGGGGATTTTATGTGTTTTCTCTAATAATAATAATAATAATATATTATGACGCATATCATTCATCCGTCCAATTTAAATTTCTTATTTTTTTTTATTTGTCCCCAAAAAAGTAATTCTTTTTATATTTATATTTTACAAAGTAAGTTTAAAACGATTTAAAAGACTATCACACATATCTTTAATTTAAGATTATAAGATTCAACAATCCATCTTTATTCTTTAAAAATTTTGTTTAACCAAACGAAGACACTAGATTGAACCGGGGCTATATAATATAATATTAGTATAATATTCCCTCCTTCTCAATTTATGTGACACTTTTCAAATTTCAAGATTCAAACAAGTCTCTCTTTGATCGTAATTTTTTATATATATCTTTTACATCTTTTAAATTAACAATTATTATGACTTATTCTACATTTTACGTAGTTTTCTAATACATAAATTTTATTTTTAAAAAATGTAAAGATTCCATATCTGAATTTATGATTAAAATTAAACTGTTTAACATTTCATGAGTGAAAAGTGTGGCAAAAATTAAAATAAAGGGAGATATAGGGTAATAAGAATGAAAAATAATCCAAATAAAGTGACAAAAAGGCTGTCAAAATCTCACAGCACATTTAATTTATTATATATACATAAGTTTCCCACAATACATTAGTGCAATCCGATTTAATAGGACCCTCAAAAACACTAGTAGGTTCAACAAAAGCCAAAAATGAAGAGCACTACACCTTTTCTAATTATCTCCCTTCTTATTCTTCTTCTTGTTGTTGTTTCTCCTACTACTAATAATTTGAAATTTTCTTCATTGTTGTTCATTCTAATTGGTGTAATTTACATGTTGTTTAATACTCTTTGGTTAAAGTCATCTGAGAGACTTAGATGGAAACTTAAGAAACAAGGCATATATGGTCCAAAACCATCATTTTTAAATGGAAATGTTGCTGAAATGCAAAAGATTCAAGCTGCATCTCCCAACAATGTCTATGGTGAATTTGTAGCACATGATTATACTTCTTCACTCTTTCCCTACTTTGAACAATGGCGAAAAATATACGGTAACATTCTATTTATCATCTTCCTTCTCATATATTTATTCTTTTACCCTCCCTGGGAACTCCCCCTTAGGGACTCGAACTCAGAATCTTAAGGTTGGAAGTGAGGGTTGCTTTATCATCTGAGCAACTCCTTCTCATCCATCCTTGTCATATATATTGTTATCATTCTTTTTGTTTTCTTGTTCTACAAATAAAAATGAAAATAGAAAAGATATTGTGATAATTAACTAGAATATAATGAATTAATGAAAGAAAGAGTCTGTTTGATCTACTCCTTCTTGTCCATCCTTCTCATATGTATTATTATCATTCTTTTTGTTTTCTTGTTCTACAAATAAAAATGAAAATAGAAAAGATATTGTGATAATTAGCTAGTATATAATGAATTAATGAAAGAAAGAAAGGGTCTTTTTGATCTGTACTTCAAAACTTCCAGGCTGTCGCCAAAATTCATGTCGTTAATAGAAAGGAAAAAAAAGATTCTAAATTTTGTCCATTTAATTTTTTGGCTTAAAAAGATGTTCTTTAATATAAGATGTTTATGCATTTTTAGTTAAAATAGTTTGTTTGTCTCTGTAATATGTGAAGCAAATAAAGAAAATATTGTAAAAAGTAGTTAAGCTATCAATAATATTATTATGCTGTTATATATTGTTTGCAAAATTATCTAGTGATTCCACCACTTGAACTAATTAAAAGATCTTAAAACATCAATTTAAATTGTGGTGAGAGTCTTTGAATTCGAATTTCTGAGGATAAAAAAATTATATTAAAATCATTATTCTTATAAATGAGTTTTGTAATGTACGAATACAGATATAATCGTACTCTAAAAATCCGAAAAAAGAAAAATAAATCTTACAACATTAAAAAATAAGAAAGATGCGATGTCATCTGTGTTACTACTTCTACTAGTAGTTTGAATAATTATTAGACTCTTGAGTATAATGTGCTATAAAGTAGTACTACTTGCATATTCAAAAAAAAAAAAAAAGGAAAAGATAAGAAAGGAGAAAGATTAGAAAAAAAAAAAAAAGTGAAGTAGGAAAGAGAGTATAAAATAAAATCCAAAGTTTTAAGAGATATTGATTTCATCATATGCTCCATAGTAATTTGTCTTGTTGCTATTATTAAAATTTGGCCCTCTTGCCCTACAAAACTAAAAAATAAATATAATATATGGTTTGTCATGACATACTCTTTTGGCTTGTTTTCTCAATTTTTCTAAGATGCGCATAGCATATTTTTTTAATTTACGCACGTTGATGACAATTATAAGTCATTTTCAATTCATTAATCATACTTTACCCCCTGGAAAAATAAGAGGTCATGTGTTAGACAACTACTATATTTTTTGAGATGATATATGATTTAATACGCAAACGACAATTATATATGACATCGGATGATTTAATACTAAGGATTCTGAAATATTGATTGTCCCTAATATTAGATTATTTAAAGACTTTTAAATAATTGTGGATCCTTAAAAGTACTTAGTCACGTGATACCCTTAATCATGGACAGATCTAGTTAAATTTGAATAACAATTTCAAGATAAAATTTTATTTATACTATATAGTAAAATTAGTTATTTTATATACAAGTGGAATATGTAGTCTTTCTGATCATCCCTTATAATAAGATTTTCAGAAATGTTTTCCTTTTTTTTTCATGTTTGGTTGGAAAATATTTTTTTCTAGGATAAGAAGTTCCTTAAAAATGAGAGTAGAAACAAACAAGTTTTATAAATGACGTTCTAAGTTTATTGTATCCTCCTATTCATCCAACGCTCTCAACCTCTATGTCTTGACCATCCCACCCCCGAGGCCTTACAACCGACACCCTGCTATCCCTGTAGTTTTTTTAAAAGATTAATGCTCTTGAGATAACATTCTTTTGCTTACTTAACAAACACTAGAAAATAAGTAAGAAATCAACTCAAACGGATGAGTGAATTTTTCCAAATTTGATTAAACTTGGATTGCAACCTTATCTGAATTTCACCTATTATTCAAGTAGTGTACTAATAATAGAGGGCTGAAATACAGCAGGATGAGTTGACAAGTTAATAATCCTTGAGACAGAAAATACGGTTGATGCCTAGAGACAAGTTATCCCCATTGTACTTACAATGAGTCTTTGTTTCACAAAATCATACAAGTACTCCTAGTAGATATTTTTAGTTTGTTGGTCCCTAAAAAGTTGCAAAATTTTCTAAGGAGGTTTAAAAAATTAAAATATTTTACATGAAATTTAAATTTGTACTCTTTCTATACATAGTGTAATGTTTTGTTAAGAAAGTTAAGGTGAATATCATAGTCTCTGGATCCGTCTTGGTTATCTGATATAATTTTGAAGTGATTCAAGTTATATATCTGATCCGATAGTTAAAAAAAACTTATATCATACTTATTTTACAAGTGAAAAGTCCCTAAAGTTAAAAATTGAATTATCAAAAAATTCATTAAAAATTAAATAGGTTAATTGTTTATCAATTTGAGTTGTACTATTCCGATCCCCTTTAGATATTCAAATTCTCATTTTTAATAGGGATAGTTATCAAAATATTTATATACCATCAGCCATATAATTTACTAAAAATGGTCATGAAAGTATACACAACGTATACACTCATTTGTATATGTTGTATTTATGTATAAAATATGTATAAGTATGTATGTATATATGTGTATTTTATATGTATAATCATATAAACTATATTTATCTATATATCATGACCATATTTTATGAACTAGACGACTCAAAAGTATTGTTTCAAGAAGTTTGATTGATAATATAGAACACATGTATAATGTACATGTTTAGAAATTAATTATGTTATAATTATGGAGTACTGACTTTCAACTACATATAACATATTTTTACTTTCTATTTTTTTCAAGTTAATATATTAAATTTGATTGAATTAAGAATTTGTGAAAAATAATCTATCTACCCTATAAAAATAAAAATACAGTATGTATATATCCTACTATATATATTATATATCATGATATGTTGTTGTATATTGAACTTTGATATGAAAGGTTACCTTTCGATGTTAATCAAGTTAATATGGATGGTAGCATTAAAAGCAAATTATATCCATCAATCAGTAAATTAATTTTAACTTATTCTTTGTGAGGGCCTTTCCTTGTTTGGTGTTTATATATACCGTTAAATCACTTTCCTTTAAGAGACTAGATGGAAGTGGGTCACAGTTAGACACATGTAACTGAGTTAAGTACAATGAAGGAGTTAGAGATGCAGGGAACACTTGGTCAGTAACCATGTGATGCCATGCTCTTCTTGCTTTTAGTATCTGTACTTTACTTTTTGACTTATGAGCTCCATCAACTTCTCATTTTAGCTTTATTAGGGATAGTTCGGTTGGAAATAAGTTATTTTGAGATTAAGATCAGTTATTTTGAGATAAGTTATTCTCATCATGTATATGAAATAACTTATCTCATCACTAAGATATAAATGGTGGGATAAATAATTTCATAACTATCTAATACTTCCGACCAAAACCAAAATAAAATAATTCTGCATTTTGTCTTGGAATTATTATATCTTATATCTCACACCAAATGATTCCTGAAACTTCAATATTGCAAATCTAACTAATCTATAATTACACAAATTCACATTATTAGCAAAAATAATGCATGCATTAGCACTGTGTATTAATAATATCTTGTTTGGTACATTTTTTTATGTTATGCATTAGTTATACAATCTATTGTGTATTAAGGTGTGTAATACTAATACCAAGTAACTAATAGAAGCATTACTAATACACTCTATTTTGTATTGTTTTTAAACATCCTACCAACGATCCCTATATTAGTTAGTGGCGGAGTCACAATTCTTAGTTTAAGAATTTTAAACCAAAACTACTTGATCCTGCCAAATTTGTGTTATTATTGTGGCTCCGTCCGCCAGAGGCATGTTCGGGATTTTGAGTGGACGAGTATAGTATTACGAAAGGGTGGATATAAATTTGATTGATTTGATCTCTAGATTCTTATCACTGAACTCGTATGTTAACCTTTTATAATTATAGGTCTAAAATTAGTTCTTATTTATTCATATAGTAAACTTTTTATTTTTAATATATATATAGCTTGATGTTTTGCTGGTTTAATTGCAGGTTCTGTATTTACATATTCAACAGGAAACAAACAACATTTGTATGTGAACCAGCCTGAGCTAGTGAAGGAAATGAACCAAAGTATAAGTCTGGATTTAGGAAAACCTTCTTATGTCACTAAGAGACTTGCCCCTATGCTTGGAAATGGTATTTTGAGGTCTAATGGGCATATTTGGGCCATGCAAAGGAAAATTGTAGCACCTGAATTCTTCATGGACAAGGTCAAGGTAATTAATCAAAAATAAAATAACGAAAAACCTGAATTAGCTATGAACTTTATCGCTAATCTATAGCTAAATCACTCATGGTTAACAAATTTCTTTGATAATTTCTCCCTAATTTGTCGCCAAATAGGATTAGCGACAGATTTTGTAGTTTAGCTACAAAATTTGTCCTTGGAAACAGCCTCTGCCAGAAATGCAAGGTAAGACTACGAATAATAGGCGCTTGTGGTCGGGTCCTTCCCCAGACCCTGCGCATAGCGGGAGCTGTAGTGCACTAGGCTAGAAAGCTACAAAATTGGCCATTTCTAATTTTTTTTCTCCTTTTTTAAGTAGTTATGAATATTGAACATGAATTTACAGGGCATGGTGAGCCTGATGTTGCAGTCAGCAGAGTTATTAACCAAAAAATGGGATGAAAGGATTGAAGCTGAAGGGAGTAAAATGGCAGAGATTAGTGTGGGAGAAGATCTAAGAAGCCTGTCAGCAGATGTAATCTCAAGGGCTTGCTTTGGAAGCTCTTATTTCAAAGGCAAAAAGATTTTTTCAAAGCTTAGAACTCTTCAAAAAGTCATATCAAACACAAGCATTCTCTTTGGTTCTCCTGCATTAGGGTACGTTTTCGCACACAAGTAGTGAAGAATCTACGTTATAATTAGTTGTTTCAATCGAATCTACTAGCATTTTCTCCGACTTGTTTCCCATTATTGACATGAGCACTATGTATTAGGTTTCTTCCGAGTAGACAGCAAAAGGAGATTGACAACTTAGAGAAGGAGATCGAGTCGTTGATATGGGAAGCAGTGAAAGAACGCGAAAGGGAATGCTTAGAAACACCTTCAAATGAGAAGGACTTGTTGCATTCGATACTCGAGGGAGCTATCAATGATGACAATGTTGGTGAGGATTCGTCGAGGAAATTCATAGTTGACAATTGCAAGAACATATACTTTGCAGGTCATGAGTCCACTGCTGTTGCTGCATCATGGTGCCTCATGCTTTTAGCTCTACATCCAGAATGGCAATCTCGTATCCGGGAGGAAATGGCTCAGGTTTGTCCTGATGGTGTCCTAGATGCAGAGTCTGTCTCCAAGATGAAAATGGTAACTTTTATATCACATTAATCCTTGACTATTCCGTCTCAATAATTTGTATCTAACTATTAATCTCGACATTAAGGTGACAATGGTCATTCAAGAAGTGATGCGTTTATATCCACCAGCAGCATTTGTGTCAAGGGAGGCATTAGAAGATACACAAATTGGTCACATTGTTGTGCCAAAAGGTGTATGCTTGTGGACTTTGATCCCGACTCTACATCGTGACCCTGAGATATGGGGACGAGACACGAATGAATTCAAGCCAGAGAGGTTTGAAAATGGAGTTTCGGGTGCTTGCAAATTGCCACAAGTCTATATCCCATTCGGACTAGGTCCTCGTCTCTGCCTAGGCAGGAATTTCGCGATGGTGCAGCTCAAGGTTGTTATTTCACTTATTATTTCGAAGTTTCGTTTCTCTCTATCTCCCAAATACAAACACTCCCCGGTTTATAGGATGATTGTAGAACCAGGCCAAGGAGTACACATTCTTGTTGAGAGATTGAAGCAATGTTGATATATAATATGCTTCAATATTAGTAGACTCTTCCTCTTACTTTGTTTTGTTCTTTTCAGCTTGTGTTGAAAGTGTAAATGTCAATATATAAATATGTTTTACTTAGATGAGTAATACTAGTAGAGACTAGTGCATCAAGCCCCATGACTTTGTTTGTTTTAGGGATTTAGCCCATCCTTTACTAGTTATGTTTCCCCCCTTTTGCTAAGATAAAAATGGAGTCATTTGCATTTTTATCCGTATTTTATGTTGGTCTTTAACTTTTGCCCTTCAAGGTAAATAACTTTTTAGCGCGACATAAATTTATATTTTTGCATTGTAATAATTCATAAGTTATATAGTCCACGCTCTTAAAGAGCTTACATCCTGCTAAACATAAGTTCGATTTCTAAATATAAAAAGTTAAAGATCAGCCCATTTAAAGGGCAAACTGTGCAATTAACGCTAAAAATGGTCTCTGGATGGGGTTTTGGGCTAGTGGCATTATAGAAGGTTCTGAGTTAATATCTCAAAAGGTTAGTGAACTATGAGAACGTATCTAGTATTAAGTGATTAAACTTTGTTTTGTATCAATAAATTCATTCAACTTAGGGCTTTTATCTTTCAAAATCACTCAACTAAATTCTAAATTTATCAAGTATTAAAAAAAATTGACATGACAAAATAAATTATTTCTTTATGTCATATAAACATGGACCCCACAAATAAATAAAATTAAAGGAAAGATATTTGGACAATAACATTAAAAAAAAGTTGATGATCGAAAGAGCATAATTGAAAGTGAAAATTGTGCTTGAATCTAAATTTCATTTGACAAAAATGTTGAACATTTGTGAATGGATTATAATGTAATGACTCAGAAGGTCATTTTTGGAAATTTTCATAAAATATTTCCGTTTTACCCCTCTTGATAATTGTCCCGAGTCGTTTATGATCAGTCGGTGAAGTTGATTTGAGAATTTTAAACTATTCGTATAACTATGGTTATTTAGTTGACGGGTATTTGTTAAATAATTAATTTTTATTAGTTGATGATTAATGGATCAAGTACGTAATTTATTTAATACCCTTACCACCTTGCACATGTATAATACCCTCCCACATTCTCAACTTTCTGCCACCGTGACTATAGAAATTATGAACCCACTTGCTGAATCGCCCAGCTAAATACAACGACAATTGACTTGGTTCAACAAGATGCTAATTATAACCAGCTTAAGAAAGGTGCAAACGAAGCAATCATTGGCTGTATGTTTTGCTTTGGTGTGAAATCATTTTCCATGCAATCAAACACCAAGTAAGTTATTTACTCTAGTGGGTATTGGATAGTTAAATAGATTAATGGTTGGGTGATAAGTTAAATTATTATATTAATAGGTTAGATAAGAATTGAAAGTGAACAGATACGATTTGGTATTGGATTTTTGGGAGACATTAATTTTTAGTGTTATAACAATTGGCTGTATTGATACTAATAGTTAGAAACAATAAGAATAGTCGTCTTCCACTATTTATTATTTTCTTTAATTATTATATTTTAAATCAAGTTTTGATATATTGAGATAGAAATTAAATATTAGCTTTATTGTATTATATGAAAATCATTAAATTATGACATTGGAGAAATAGGAACTTAACCCTAGACTTGGAATTTGAAAATATGAGAGTTGACATGTTAATTGGCATCAAGATTAGTAACTTGATTATAAATTTGGGTGAGTTTTTGGGTTTAGGCTAGATATATAATAATATGGGTGTTGTTAGTTTAGAAATCTTATTGTGATTATTTATGTGAATAGATTGCATTGATTTGGAAGCCCAACAAAAGGGGAAGGCTCAAGTCCCGGAGTGAATTCTTGATTAATTGAGGCAAGTGGATTTCTCAACCCTTGTTAAGTGTATAGAATTCGTGTATTTCCTTGTGGTATGTGTTGGGGAGTAATGGGACTTGGTGATGGGTTGACTTGTCCATATTGAATCATTTTAGTGATGAAAAAGGGGTAATAAAAGGCAATGTGATTAATTATTGGTGTGTGATGTGTTGAGAATGGTTTGAAAGGCTTATTGATTCATTGTTGATGTTGTATCGCGATTGTGTTGTTGTGAAGTGTGCATTGCTATGAAAATGGTCATCCCCTCATTATTTATGTGAACATGTTATTTGCATTGGTTCTGAGACATGGTTGTGACAAGTGTTATATGAATTGAGGAAGAATTAGAAATTAACGAGGATGTACCATTTCGAGGGACGTGTCGCGCGCCGCGACGGATACTATGATTCGAGGGTCAAGTCGCACTCCGCGACGAATTTTATTATCGAGGGACGTGTCGCACGCCGCGACGGATTTCATTATCGAGGGTTGTGTCGCACGCCGCAACAGATGCATGGACAGATATGTCCCCCATGGGTCCCGGACTGAGAGACAGCGGGTGTGTATCGTTAAGGCAGACATGCATCACTATACTTGACATTGCATTTCATTGCATTGTGCATCTTTATCATTTGTGAACTTATGAGCACTTTTCTGTTGAACTTGTTATTGGTGAACTTGATCTTGTGTGGTGTTGATCTGTAATTGTTGAAGTGAAGTGGTTGAGCCATATGTTGTGTAAACTGTGAACTATTAGGTTGGGCTGGTTTTTATGCAGGTTGTAGTTGTGGAGGTTCGGTTGGGGTGTAAGGAGTACCCGTATTCCATACCCTTAGCTTGTGTTTAGAGGTTTGCTTGTTGAGTACCGTGTGGTTTGGTACTCACCCCTTGCTTCTACAATTTTTTTGTAGGTTACGAGCTCGGATCTTCATGATACCCTCTCTTATCTTCTTGTCCGAGGCTTCCTATGGAGATTTGTGAGGTAGCTGATTGTCATCTTAGAAGACCTTCTTACTCCTTATTTATGATCTTGTTCTATTCTAGAAACAATATCATTTGAGACTTGTTTATTTCTTTCAAATCAATTGTAATACTTTAGAGGCTTGTACACGTGACAACCAGGTTTTGGGGGTATATTTAAGTCGATTATGAATTTCCACATTATATTAAAGTATAAGACTGTTATTTATAGTTTACTTCTACATTTTTTGTATTAATTGAGTTTTAGGCTGACTTGTCTTGGTGGGATAAGACGAATGCCATCACGGCCATTTTTGGGTCGTGACATATCCATTGAAATACTCATGAAATGGACTTTTATAAATACCCCTTTAATCAACTGCCTTTAAAGTATAACCATTGAGTTCATAAGAAATTGGCCCTCAAGGGCGTGCAAATTATAACTAGAGTTCCTATGATGAAAATCAGATGGAATACAAGGGATATATTGAGATAATATCTCAAATGGTCACTCAACTAAGAGTTTTTATCTTAGAAAGTCACTCAACTTAGGGTTCTTATCTTAGAAAGTCACTCAACTTTATTTTATAACTCAAAAGTCACTCAACTATACATTTTTCACTTAAAAAGTCACTCGACTATTGATATTTCATTTAGAAAGTCATCCAATTAATTTAAATAATTTTTTCATTAAATTTTATTGAAATAAAATTTTTATTTTAAGTTAAATTTTTAAGAAACAAAAAGATAACCATTTAAACTATTTTATTGATTCAACCCACTAAAATTATATGAGTCAAATATATATTTACTACTAAAATTACGCTAAAATCATAAAGTCATATTATGATTTTATAATTTATATACTATATTATCATGTAAAAACTGATATTGGCATAATATTCTGGTATGTTTCCAGTTTAATAGTTGTAAAAATGAAATAAATTAACGGCAAACTAATGGAGTGAACAAAATAAAATCATAAAGTCATATTTGTTTTTATAACTTATATTCTATGTATATTGTGATGTCAAAACTGATACTGGAATAATATTCTGCTATGCTTCCAGTTTAATAATTATAAAAATATTATAAATTACGCTAAACTAAATTAAATTTTATTAACTAAAATATTGATATGATGTACATCTATCTTAGCAGGATACCGAAATTGTTTAAATGAGTGCTCTTTTATTTCTTAAAATTTTATTTTAAAGAAAAAATTATTTAAATTAATTTGGTGACTTTTTAATTAAATATCAATAGTTGAGTGACTTTCTAAGTGAAAAATCTATAGTTGAGTGACTTTTTAAGTGAAAATCTATAGTTTAGTGACTTTTGAGTTATAAAACAAAGTTGAGTAACTTTCTAAGATAAAATCTCTTAGTTGAGTGACTTTTTAAGATAAAAACCCTTACTTGAGTGACCATTTGAGATATTATCTCGGGATATATTTATAACCTAATCTTAAATAACGATTTGCAGGCTAGAGCACCGTTGAGCTGTCCACGTGTTGTCTTATGATGCGTTCGGACATTAAAATAAAAATTTTACCCAGGTTCGTTAGTTTCAATTTTTTATTTTGAAAAATAATATACCAAATTATTTCGACATGATTTGATTTTTGTGAGTTCATTTTTGGTAAAATGCAGTACTAAAAGTTAGTAATCATAGTTGTTAAACTTCGACGTACATACAGTAGAATTATGACTTCGACTCTTCAAGAAACATCTCAATTATATTATATTTTCACCTTCTACATAATGACATATTCAAGGAAAGCAAAAGCAATTCCCTTAGGGGTTGTTTGGTAGCTGGATAAGCAGTGGCGTATCCAGGATTTCAATTCAGGGGGTTCGAAAAACCTTTAATCTTATATTTAGGAGGTTCAAATCAATATATAGACATATTTTTTTAAAAATACCTTAAATATAAAACGTAATTTTTTGCCGAGGGGGTTCGGGTGAACCCCCTCGGCATACTCTTGGGCCACCCCTATGGATAAGGCCAAAGCTAATACATGAATAACTTGGTTATTCATGTATTAATTTTATACCATGTTTGGTTTACAAATAGGATAAAAGTTATTCATGTATTAGTTTTATACAATGTTTGGTTGACAGATTTTCAAATGTTGTACAAAAGTTATTCACGTATTATTTTTGTGCGGTGTTTGGTTGCGTTTTTTGTAATCTTACATAATTAATACTTGTATAACTTATGAGGTAATCTATGTATAAATTATGTGGGATAGAAGGTGGAATAAGTTATGTGGGTATTAGTTATATATGTATTAAAATGGTAAATTACACATTCACCCTTATTAATTTACTCTTAAATGTATATTAATTTACAACAAATCAAATATGTTAAATAAAGCACTACCAATTTGTTATTTTTTTTTTGGTTTTTCTTTTCTTGTTAATTGCTTAATTACTTTTAATTTCTTTGCTTGAATTCTTGTTAATTGTTTTCTTTTTAGTTAAAAATTCAAGTTCTAATTTTTTTTGCTTAAAAATACAAGTTTTATTTTTTTTAGTTCTGTTATTTATTTTAATTTAAATTACAAATTACTTTATTGCTTAATCATATTGAATACAAATTACTTAATTACTTTCCGTTATTTATTATTTACTTTGTTATTTTTAGCTATTAATATTTATTTAATTTTAATGAGTTATTTATATAGTTGGTTATTTTAATGGTTATGATAAATATTAGCTCACTAATTACTTTTGAAATTAAGAAATAAAAATTAGCTCACTAATATATTGTATTCTCTACATAACTAATACATGTATAACTAAACTCTGCATAACTAATACATGTATAACTAAACTCTGCATAACTAATGCATATATAACTAAACCATGCATAACTAATATCTGCATAACTAACACCCACATTACTAATACCTGCACAACTCTATCCAACTACCAAACGACCTCTTAGGGGTCGTTTGGTAGCTGGTTTAAGCTATCTCTAATACATGAATAACTTTTTTATTCATGTAATATTTTTATACCATGTTTGGTTTGCAAATAAGATCAAAGTTATTCATGTATTAATTTTATACAACGTTTGGTTGATAAGTTTTCAAACATTGTATAAAGTTATTCATGTATTAATTTTATACAATGTTTGGTTAGTAGCTTTTCAAATGTGTATAAAAATTATTCATGTATTAATTTTATACGGTGTTTGGTTACATTTTTTGTAATCCTACATAATTAATACTTGTATAACTTATGAGGAGTAGAAGGTGGAATAAGTTATGTGTGTATTAGTTGTACATGTATTAAAATAGTAAATTACATATTTACCCCTATCAATTTACTTTTAAATATATATTAATTTACAACAAATCAAATAATCAATACATGTAAAAAAAAAAAAAAAGCACTATGAGTTTCTTTGCTTTGGATTTTTTGTCTTCTTAATTGTTTAATTATTTTTAGTTTCTCTGCTTAAATTCTTGTTAATTGCTTTGGTTGTTATAAGACTGTAGCTTGCTGCTAAAAAACGTTGCTAGGCTAGCGCGACTCGCTTCGCGCAAGACCTTTCAAGAGTGGGTAGCAATGGAGTCAAGAACATAAATCAGTTCGTGTTAGGGCTAAGACTTTTCTGCCTTCCTTCTCGAGGTTAGCTAGGTGATATGCCCCGAATCATCCACCAAAGATGTCGCTACGCTAGATGGAGGTATCAGTTGAAGCCTAACTCTTTTTTCTGCCTTGGTCTAGCCTCCTTTCGTAATGTTAAGAACGATACAAACTTTCATGGCTCCTTCCGGAAAGGGATCTAACATGAGTGAATTTGAAGACTTTTGTCGAAGGCACTTTCGAACTGGCAAGACTTACAACTCCTTTCTATATGGAAGGAAGGAAGATAGGTCTAAGCTCGACAAGAAAGAAGATTCGCTCGCCCGAGACTCAACCTCCAATTTCCCATACTATTGAAACCAACCCGAAAAAGGACTTGCAAGGATTTATGCGAAGCGAGCTTTTCAGCAACAAGCTACCGTCTAACAACCCCCTAACCTAGGTTGGAGCGAAAACTCCAAAATCCAAAACGTTGGTTAGGGTTCCTCTCTTTTTAGGCAAGCTACTTCATTCCAAACCTTTCTCTAATAAGAAGGTAAGCTATATATATTCTACATACCGTAATACTAGAACTGTAATGCCATAAATTTTGATTTTGATATGTACCAAAGTATATACACAGCTAGTCAGCTATATTTCACACCTTTAAGATATTTGTTTTACAGTAAAATTTCTTTAGAGAGCAATATTATAATTGCAGTGGAGGCGTAAAACTGGTGGATAAATTACTTTCTCGTGGACCGTTGAGTTCATTTTTCAACAATTTCATGTTGCAAACTTTTGACTATTGTTCTGATTCCTGTCCCCCTCTGATTGACTTGTGAGTCATAATACAGGGAAAAAGGTACGTAGATACCTCTTAACAGAACTTCTATAATAATATAAAAGTAATTTCCTTTGCATAAAAGTAACGTAATAGTCTCAATATTATGCAAAACAGCTTTACACCTTTCCATTATCACTTTTATCAAGGAAAGAACCTTTAAGGGGCACAAATTCTATCACCATTTGTATCAATCAAGCTGAAATTTATCTTTTTCTCTAAAATGGGTAAAATATGGATTGAAATCTGCCTGATTTCCGCCAGGGGACTCCGACGAACATCAGCTTTGTGGAAGCTTCAGTGGTATGCAGTTGGATGGATTGATCCAAACAACAAGTACTGCTCCAAGATTGATTCTTCAGGCAATGCAAATCCTGTTTGGAAAACCAAATTCTCAATGTTGGTTGACACTTCTCTCCAGGATTTGGCTCTAAATGTTGAAGTTTACAGTAGAGAACCCATTTTTCTTAGAGAAAAACTCATGGGAACAGCTACTGTGCTTTTGAAAGAATTTCTAGACAAGTACAATAAGAACTCTGAGGTTTCAAAGCCAATTGAAGAAGTTGGGAGCTTTCAATTGCGGAAAAAGAACTCGAATAAACCTCAGGGATTCATAGATGTCTCTATCAGAGTTTCAGAGGAAAGGGAAGAATCCAGTTCACAACCAGGTATAAACTTAAGTTGCTGTTTGTTCCTTTAGACTTTATGATTTATGTAGTTATTCATCTTCTATGAAGCAGATCCTTAGAGAAAAGACACTAGTTTATAAAGATTCAGATAGTACCTGGTCGAAGAACCATACTCTTGCGAGTCTTTGACTGAGAATTTTCCATTTTTGATGACATCTCATTTAAAACTAGGTGAAAAGGAGGGATTTAAGCTTGCGGATAACAGCAGTGGCTTCAACTTGGCTAATGGATATAAACCTGCATCAGCATTCCTACAACCACAATCTTTAACCCCGTCTCAGATGCTGGAGAACCAACCACAGCCAAATCGCCAATACGCACATCCAGTGCCATATCCTACAAATTATTCACATCCACCTGTGGCAGGACCGAGCTACACACCAGCAGCAGGACCAAGCTATCAGACACCGCATACTCCACCCCCACCTCCACCTCCACCTCCACCTGCTAATGTTGGTTATATTCCAACTTTCCTCCCAAGAACAGATAACATGCCGCCTAGTTATTTAAGCATGCCACAAACTGGAACTTCAGCAGCACGAAATGCAAGACCTGGTTTTGGAATGGGAGTAGGTGCAGGGGCATTAGCAGCCGGTGCTATGATATTTGGAGATGATTTCATGTCTGGCTTTGATCTGCCTCGTGGTTTACAAGATCCCTCTCTCACCATATCCCTTGATCCACTTATCTGAAGATGGAATACCTTCTATTGAATTACAACGAGTGCAATGAGGCTATCACAAAAATCTGCATAGATGTTTCAGTTTGTATCTGCGAATCTCGGGCTTCTTGTGAAACAACAGAGATCTCAGCTTCTTTGTAATAAACTGAAGTAAAAATTTACAACTCTCAAGATACATGGTGTATTATATTTACATTAAAGAACTTTGTCCTAGTCTCAAGGGTGATCAAAGAAATCAATGTATACTTAAACAACTGTAAGCCACCTACGTTATATTATGGAATGCATTGATAGGTGTTTTTATAGGATTGAGTATAATTGACGAAAAGCTTAATGCTTTCCTATATATGAACTTTAGTAGGCAGTTCAAGTGTCAAACTTAATGCTCACCAATAGATATCAATCCTGGCCAAGTTGAACTCGAAAAAGTATCAATCTCAAGTTGCTGGTTGCAGATGAGACTCTTTTTTTACCCCAAAAGCTCTTTCAAGGAATCTGTCCACAATGGATACAAATTCGTCAACCTTCTCTTCATGGGGCAAGTGGCCACAATTCTTGATTATTTCAAGACAAGATCCAGGAATGGCCCGTGAAAGTCTTTCAGAGTTCCATGGCGGAACAAGCCGATCGCTGTCACCAGTGATAATCAGAACTGAACCACAATTTGCAAACACGAGAAAAAACAGCATTAGGAAGTTTGTGTATTCACTGTGTAACTGGAGTCTATTGTTTATCATACAACTTTACGATAATATGTTTCTTAGAACATAGCGCTATCACAAATCCAAGAATGTAAAAGGAACATGACAGATCTAAATCATATGACACACTTTCCAGTATAAGGGAGTAGCCTAGAAAAGAATGGTGCAATCAAAGGTTAGTTGGTAGTCAAGAGCTGTTGGTTATATAGCTAAATTGTTTTTTCGGTACTTCATATTCACTTGAAATCTTGCTTGTTTTTCTATTAATTATTTTGAAATCTAATGTTTCCTTTTAGTTATCAATTCAATTTGCTGCCAAATAGATGATTTTCTAACCAGGACATGAGATTTCGCTTAGTCTCTTCGACAGTGGTGGTTTTGATTCAGATGCAGAATCTGTAAGCATAGCCACAGTATACTCCACCAGAGCCCTATCCCAATCTTTTACTCTGAGAGGCTGCAGATATTAAAGAGAAAAGATGAAAACAATGCACAATGAAACCAGGTTGCATACCTGAAAAATCAAATACAAGCCCAAAAGAAAAAAAAAACCAAGCCCATCATCTAGTTGGAAACAACTAGCTGTCAAGGAATCACCTTTGTATAGCCTTGCAAGACATGATCATCAACTTGTTTAGGATCATACCAAGCATTCCTAACAGCAGCTAAGCCGAACTTATCAATTATCATTCTTACCTGAAAGAAAATGGTAGTCATTTTTGTACCCATTTTAATCAAGTTTTATAGAGTGGTGATCAAGTATTTTACTCATTTTGCATAAGTTGCAAATGACTAATAAGAGCTCATAAGACTTCTTCCATCTATTTCTGATGACATAAATATCTCAAATCTATCCTCAAATAAATGTCAGAAAGATCAAAGAACTATAGAGCTAATAAGCAAAAGTAGCTGACATGTTCCATGGACTTGCACTACACATATAAAAACTCATCTCACCTTCTTGTTTGACTTCTTCAAGAAAATGTCTGGGAGGATTTTTCACTCAAAAACCAATTTTCAAAAATTGGAAACTAATAAAGTATACACCTAATTACAATTTCACACTGGCTGAACGATGTAAATTTTCAGAAAGGAAAATTTAGGTTCAATAAATAGATTAGAAGATCCAAAATAGAGTACATACCAACATAATACCGATGGCAGAACGCAAGAATGTAGATAAAGCTTTCTTATATAAAGAGTTTATCATGTCTCCCATCCCTTTCACCAAACGCATTATTGCTTGTCCAAGATATTGGGATACCTTTGACAAAATGCTGAAAACTGTGGTAAACCAATTCCCTTTAGAGTTCACTTCCAATTCCTTGTCTTCAGTCTGGTGACTTTTTCCACTTGAATTGTCCTTTGCTACAGGCCCTAAATTCAGGGGTGCTACAATTGCAGGAGCAACAAGTATCAGGGCAGCAACTCGCTCAGGTGCTTCAAAATATGCTTCAACTGCTACAATGGAACCAGCTGAGTGTCTGGTATATCTCATTAGTTACCGATAAAAGTGACATCTTTGATAAATCAAATAGGAAGAGCAAAGGGAAGGAGGGCAATACTACAAGCAAAGGACAAGTTGAAGCACATTATCCTCTCATTGGGAATTACATATCTACTTTGTCTTGACCAAATAAAGACACTTTCTACTGTTTGCAGTAAATTATTAGGAATAGAAATCTAATCAGTCAATCCAGAAAGAGTAACAATGCTGATAGATTATTTTAGATATAGAAGAGAGAGAGGTAATGTATATAATGACTGAATATAACCATTAAATTCTTATCGCATAAAAGTTCATCCTAGAGTAGGCCAGTCATTCATTTGGAAACACACATCTGATTTTCATCGAACTTTATTTTCACCATTCCTGTTATTTCACATTTCTTTTATTAAATTATTGGGGTAGAGAAGGATCATTGTCTTCGCATAGTGAAACTAAAATGTAACTATAAGAATGCTATTTACTGCAATAATTTCAAGCTAAATAAAGCCACATCCTTTTTTTGGATAAGTCAAAATATATATATCCATAACTGCTCATAATGGAAATATTCAAATTCAGATTTTGTCATCCAAGAAAAATCAAAGTAGACTTTGAATAGAACTTACCCCACTAGAATTGCCTTCTCAGCTGCTAAGAAGTCAATGAAGTATAGAGTGGCCAACACAGAGAATATCATGGAGTATGGATTAAAAGGTCTTGTGTCTTCACTTCCATGAGATGAATGGTTGACATGATTCAGCCTTGCCGTCAACCCAAAGGCTGGTCTATCAAAGGCCAGAACTTTTTTCCCAGCGATTTGTGCCAAGGGCTTCATAGCTCGATTCCATGAAAAAATAGAGGCACCAAAGCCATGTAATAAAATCATAGGAAAATTCACTCTTTTATTAGCATGAGGAGGTTGAGAACTAGTTCCTTCTTCTGACAAGTTTGTAGCAACTGATTCTGCATCATGTATCTTATAGTGTATTTGTACTCCTGTGAACTCACAAAAACAACTATCAGGATCTGCTAGAATAGCTGGGTCTTGTAATTCTTCCTGATCTATCCCTGCTATCTGCCTTTTCCGCTTTGGCCTTGTCCCAGGTGATATTTCTGGATTAGCTTGGAAAAATAAATGAAATAGGAGATGAGAAGAAAAGAAGAATCCCAAGTTTCATCATGTTTTCTCAGCTGCTTCTAAATGCCAAAAGAATCTGATTGAGCTCAAATATGTTCCCTTTGGCGTTAGCACTTATTCAACTTTGCTTAGCCTCAAATAACTTACTGGACTTTTAACTAGTACTTGTTCTTTGCTTGGTTGGCTTCTCAAGAGGAATAAATTAGTAAACAAACATCCAATTGCTGAAAAGTTATATGCACT
The DNA here is from genome assembly GCA_018342035.1 of Solanum appendiculatum. Classification (NCBI taxonomy): domain Eukaryota; kingdom Viridiplantae; phylum Streptophyta; class Magnoliopsida; order Solanales; family Solanaceae; genus Solanum; species Solanum appendiculatum. The sequence goes on from JAGDQO010000113.1 coordinate 530,401, forward strand.
ACTGAGCATTTATTTCATATATATTATGTCAGCCCCAAAAGGACTATCCCTAATACTGTTTCAGAACTACCACAGTTTTTCTTTGACTAGAATTTTTTCAAATTATTTTTAACTAAACAAAATTACAAATTATGCTTCTATGTAGTTTAAAATACCTAAATCTTTTTTATTTTGAGAAGGTAAGAATAAGATATTTTATAATGAATCAGCACCTAAGAATGTGCAATGGTAATTGTACAAAAGAAAATAATAGTAATAATACATCCAACAGAAGTATACCCCTGACTAGGCCTGTAGTGATTCTAACAACTCAAGAATAGATTCAGCCTCCTCTACATGTTCCATTCTGCACCAACAACAAAACAAAGCCATACAATTTGATTTGCACTTCTGAGTGTTGTTTGCTAAGTCCTTGAAGTATCTTCTATTTCTTTCAATCCAAACCAACAAACCATCCACTAGATGCAGCAGGTACTATTCCACTGATTCTTCTTCTTTCTTGGCAGCCCTTTTCTGTTTCAATACTTCAACAGTTCAGTGATATCCCTTGCCATAACCCACTGCATGCCAATTGCATTAAAAAAGTGACAGAACACTGGAAAAATAAATGGCCGACAAACTCAACTTGTTTTCACCATAAGAAACATCTGCTTCACAGTGTTACTCCTCTCTTTGGAAAGTTCTCATACATGAGACATGCTTGTTTGTTCACCATCCATGTAAAGCAAGAAATGTTGTATGGTACTTTTGATTTCCCTGTTTGTTTCCATGGCCAAGGTTCAAGCTGGCATTCCATCCTCGTAAGAGATCTCTAACATGACTTAACAGTAAAATATCCTTTGCTATTTAACTTCCTTTTCAAACTATCTTTTGAATCAGCGATTTATTGAAAGGAATCCAGTAGCCCAAGAAATTCAGCAGCTCTAGATACTTCCCAATAATTGAAATTCCTTCTAAAATTTATGTTCCAGCCCCTATCATGTCTGAAATCTTCCAATATTGATGTAGTACTAGTGGCCAAAGTACGTAAATCTGGAAATAAGCCTTCAAGGGACCATGCCCAAACCAATTATCCCAAAAGGAGGAGGTGTTTCTTCCATTTTCCACTGTTGTTGTCTTGCTCAAGAAAACAGGCTGTTAAGATCTGATGCCTTTCCATAAGGATACTCCATGACTACTTCTAACTTCGTTAGTGCACCATTGTCCCTCAATTCCAAATTTATTATTGCTTACCCCAATCCTCAGAGCTTCCACCTCTGTGTTAATCTCCATAGTCATTTCATTAGCAAGCCTTCTATTTTGTTAACCTCCCCATTCCTCCATCCTTCTAGTTTATAACTAGTGTGTTCCATCTTACCAGAGTAAATGATTTCTTCTCCTTACTTCCTTGCATAAAAAAAAGTTCTTAGTATGTAAATCCTCTTCTCAATCTTAACTGGCATAGAAAAATAAAGTCATAAAATAAGTTGGGAAAGAATCTAAAACACTACTGATCAGCGTCACTCAGCCTCCAAAAAACAAAAATATTGCTTCTTCCAACTTGCTAGCCTTTTCTCACATTTTTCCAAGACCCCTTGTGATATGCTATCAGCTCTATCTCTTTCTCCCAGTGCTAATCCCAAGCAAATGGTAGGCAGCCTACTGACCTGGTAACCTAAAGCTCAAGCTAAACTCATCGCAGTTGGAACCATATTAACTGGAAATAAGTGGTTCTTACTCCAGTTTATTGGTAACCCAGAAACTCCCTGAAAAATCACTAAAAATCAACCTCAAGTTATTGATTTGTTCTTCCTCAGCATCGCACATAACAAGAGTGTTGGCAGCATACAGCAAGTATGGGACTTCCAAAATATTCTGGCTGTGAACCTTGAATCCCCTTACTCAACCATTTAATCAAGCAGTTTTGAGCATTTTGGAAAAATATTCCATGACTTAAGATGAATAGGAAATGAAAGATAGGATCTCCTCACCATAAATCCTTTTGAGCTGCAATAAAAAACCACGGGCGTGCTATTAACAGGGATAGAAAACCAAACAGATAGTACACATAATGATATCCTGTTAACCCACATGCTCCCAAATCCCCTATCTTTGAGAATGTTAAGTAAACACCCCCCCCCCCAAAGCATGATTATATGCCTTCTCAATAACAACCTTACATAAAACACCAGGAATATCACCTTTCAATCTGGAATCAAGACATCCATTTGCAATAAATGTTGCATCCATGATTTGTCTTCTTCTAATAAAAGTCATTGTGACTTTTCCACTAACTTGTGAATCACCCTTTTGAGTCTCTGTCAGAAGCTTCGAAATGATCTTCTAGAAACTACTTATCAGGCTTATGGGTCTACAATCTCTCGATTCCACAACATCGTTCTTTTAGGAACTAAAGCAATAAAGGTGGTATTGAAGCCTTTCTCAAACTTTTCCTGGCAGTGGAAGAGATCCAGACCCTTCATGATATCCTCTTTGATAATCAACCAGCAGTTTTAACAGAAATTCATAGAGAACCCATCCAGACCTGGAACTTTATCACTTGCACATTGCTTAATAATTTCTAGCATTTCTTCTTCTTCAAAAGATCTTGGAAGCCATACTTCTTCCCTCGAGATTAATTGTGGGTGCCCATATTATACCCAACTTCCAATTCTCTCCTTCTGAAAACTAGTTCTTGGAGGAATGGAAAATGTCTTTTTTCATCTCTTTGTGATCTTCCTTGATATTCCCATCAACATGTAATTGCCCAACTGTGTCTTGTGAGCATTTGCCAGTGTAAGAAAGAATTTGGTATTTTTATCCCCTTGTTTCAACCGTAATAACCGCAATCTTTGTCACCAAGCCAGTCCTTCATATTTGGCAATATCCTTCAACTCTATTTGTAGACAAGCCCTATCAACCCATTCCACCTCTAGTAATGTATTGTCCTCATAGTCCCTGTCCAAGTGTGCCATCTTGCTAATAGCTCATTTTTCTTGTGTTCCAAATTACCATAATCACAAATTTGAAGTAAGATCTTATTTCTCCCAGTCACCACAAAACGATTGTAATGGAACATGATCAGAAATTATTCTTTGCATAATGTCCTGTTTATCCATTCTAAATTCTTCAACCCACTCGGAAGAGAATAAGAATCTATCAATTCTTAAGAATCTATCAATTCTTGAAAACTGCCTTGATTAATACCTTTGACCATGTATATTTTCCCCCACTCCCCTGTAAGTAGAGGATCAATCAGTTCCAATTCCTTTATGCAGTCTGAAAAATCTTTCATCGAGCATGTGATTCTTGAACTATTTTTCCTTTCAGACATAAATCTGGTGGTGTTGAAATCTCACATAGCACCCACGGCAACTCACATAATCCCCTAACAGCAGCAAGTTCCCACCACAACTCCTTCCTTTCAGTCTTAGTGTTTGGTGCATAAATACCAGTTAGATGACAAGAAAATTTTTGTGAGGTCGCTTGAAATTTGACTGTGATGCTAAATACTTCAGTAGCTACTACTATCCCCTGCCGATATCTATTATTCCACATCATAAGAATAATCCCCCTTACACCCATTAATTTCTAAGCACCCAAATTCTACCCATCTGTTATCCAAAATCTACCACACCAATGATCCAACCTCTATTTATCCACCTTTGTTAATTGAAAGTAACAAACATTAGCTTTCCATTTATTTTACTAACATTTTAGCTTTTCTTCTTTTTGCCTTACTGTTCAATCCCCCTATAATCCAACTGATAGTGTCTAGCTTCATATAGAAGTTAGAGCGTTTGTTTCCCCTACTTCTTGTCCCCACCTTCCCAAAGTTCATATCAAATCTTAGCTTGTTTAACTCATCGTTCTTCATGGGTTTGCTGCTTCCCCGAATGCCCTAAAGAATTCTTTGTAGGAACCTTCTCTTATCAATCTTCATGAATAGTTTAAACGCATCGTGTTCGCGGGCCTGGAATTCGATACCATACTGCCAGCTCAGAGGGAGTATATTTTTATGAACCCATAAAGAAGCCTCCATTACTGCTTGCACTCTTTGAAACTCTTCTAAATCTTCCATAAAAAATTTCCCATGTAAAAATCTGCTCAAAATCCTATCCTTGAATTGGTTCTTCCTCTGTAATTGCAATTTCATTTCCTTGATTCATTGGACAGATGATTTTCATTGCATCTTCTTCACAAGCTAGGGAATAAATTAGTCTATTATCTCCTTGCACCACCAAAAGCACCCACTCATATTTATTGACCTAGTTGTTTGTTGCGTCTTTGATTGCAACAAGGTCGATATCCATAAGTCTTTTAGTAATATCTTCTGAAATGACTTCAGTGTTATTGACCCAAATGATTGGATTTAGGTCCATATTACTGGAATCAAGTCAGGCCTTCTCTCTGTTCTTACTTAATTTTCTCGCTTTCTTTTTCAACTACCTAAATCTTATTTGCACCGAAAACCATTCTCTTTGACACCAACATATTCTTAGCTTCTTTAGATAAACCTTAATCGAGATGTATTTGTTGGTGTAAAAGGATCTGGGAATCTCATAGTAGATTGACACAGCTAAACTTGTGGAAGAAATCCAACAGTCAAGAAAAGTTTATTCAACAATCTAACATGAAGCATGCAATAAATGCATAACACAAACATAAAAGGATAGAAATGAAATGTTTCATCTTAGTATAGGGTTGAGCAACTTCAATGACTTGAAAGCTACATAAACTAAAATCAACATTCAGAATCGATACTATTGCTATTTACCTGGATATTCAGCAGGTGGGAAAGAAGTAGAAGAGGCCGAGGGTACAATCTGTAGAGATCTGAAAATGGGTTTTTCCCAAATAGAAGGAAGGTTTAATTGCTTCCTCCTGGTTTGTAATTGCAATTGAGTAGAGACGAAACAAGCAGGCAACACATGAAGTACACAAGTATTCATATCTTAATTCACTTCTCCTTCTCCGATAGACACTCCGGCAAATCACCCTGTCGACTCCACCGCTTTTTTGGTATTCAGAATTCTTGCTGCCCACTGCACTGCCCAAATATGGTTTTTTTTTTCTCAACCAAGTGTCTGCCACGTAGAAGTCCGACTAAATTCAGATTTACAACGTCACACCGAAAAGTCTTAAGTCTTAAGTCTTACATTGGGTAAAGCGCTCCTAACGAAGGCGACTCGAACCCGAGAACTCTCGCTATGGGGTTGCAAATTATGCAAAATGACACCACTTTTGGTGTAGCTAGATTATAGTTGTGTTCTTCTAGTATTTTATAGTATTTTTTATTGTGAATTTTTAATATAATGTTTTGATTTTTCTTGGATGATTTTTATGGATTTTTATTGTACCTTTTTTTTTATTTTTCGAATATGTTATAGATTGATTGTATTTTTTATTTTTTATTTTTTATTTTTTATAGTATGATTTTTAGGGGGGTTTATTGTGTATTTTCATTGCTTAATTTTGCTCATTCTTTAATGATTTTTAGAATTTTTATTTGCATTCTTTTGCTATTTTTTTTCGATGAGGGTATATTTTTCTATTATTTGTTAGTATTAGGGTGTGTGTATACTATGTATACTGATTTGCTTATTTTCTATTTCTTTTTAAGTTCATACATCTCAAAATGGTTCATCACGCAAATTTTCTGGAGAATAAAGAGTATTAAGACACTAATGTGATTTCGATTACAAGTGCAAGTTCAGTGGTTGAAGTTTATGAACAAGATGAGATTATATCAGCTACGAGTGCAATCTCTGTTTCTTCAAATAAAAAAAATACTAAAACCTATATTTCAAAAAAGAAAAAGAGTTCTAAACACATTGAATCAATTCTGACTATAAGCTCAAGTCTAAAGATTAAATTACCTACCCATTGAGTAACACGACCTCATTCAAAGAGTCTTATGCAAAGTCAAAATAAAATAAAGTTGAAATTGTTGTGGGGCTGATTTAAAGACAACAAAGTGTTGCAAACGACGAAGAGGCAGATGCTCGCACAAAAAAAGTTTGAGGATACAAGTAGCACCGAAGAATATGACAAAAAGATATTTCGTGAAATTTGATTTTACTATATATCGATGCTTGGAGAAGTTATATTTCATAAGCATGTTTTTTCTTTGCTCAAATTTTTTGATAATTCCTCCAACAATTTTCTCTTTTCTTTTTGTGTTTATATCACGACCCAAAGTAACCCTAGACGTGACATGGAGAATAAGATCCCAAGAGATCCAAAAACAAGTCACTTGACATAAACACGACGTAGTAAAAAATACAATTTAAGAGATATAATCAATATAAGTCTCAAATGACAAGATGACATAAAAGATACCAACAGAGTACATCAGAAATATGCAGAAAACTACTAAGCCTAACATGATTCTTTCTAACACCATAAGAGTGGTTGGGACGTAACACATACCCCATATACAAGTCTGAAACTGAAAAGACATCAAAGCACTAAAATGTCTCCATGGCCTTGCCCTCAAATCATGAGGACTCACCAATCCAAGTAGTCGCTAGCGGAGCAATCCACCTAAGATTGTCCGGGTGGAGAAGCGTCGGATCTTATATTATGAGACAATATAGGCACAAATATGCATTAGTACGGTAAATGTACTAAGTATGGGGAAATGCATAAAGAAACATAGGCATGATAATATGAGGAACTTTAAGCATTATATGCATGATCAAGTTAAAACGTAGTAAGAACTTTTAAAGAGAAACCATGAATCAAAAACAAGGTCAATGCATACTTAAAAATTATAAGGAAGCTCTCATAAAACCTTTGAAGAAAACATATTTCATTTGTGGGATATTTACCATTAACCGACAATAAGACCATGTGAGCTATAACATGGAATTCGACATGACCCTCAAACCGACAAGGGGAATCTACTTGCCAAGGTAGAACTCTGTATCATTCATATTGCTAAAGTGAATCCACTAGCTAGGTCATTTAAGATAATCATACGGAGCAAGTAGTTTGGAACAAGAGAATTGCTACTAGAGACCAAACAACATCTACTAACAGTAAGGCCTCCATTCCAAAGTCCTCTCGGTGCTAAGCAAATCCCAATGAAAAGGACATAATCATAATCATAGTCAAAAAACTTGGAAAGGCACAATTAAGACTACCAATCCAATCATAAGTCATAATAGAGTAGCTCCTTTCAAAACCATGATTTCATAAACTTTCATAATAGACACTTACCTTTCTAAACATCTAAATCGTGATTTCATTCATATGTGAGAAAACCTTTCACAATTTTTAGATACTTATCTCAAAAGCATCCTTTGTTCATAAATCATCTTTTTTTTAAAACATGCATAGATTTCATAATCATAATTCACAAGTTCATAAGCATGATTCATAATTCATGTTTATAAAGTAGACATATGCATGTGTCCATATGAAATCAATTGAAAAATCATGTAACTTAATCAAATATGCATAATATGATTGAATATAAACCATTGAATCATAATAAATTGGACCCATGAAGAATAACATGAAACCCTAATAGAATTTGGTGAAATCAATTTAGGAGATTGAGATTCTTTTAGAACCCAATGGATAAAAAGGATCCATTGGTGAATTCCCACATACCTTGATAACCATAGCCCTAAGAATGCTAGGAGAATGAGACCTTAAACCTTGAAACCCTAACTTCCACTTTAAGAGCTCTTGAGATAATTTGAGAAGAAGACTTAAAGATTTTGGGGGAATTGAGTGAATGAGAGGAATTAGGCTAAGTTTTAAGAGTAAAAATGGTTATAGGGGTAGTTATAGGGCCAAAATGACATAATTTAGGGGTTAATTAGGTAGGAAAAGACCAAAACAACATTAAATAAAAATTTATTGAAAGACTATATGGTTTGGACTTACGATTCGTATGACTTCCTACGGACCGTACTGGTCAACCATAGAACTAACTATTAGATCCCAAAATCCATCCAACTTTCCACTAAACCTTCCTACGGGCCGTTGTCCTTTCTACAACTTGTAGGTACCACTCATAGAACCCAAAGTTTGAGTCTAAAATTTCACTAAGTCTGGTTCACTTCTGCGGATCATTCCTATGGTCCGTAGAACACTCTTTGTTTCGTCCAGTCCATTTGTAGGTCAAACATCAGAGACTTGATATTTCCCAAAAATCAACCCAAGTCCTACGACTGCCTTCCTACGGCCCAAAGAGCTTTCTACGGTCTGTAGATGGCTTCTGTAGAACCTGCCTTAGCAGAATTTTCTGCAACTTTTCCTTTCCAATACGACTTTCCAATTTATGAGGTGCTACAATATCTCCCCCTTGGGAACATTCGTCCTTGAATGGGACTCAAGCTAGCATGATAGAGTAGGGAGAGAAACTAACAGTCCAATATGAATGCAAATCACATCAAAATGCACATAAACAAGGAGAAATCACTCCAAGCTAAATCATAACTCAAAATCAAGTTTTCATGAACATACATGCATATGGATACATGAGAATGACTAAAACACATAAATTTGAAGAATGAACAGTAAGGAACTAAATACCTCAAGCTAGAATAGAAATGGAGGGAAAAATATGAGGATATTTGGACATCATATCGGCTTTGGCCTCTCAAGTAGCCCCCTCAACTTGTTGATTTCTCCATATGACTTTTACGAACGCAACTTCTTTGTTCCTCAACTTCTGAACTGGACGATCAAAAATTTCAATTGGAAGCTCTTCATATGAAAGACTTTTCTTAACTCCCAAACTTTCCAATGGCACAATGGACGTCAGATCACCAATACTATTTTTCAACAAAGAAATATGGAACACTGAATGTACCGATGCTAAGTTGGTAGGTAACTCTAATTCATAAGCAACTTTTCAATACGCCTCAAAATCTGATTTGGCCCCACATAACAGGGACTAAGGTTCCCTTTCTTTCTAAACCTTATCACACCCTTCATGGGTGAGATTTCAAGTAGACTCAATTATCAACATCAAATTCAAGATCTTTTCTTATAACATTATCATAGGACTTTTGTCAACTTTGAGTCGTTTTCAACCTTTCTCGAATGAGTCAAACCTTTTTCATAGCCTCATACACTAACTCGAGCCCTATCAAAGTGACCTCACCAACTTTAAACCAATCAATAGGAGAACTACACCTCCTACCATATAGAGCCTCAGATGGAGCCATTTGGATACTCGAGTGATAACTATTATTATAAGCAAACTCGATTAAAGGCAAATGATCATCCCAATTACCCTTGAAATCAATTACACAAGATCTCAACATATCTTCCAAAGTCTGAATAGTAAGTTATGCTTGTTCATCAGTCTGTGGATGAAAAGTCGTGCTAAGTTTCACTTGAGTACCAAGACCTTTTTGAAACGAGCTCCAAAATTGAGACGTAAACTGAGTACCACGATCGGAGATAATGGATAAAGGCACTCCATGCAACCTCACCATTTCTCCAATATAAAACTTAGCATAATCTTCGGCTGAAAATGAAGTCTTCACGGGAAGAAAATGAGCCAACTTTGTCATTCGGTCCACAATAATCCAAATCGAGTCAAACTGATAAATAGTACGAGGTAAACCCGTAATGAAGTCCATATTCAAATCTTCCAATTCTAAGTAGAAATGCTAATGTCTTGAGCCAAACCACCAGTTTCTGATGCTCAACTTTCAACTGTTGACAATTAGGACACTTATCCACAAATTTTGCAATATCCTTTTTCATCTCATTCCACCAATAGACCTTCCGCAAATCGCGATATATTTTGGTAGCTCCTGGGTGAATAGAATATCGAGAACTGTGAGCTTTCATCAAAATCTAATTTCTCAACTCATCAACATTCGGAACACATAACCGAGCTTGGTATAGAAGGACACCATCTCTCCCTTGGGAGCAGCCGCAATGACCTTTTCAGAAATCGACTTCTTCAAATCAACCATAATTGGATCAAAATCTTGCTTAGCCTTTACAACTGCAACAAGAGAGGATTTTGAACCATTTTGAACAATCATGCCACCCTTATTAGAATCAATCAAGCGAACACTCAATCGGGCCCATCTATGAACATCACGAACTAGCTCTTTCTTACCATCCTCAATATGAGTAAAACTTCTCATTGATATTCGACTAAGAACATCCGCCACCATATTCGCTTTACCCAGATGATAAAGGACACTCATGTCGTAATATTTTAACAGCTCAAGCCACCTTCTTTGGCAAAGATTCAAATCCTTTTGAGTGAACACATACTTCAAGCTCTTTGGTCGGTAAACACATCCACGTGTACACCATATATGTAATGTCTCTAATTTTTTAAAGCAAAAACCACCGCAGCCAACTCCAAGTCATGGGTAGGATAATTCTTTTCATGCACCTTCAATTTCCTTGAAGAATAAGCGATGATTTTCCCATATTGTATCAAAACACAACCAAGACCAATCCGTAAGGCATCACAATATATCACAAAACTATCTGATCCTTCTAGTAATGTTAAAATAGGGGCTGAAGTGAGTCTTTCCTTCACCTCTTGGAAACTCTACTCACAAGATTCGGACAATAAGAATTTCACCTTCTTTTGAGCCAACATCGTCAAAGACAAAGCAATAGAAGAAAATCATTTCACGAATCTTCTATAGTAACCAACCAAACCCAAGAAACTTCAAATGTCTTAAGCAGACAAAGGTCTAGTCCAATTCTTAACCATCTCAGTCTTCTTAGGATCGACTTGGATACCATCACCGGAGACAATATGGCCAAGGAAAGCAACAAACCTGAACCAAAACTCACGTTTGTTAAACTGAGCATATAATTCACGATCCTTGAGAATTTGCAACACAATCTGTAATTGTTTAACATGCTCATCCTCACTCTGAGAATAAATCAAAATATCATCAATAAACACGATTATGAACATGTCAAGATATTGCTTGAAGACCCTATTCATTAAGTCCATAAACATCGTCAGGACATCAGTCAAACCAAACGATATCACCAAGAACTCATAGTGACCATACTGAGTTCAAAAAGCCATCTTTGAAATGTCACTTTCCTTTACCCTCAATTGGTGATAACCCGATTGAAGGTCAATCTTAGAGAAGAAACTCGCACCTTGGAGAAAGGTCTTGGTACCCAAGTGAAGCTTAGCATGACTTTTCATCCTTAGACTGATGGACAATTCAGACTTTGGAAGATATGTTGAGAGCTTGTGTGAATGATTTTAAGGGTATTAAGGATGATCATTTGTCTTTGATTGAGTTTGCTTATAATAATAGCTATCATTCTAGTATTGGGATACACCATTTGAGGCTCTCTATGGTAGGAGGTACAGGTCTCCCATAGGTTTATTTGCAGTTGGTGAGGTCACTTTGATAGGGCCCGAGTTGGTGTATGAGGCTATGGAAAAGGTTCGACTTATTCGAGAGAGGTTGAAAATGGCTCAAAGCCGATAAAAGTCTTATGCCGATGTTAGAAGAAGAGAAATGAAATTTAATGTTGATGATTTGGTTTACTTAACAATCTCACGTATGAAGGGTATGATGAGATTCGAAAAGAAAGTGAAACTTAGTCCCCGATATGTGGGCCCATATCAAATTTTAAGGCGTATTGGCAAGGCTGCATATGAATTAGAGTTACCTAACGATTTAGCATTGGTACATCCGATATTCCATGTCTCTTTATTGAAAAAGTGTGTTGGCAACGTCTATAGTGCCTTTGGAAAGTTTAGGAGTTAAAGGAAGTCTTTCATATCAGGAGGTTCCGGTTGAAATTTTGGATCGCCAAGTTTGGAAGTTGAGAAATAAAGAAGTTACTTCCGTGAAAGTTCTTTGGATGAATCAATTAGTTGAGGGTGCTACTTGGGAGGTCGAAGCCGATATGATGTCCAAGTATCCTCTTCTTTTTCCCTCCGCTCTTATTCTAGCTTGACGTATTAGCTCTTCGTGGTTCATTCTTTCGTATTCATGTGTTTTAGTCATTTTCATGTTTCCATATGCATGCATGTTCATGAAAAAAAAAGCTTGATTTTGATGTTATGATTTAGCTTGAAGTGATTCTCCTTGTTTATGTGCATTTTGATGAGATTTACATTCATGTTGAGTTGTTAGTTTCTCTCCTACTCTATATATGCTAGCTTGAGTCCCATTTGAGGACGAATGTTCCCAAGGGGGAGAATTGTAACACCTCAGAAATTGAAAAGTCGAATTAGAAAGGAAAGGTTTCATTTTTGGCTATTGCTTCAGACCTACGAGGCCCATCTATGGTTCGTAGAAGAATCTACAAGTCATAGATGGCATTTGTGGGAATTGAGTTGAGATTCGAGGAATTCAAGTTTTTGAAGTTGGGTCTACAATTAACCAGGACGGGTCATACGGTGAACTACTCAGTGAAATTTTGGACTCAAAGTTGAGAACTATGTATAGGGTCTACGGACCGTAGAAAGGTCGACGGTTCGTAGAAGGATTTCATGGAAAGTTGGCCAAATTTTAGGTCCAAGTAACTTGACCTACGATTGACCAGTACGGTCCATGAGAAGTTCTACGATCCGTAGGTCCAAATCGTAGGGTTCTCCGATAGTTTTTAATTAAATATGTTTTGGTCTTTTTCTATCTACCCAACCCCTAAACTACATCGTTTTGGCCTTATAAACTACCCTATAGTTGTTTTTACCCTTCAAATTAATACCCATCCCTCTCATTCACTCACAAAACCATCAAAACTCCTAAGTCATCTTTCCAAATCCTCTCAAGAGCTCTCAAGGAAGGATCTTAGGATTCCATCAAGCTTGAAGGTTTCTTCTCCGAATTCTTAGAGCTTTGATTGCCAAGGTATGTGAAAATTCACCAATGGATTCCATTTATCCATTGGGTCCTAAAAGAATCCCAATCTCCAATTTAATTCTCACCCAATTTGATTAGGGTTTCATGCAAATCTCCACGGGTCCTATTTATTTATGATTAAATTGTTTGATTTAAATCTTATTATGCATGATTTGATTCAATTACATAGTTTTCAATTGATTTCATATGGACTCATGCATTATACTTAATCATGCCTATGAATTTGTCAAGAAAGCTTATGAACCTACGAGTGATGATTTATGAAAGTTATGTCTATCCTATGAAAATGATGTTTTATGAACTAAGGATGCTTTTGAGATATATATCAATGAATTGTGAAAGGTTTTCTCACATATTATGAAATTATGATTGTGAAAGGTTTTCTCACATATGTATGAATCATGATTTAAAGAGGCTACTCTTATAAGACTTTATGATTTGGATTGGTATTATGATTATTGCATTTTCTAATGTTATGCTTTGATAATTGGCTTTATCTATTCCGTTGGGATATAACTTAGCACCAAGAAAACTTTGTGGAGGCTCAAATAGGGTAGTTTCTAGTAGCAATCTCTAGTTCCAAACTATGTGCCCCTGTAGGATTGTCTTAAATGACCTAGCTAGTGGATTTATATAGCCTTAATGATATGATACAGAGTTCTACATTGGCAAGTAGACTCTCCCTTCTCGGTGTGGGAGTTACATTGGATTCCATGTTATAACTCACATGGTTTATTGTCAGCTAAAGCTAATATCCCACAAAAGAACTATGATTTTCCTTAAAAGCTTTTATTATGTCTTTTATAAATGCTTGACCTTATCTCATTGTTTTAATAACTTTGCTTTGGAGGTTTTTAATTGTTTCACTTGGTCATACATTACATGTTTTAAGCCTACTATGATATCATGTTTATATTTATGCATATTTCTCCATACTTAGTACATTTCGTGTACTAATGTATACTTGTACCTATATTGTTTCATAATATAGGGTACGGCGCTTCTCCTCCCGCTCGTGGCTAGTTCGGATTGCTATCTTAGTTTAGTGGATTGGTGAGTCCTCATGTTTCGAGGGCACAATCATGAAGGCTTTTATTTCTTATGTGGTCTTTCATTTTAAGACTTGTATGTAGTGTATGAGTTACGTCCCAACCACTCTTATGTTGGTTTTAGAATGGCTTGTCAAGACATAGTTATGATATGTTCAAACTCTCTGTCATGATATGAGACGTCTTACTTAAACTATTTTATTGTATATTAAATTGTATTGCATGTATGTCAAGTGGCTTGTGTAGTGCCTCTCGGGGTCCTATATGCCATGTCACGTCTAGAGTATACTTTGGGTCGTGACAGTAAGACATTCAAGGTGTATTCCAATCCTAAATGATTGAAATGCATTTTGAATTTTTTTTAAAAACGTGTTTTGAGTTACATTTTTAAATCCATCTATGTAAACGTTAGTGTCTGATACGAGTAATGATATAATGCTAAATGAAATCTAATTAAAAATTCATTCAACTTGTTAAAAAATGAAAGTGATTATACATTACTCTTATTATCCAAGTAAATGAGAAATAATGATAGCAGTAATAGATCAATAATATTAAGCAAAAATTTAACCAAATAGCAAGATCAAATTAAAATCCAACAACCTTTTTCCATAGATGATAAATACTACCTATTCCATTCAACACAAAAGAAAGAACAACAGACACAAGTACTGAAGCAACAAAGAGGACTAAAAACATAAACTTAAACAAAAGTAAAATGGCCAAAAACACAAGACAAAGATAGCAACGAAAACAAAAAAAGCTTCAACCCATGGTCCCTTTAAAACCTAAAGTCTAAGCTCTAAGTCAAGCTCTTCGACCTCATGATCATCATTCTTCTTCCCACACATCCAACCTGCAGTAACTGCACTAGTACTCCCAATGGATGAATGGGCTAATTCTAAAGGTCTGCCAGCTAATGCACCATTCAGATTCAACTGGACCTCATACCGAGCCAATTGACTAAGACGTTGGGCAAATAAGTTATCCTGACTAAGAGTAGGAGTGATAGGTTCATGGGCATTAACAAGTGGTACTTGTTCTTTTTCACCGTACGACAGACAATGATGAGGAAGTTGGTGTGCCCATTGTTGTGGTAGATTTGGAATATATGGCATATGACCATGAGAAAGTTGTTGAGTCACCTGAGTCACTGTGTGTTGTTGTTGCGATTGATGATAACCATACCGCGGATGACCACGAGGTTGAAGAGGCACCTCCAACACCATGGATTGCTGCAATAGGTCAAAAATTGATTGACGATTGCTAGGACTTATTTGAGGACTCTGCACCACTGAATTCCTCGTACGGAGATGACATAAGCGTTCCTGGTTGCGTATAACTATTGAGTTAGGCTTGAGATAGCCTAAGTAACGACAATGAAGGGGGAGGTGAGCGGATGGACAAAAGAACTTGTGATGGTGTGCACCCTTTATCCAGGTGTCCTCAAACCTATGCTTGCGTTGGTGCCCCGCAAGCCCTTGATTAGAGGTGAACACCTCAGTGCAAAATTTGCAACGATAACACCAAGAACCCGTAGGCCTAGTCATAAGGGATTGATGAGTCATTTTTCTTGTTGGTGGCTGCTGTATTTTTTGTGAAGAATTATTTGGAGAATTGAAAAATGAATTGGTGGGGAACTAAAGAAATGTCCATCGAAATATAAAGGACCAAAATTTCAAATAAAATGGTAGTAGTATTTGCATGATTAAGGTAATAAATTAAATGCATTAATTTTCTTTCCGTATATATATTAAAAGAATAACTCATATCTGATATGTTTTACCTTTTTAGACCACAATGAAATGTTTTCCCTATTTCATCTTATTTTATTCCTTTGATTATTTTTCTTTTTTTAAACCACTCAATTTTAACTTATTTTAGATATTCTTTAACAAAGAAAAATAGTGTTGAATTTCACTTTCTTATACCTATCTATAAATATATGCACAAACAAAACTATATAAAAAAGGAAAAAAAGACAAATATATCCTCGAACTATCGAAAATAGTATACAAATACCCTTCGTTATACTATTGAGACACTAGAGTCCCTGCCGTCTAAAAAGTGGAGCATTTGTGTCCTTCACTCTAACAGACAAACACGTGTCGTCATCCTCTGCATCTACGTGATTATTCACTAAATTTCAAATCCACAAAAGAAAACCACCCGAGTTAAAAAAGATCCACCAAATAAACCCTAACCCACCCATTACTAACACCTAATAATATACTCAAACCAACCAGAATACCCCTAAATTCTCTCTACCCACTCCAAAACCGGTGAATACACGCCTTGATCGCTCTGTTTTATTCTTCAAAAAACCTAAAAACACAATCGAACCCAAAATTGGTGTTGAAAGGAAGTGTAAGTATTTGGTTCCGAATTTAAATTCAAATCCCGATGATGGGGTTAAGAGTAAGAAGATATACAAGGGGCGAATTTCGTGATGGAGTGGGATAGCAACTCAGATTTAAGTGTAGAAGAAGATGACGTGATTGAGGAAAAAGCTGAGAACGAATTAGAGGATGGGGAGAAGCTAGGGTTTTCAGAGAGCCAAAGCAACCATGACTGCTCTATCTAGGCTTCAAAACTTAGCCAACAAAACTTCACTCAAAAATCTCATTCACTGCCATCTCCTCCACCCCGCAGCCACCTCTGCCGCCGCCTCTGCAGACGCATCTAACATTTCCCTCAATCTCAACCAAAGCCGATTTTGACTCGACATTTTTCTGATAATAACAAGTTGAGTGTTTCAAATGCTGATGAATTTCTTCTGAATTGGAACTTTTCGATTGGTATCGGCTCCCCTTTGTTTATCTTTGATTTATCTTTTATGGAGCTACGTGGAAGCCGTTCTAGTAGTAAAAAACGTCCTGATCTGGATGAGGAAGTAGAAGATGATGATGAAGATGAAGATGATTTTGACGATTCAAATGATGATGATGATGATGATAAATCGAATCAATTTGCTGATGTGTATGTAAGTTGCGATGATTTTGATGACGATGATTATCGCCATCGTGGTGGTGGTCGCAGTAATGGTTCCTGTGGTGGAGGCACTTATGCATTGTGAAATTTGGACTAAGTCCGATTATATGCTAATAGTATCACTTTATTTTTGCTTTGCTAATCAATGAAATCGTTTGGTTCACTCTAAAAAAAGGTTAGGGGGTTATTTGGATTGATCTTTTTAAATTCGGGTGGTTATTTTTTGGGTTTAGAATTTAGTGAATAATCGGGTAGATGCGTAGGATGACGACACTTGTTTGTCCGTTAGGGTGAAGGACACAAATGCTCCGTTTTTTGGACGACAGGGACTCTAGTGTCTCAATAGTATAACGAAGGGTATTTGTATACCATTTTCGATAGTTCGGGGTATACTTATCCCTTTTTCCTATAAAATACAATACTAGATAAGTATATTTTAATTTGAACATGACCAAATACATACAAAACAATTAACATTAAAAAATCAAAATAAATATTGTCCAGTAGAGTGAGTATTTTTCATCAAAGTCTCTAATTTGTAACTCACTTGTGACTTGTGAGTAGTTAATTATTCTTGTAAGTTGAATAAATAAATTTGTAATTCATCTAAAATATGTTATTTATTTCTACTAAGGTTAGAGGTGTTTCCTACTATGTTTAATTTGATTTTCACAAAAAAAATAATTAAATTAAATATTTTTATTTGATTTGGTAGTTTCTCTATTACTTCAATCATAAGTAAATCTACCTTTAGACCTCCTTGTGATACATTTTGACCAAGGAAAATCTCCTTCTTGACCAAAACGTGGCACTTCTCCCATTGATTATAGATAACGTTTTAGTTCACCATCGTCCTGCTTTTGTGTTATTTGATTCTGGGTCTACTTATTCCTATTGTCTACCTACTTTATCACGGGTATAGATTCAATGTGTGAGTCCCTTGCAGTACCTACTAATGTCTCTATCTCGGTAGGCGATTCTTTAGGGATGGATCAGGTGTATCGAAAGATGTGTAATGACAATTTTAGATAGTAAGTCTTGGGTAGACCTGATTCTATAAGACATACTTGATTTTTATGTTATTTTGAATTTGGACTAATTATCTCCTTATAATGCAATTTTGGAGTGTTATGATGAGACCGTGACTTTTTCTTATTCGAATTTACCTCGATTTGAGTGGTAATGTACTCCGAGTTTGTGTCTAAAGGGGATGATATCTTTTCTTCTGGCTCGTCGCATGATGAAAAAGGGGTGCATGTTGTATATGCCATATGTTTGTGGTACTACTAAGAGTTCACCTTCTTTGGGGACCACAATGGTGGCTAAAGAGTTTATGGATGTCTTTCCTATGAATTTGCCAAGCATTTCTCTTGACCGAGATATCAATTTTGTTATTGATTTAGATCCGAGTATCAAGAACATTTTTATTTCTCCTTATTGAATGGCTTCGGCCAAGTTGAAAGAATTAAGGGATCAATTGGAAGATTATTGAAGGAATGGTTCATTCGGCCAAATGTTTTTTCTTTGGGATTGACTTTGTGTTCGAGGCTTGACTGAGGTTGGTGTTGCTTCCAATTGCACACGCAAGTGTTCGTGGTCTCAAAAGTAATAAGTGGCTCTTTAAGAACCGGAATATCGAACCCACAGAGACTTGTCAATTAACTATTTACTAAATTATACTAGTCTAATTATTTATTTAAGAGTGTCAAAAGAAATAAAAGAATGCAAAATTAAATACTAAGATTAACTTACAGTGATTGGGACAATTCCAGGGCTGCAGCATGCATAGGGTTTCATGTATCGCATCTCATGCAATGAATTAACTAAGGTTATCAAATTACTGATTTACAGGGTTGATTTTATGATCATGATCTCTCGACCTCTAATCGCCTACTCCAACTAGCTGTCTAACTACATCGTTGAGCGGGGATAGGCAGTCCTAATTGGCGAGCATTTATATTTCATCCTGTTTCGTAACCAAGCGAGGTGTTCGTACGGGCGTCACTCCTGAACACGAATCTAAACAAAGTTAGAACAAACTCTTTGCATTCTTTGGTCTATCTACCTCTTTATCTCTCGAGTCCAAGAATAGACAATAGATTTATTTCTATGGTGATCAATCATGAAATACTAAAACAAGAATACAAAAGTAATTTAAACGATAACCAACATTAAATCAAAACAATCGATGTTCAACAATTACCCATAGCCGCAGCCCCAGAACAAGGGTCTTTAGCTACTAATACCTAAGAAAAAGAAGAAGAAAAGAACCCTAAAAAGTATTGATAATTTTTCCTTACAAAGTGTCTTCCTTAAAAAGTATTTTCTCCTAATAATTATTTCTATGGACTATTTATAGATGTAGGAAACCCTGAATAAAATAATTGAGTCCAAAACAAATTAGGAACCCAAAACCGAAACGGAATTGGATTCCAACGTGAAAGTGCACCGCCTCAAATATAATTGTGGATGTCTTCAAATTTTGACACGTGGCATAATGCCTCTTTCAATTAACATTCGGTACTTTCATATATGTATATATATATATATATATATTATAATATTAACTTTAATCCATTAAGCTGTCTGCTTGATTTTCCTTCTTCAATCTTTCATAATTAATTCATTTTAGCTCCAAACTTCTTCAACTTTGTACCAATTTAATCCTACAAATAAAATACACTATTTAGCATAATCCATAAAATTCCTGCTCAAAAAAGACAAATATAAATAATAAATATGAGACAAATAATGATAAGAAAATATATTTTTGGCCTTAGATCAGTTGGGTTACCATCATTTGAAGGTTTGTGATTCAGATATATCAAAGATAACTTTCAGGACTCATTATGAGCATTATGGGATTATAGTCATATCCTTTAGGTGGACAAATACCCCAGCTACTTTTATAGAGTTGATGAACCAGGTTGGATTCCTTTTGTAGTAGTAATAGTGGATGATATCTCGGTTTACTCCAAGTATGAGGTTAATTATGCTCACTATTTGAGGACCGTATTTAAGATATTGAGCAATGAAATGATAACCCAACATGGAAGTATATAACTATCTTCTCGTTTTATAACCAAGTAAAGTATTCAAGGTATATTCCTATCCTAAATTATTGAAATACATTTTGAAAATAATTTTTAAAAAGTGATTTGTGTTAAATTTTTTAATCCATCTATGTAGACGTTAGTTTCTGATACGTGTAACGATATAGTGCTAAATGAAATCTAATTAAAAATTTATTCAACTTGCTAAAAAATTAAAGTGATTAACAACTTTGGAGTGTGGAATTTGGTATAGGAGTGTCGTCGTTTTCTGATTCGGAGTTATTTCATGGATTTGAGGTCTTGAGTTGGAAGTTTAAGTGAATTTAGGCCTTGAGCTATCTTTGATCAACATTTGAAGTTCAGATGCTCGGATCAAATTTTTGACGGTTCCATTGGATTTGGGGGATGATTTTAGACCTAAGTGAGATCTTGGTTGATTTTTTGGAGGTTCCGAGGGCAGTTTAGTCTTTTTGAGCGTTATGTTATTTCATTGTGAATTTCATGGGTTTTGGGTCAAGGAGGCCTCGGATCCGTATTTTAATAGTTCCATTGAGTCTGGAACATTGAGTTTAGTTAGATAGCATATCTTGTTTGTGTAATCAGAGTTCTGAAAAAATTTAGAGGGTCCATTCAAGAATATTTCTGACTTGTGTGACTGTTGGTTTAATGATATCTGATGCCTGATAAGTCTTTTTCGCGATCGCGAGGGTGTTAGTCGCGATCACGTAGGTTTGTGTTCTTGTTCTTCGCGTGGGGGGCTGTCGCGATCATGTAGGGTTTGGCTTCTGATCATCGTGATCGTGTAATTTGCCATCTCAGAAAAATGCAACAACTCAAGATAATGCCATAATCTAAATGGAATATAGATTTATACAATCCAAGACCAAAATCACAAATTAACTATATACTAAGGGGTCGTTTGGTAGCTGGATAAAATCAAAGCTAATACATGAATAAGTTCGTTATTCATGTATTAATTTTATACCATATTTGGTTTGCAAATAGGATAAAAGTTATTCATGTATTAATTTTATACAATGTTTGGTTGACAGATTTTCAAATATTGTATAAAAGTTATTCATGTATTATTTTTATACGGCGTTTGGTTGCGTTTTTTGTAATCTTACATAATTAATACTTGTATAACTTATGAGGGAATCTATGTATAATTTATGCGGGATAGAAAGTGGAATAAGTAATGTAGGTATTAGTTATACATGTATTAAAATGGTAAATTACACATTCGCCCTTATTAATTTACTCTTAAATGTATATTAATTGACAACAAATCAAATATTCTAAACAAAGTTCTGCCAATTTTTTTTGAGTTTTTTTTCTTGTTAATTGTTTAATCACTTTTAATTTCTTTGCTTAAATTCTTGTTAATAGTTTTCTTTTTAGTTAAAAATTCAAGTTCTAATTTTTTTTGCTTAAAAATACAAGTTTTAATTTTTTTTGTTTTGTTATTTATTTTAATTTAAATTACATATTACTTAATTGCTTAATCATATTCAATTACTTAATTACTTTTCGTTATTTGTTATTTTTAGCTATTGATATTTGTTTAATTTTAATGAGTTATTTATGTAGTTGGTTATTTTAATGGTTATAATAAATATTAGCTCGGTAATTACTTTTGAAATTAAGAAATAAAAATTAACTCACTAATATATTGTAATCTCTACATAACTAATACTTGCATAATTAATACATGTATAACTAAATCCTGCATAACTAATACATGTATAACTAAACTCTGCATAACTAATACATGCATAGCTAATACATGTATAGCTAAACCCTGCATAATTAATACATGTATAACTAATACCTACATAACTAATACCCACATTACTAATACCTGCGTAACTCTATCCAACTACCAAGCGACCCCTAAGGGTTCCCAAAATATTAACATGTAAAGATACTAAATTTTCATGGGAAACATGTACTTATGGACTTTACATGATAAAGAACTGAAATATCAGGCAACTCATACTTTTCAAGAAACCTTAATCCCTAAAGAACAAATTAAACTAAAGAATTGAGTTGACCCAGGGACTAAGTTGACGAAAAGATGCCCATTGATGAAATTCCACATACCTGAAAGGGAAAATCTTGATAGAATCTCTGAACTTAAATCTTGAAGATGATGAGCCCTAGTTTACCGCTTAGGAGAATAACATTAACTTGTTCTTGAACTTTGAGATGAGTTATCTTGAAAATTTTAGGTTTCTTGAAGATAATCTTGAACTTGGAGTCTTTAGATCTTGAGAAACTCGAAAAATATCTTTCTTGATGTTCTTGATCTATGGGAGAAGTAGAAGGGATTTTGAGAGTTTCTATATGTATAAGGATGTCATTAGGTTATAAGATGGAGTTGAGAAAGTTAATAGGAGTAAGAGGGCAAGAGTACCCCTCTTGGAACGTAAGAAGACATGGAAAATCAAATAAAAAGGCCTTTTCATGAATCTCGTCGACCAAATCGGCGATTTGGAGGTCTTATCGTCAAAAATTTTGGCAGATCGCCATAGTGGGACTTTGGATTTCCAAAATTAGCAGTTTCTGAAGGTTTTTGGGCCACTTCGGCGACACGCCAAACTATTTGGCGATTCGTCGAATTGATAGGTGTCATCACCGAATTTTATAATCTGGACATGTTTAAGTAAAACAATCATAACTTTCTACTCCAAACTCAGATTAACAAATGACTGGTAGCGTTGAAAAGAAGACTCATAGACCTTTACTTTGATGGGTTGTGGGTCACCTAACTTATCATATCACGAGAAATATGGTCATTTGAAGTTAACTCTCGTAAGATATAATAAAAAAACTTAATCGGTAGGAAAGCTTTAAACTCAACTTAGTGCTAGAGGTCTTTTATGACTCTAAACCACACCTGATACACTCCCTACATATAGGAATACACTTTAACACACATGCACAATTAGGATAGCATATGCTCCATGTTGATACGCTTTTACGACGAATGATTCGAATCTTTAGCGTAGAATTTTGCGAGGTGTTGCATATCGATCTTTGAAATAATTACAACTGTTAATAAGTTTCAAGATGTGTTATAGAAGATTAACCAAATATTTTATTTATTTTGGAAATAAATTTCGGCATTGATCCATTGCCAATGACTCGATTCTATGTCATTGTTGATATGACTTTGTGGAGTACGTAACAATTACAAATTAACTTGAGAGTTTCTTAGAGAGAACAACTCATCTTGATGTGTTCAATCTTGTTCTTTAAGATGGAAGACTTATGTTGTTGGAGTATTATTTTTTTTCAAAAAGAAAGGGAAAAGAGACTTATCATCATAAATCAAAATTTATTACTTAGATAATATTTTAAATGTACTGTTGTTTTATTAGCTTTTTTGATCTCGAGGTAATTAATTCAATCATTTTTTTGAATATTTTTCAAAATTTAAGTACATAATGAAATTTGATTAACTTGTATTTGAAAAAAGTCAACTTTTTTTTGGAGATTTTTCAAATTAATTCTTCAAATATCAAAACTAGTGTTGGAGCTTTTAAAATATTTGAGTTTTAAAAATATATATTTTTTAAAAATAAATAAGATTTACTAAATGATTTTTTAATACGGATAATGAGAATAAAAGTCTTGAATTTATTGGATCTTTTTGAACCGATCTTGATTTATTTTGGTCTTATATTGTGCAAGTATTATTATTTACTTGCTAAATAATTCAGGTGAAGTTCCAGAATTAGAGCTAAATGAATAAAAAAAATAGAGAAAATTACAGTTTATTGGAGTAAAAAGGTCCACGCAATTGCGTATCATCAAGTTTCAATCGCGCAGACAAGAAAGAATGAGAGTTGGCACTCTATAGCCCTGCGTAGTCGACTGTGCGAAGTGACTCCAGTTGTGCGGCCACGCGGGAACTCGACGAAATAAGTCTAAAGTCATGACATTTTTGAGATTTTAAAGAGGAAGACCCCATGCTTTATAAGGAGATCTGATCCCAAAGTCTAGGGCATCTTGAAAAAGCGTAAAAATCACAAGGGGCAAGAAGAAGAAGAAAGAACGAAGAAGGGTACATCACTCTAATCCTAAACAGAAGTTGGGATTAAGAGTTGTTTGTAATGTCTTCTAGTTTTTTTTTCATTTTTTTGTGAACTTGTTTATTTCTATGGAGTAAATTCTAAACAGGGCAAAGACAATATGATGTAAGGTTGCTACTTTTGGGTTATGCTTTTGTCGAATGCATTGAACCGTGAATTGTTATTCATATTGGTGTTGAAAAGTAAGTTATTGTTTTGCATTTTAATCGAAAGAAAAGTGTCTTGATTATTATATTTTCATCCTATGATTCAATTCTTGATTGATAGTTCATGAAGTAATTGAAAGAGCTTGAGAATTGTTGTAAAGAGTTGGAGTTAGAAAGTATTCGCAAGAAACTTTTCAAGAACTAGCCCTTCCGGTACATCTGTGCATATGTTTACTTTGTTTACATTACTAGACTATTGGAAGTCAAACTCATTCGAAAGAAGAGTTTTACTTATTGATAGAAATAGTAATCAACTTTTGTATTTGTAAGAAACAGAAATATTTATTTGTGAACCTTGAACTTAAATAATATCCTTAGAATTGCAACCTTGATATCGTATTGTCTATGTCCCTAAATTCCTTAATTGATAATCATTTTTTGATATCTGTTTCACATTTTGTTGGATAATCAGTGGTAATAATTTATATTTTTCAACATACTGATTTTACCACACAACTCGCAAGATTTGATTTTCTGGATAATACTGAAAGAAATTATATTGAATTTCTACTAAAACCAATCCCTGTGGATATGATACTTTACTATACTATCTTTGACTAGCGAAGCGCTTAATTATATCGTGTTTTGCGCTCGTCAACGGTCAACAACTCACAGCTACTTAATTCACTAAAAAAGTCCTCTTTGGAGTTTTCAAAAAGGCAAAGGAACAACAAAAAGAGTGCGAGATTGGTATGTTGTATACATCGATTGACTCATCTCTCAATCCATCTAGAGAATGAATTGTGCTTATATGTTTACGATCTACTAGTTTGATTCAAGCACAAATTTTTGAGAATTCAAAATGATGGTATAACATTAATCGTCATATCCTACATAGGCTTCTCTTTGACCGAGATCTACTCTAAAAGTAATTTTTTTCCTTCTAATTTAAGTAATTTGAATTCAAGTTATTTCATTTTCATTTTTGTTGTTTTTAATCAAGATTTGGATTCAGTGATGATGATCTACTCGTTAATTCAAGATATCATTAATACTTGTTGAAAATCTAAAATGACGGCACCACTCAAGCTGCCATACATCAAGAGATCCTCTTTACCATAGATCCACTCTAGAACTCCACCTGAATCAATAGAAAATTTTCAATTCATTAGATCTTTTGATATAAACAATGTAATTTTTTCACTAATTTAGCTCATTTGAATTCACATTATTCCTTTTCTATTATGTTTTTCATACTAAGATTAAGTGTTGATGATCTAACAATTGATTCATGATATAAACAAAGTTTGAAATGGTTATACAACACAAGTCGTCATATCTATGAAGCCTCTATTTGTCGTAGATCCATTCTAAAACTCTTACCAATCTAAGTAATTTGAATTTAAGTTACTTCCTTTTTTTTAAATCTTGTTTTCTCATACTAAGGTTTGAATTCAAAAAAAGTTATTAGATTAACACATATTTTCAATTGGAGTAACAATTTGGGTTCACCTAAATTGGTCCAACCACTATTTTAGAGAGTACAATGACAGTGAAGCTCATGATTGAGAGAAAAATGAATGCACCGTCGAAAGCCCTTTGTAGATGTAATTTTGAAATCCGACACATTGCTTTCTCTCTCTTTCATCTCCGGCCCCTCTTGGCCTATCCCCTTCTTCCTGCCAAATCCGAACACTGTTTTTTGTTATACCAGTGAAGATTAAACTTTGTTTTTGTAGCGGTTTTATTCAAGAAACTATACGAAAAACTGTTCTTGAGTAGGCCTGTTTGCGGGGGGTTGGAAAAGCCCTAAATTTTCCATCTGGGTCATTGAGATTTAAGGTTTTAATTGAAAGCCACATCTTCCATTAGAACCCTATAGAAAGTGTGTATTGAAGCTGTTATGTTGTGTTTATGATGTGCAATTAGTTGTATTAGGGTTTAGATTTGTAGAATTTTTGTCCCTAGTGTTGTGTTTGATTTTGAGATGGATGGGCGGAGAATATCTGCTAGTCCTCGTCCGTGTTGTGGTAGGAGGGTGGTGGCTAAGAAGCGTTCTCGTGGAGGGGTTGATGGGTTTGTGAATAGCGTCAAGAAGCTACAGAGGAGGGAGATTTATTCAAAGCGTGACCGTTCTTTCAGTATGAGCGATGCTCAGGAGCGCTTTCGGAACATTCGATTGCAGGTATGAATGGATCTTTTCTCAATTCTTGGTTTTGAATTAATTTTGTTGCTTAGGTTTTGTATATCTTGAGATTTCATAGTCGCAGTTGAATGAAGTGGAACATAAATTGAGTTTATGGTGGTTGAGAGGTTTGGGGATACTAAGAGGTGCATAGATAGGTTTATAGTGCAGTTCTTTTTTTTCTTGTTTGGGGCCCTTATAGGAAAATTAATTGCGTGTCTCCACTCGAGTGGTTTTATGTGACGAAATGAGGATTTTGCCAAATGGACTTCTAAATATATTGAAGAATTGATGTAAGGCTGTGATTGATGAAGTGAATGTTTATCGACAATCTTGTCGCTTATAAGAGTTGGATATAGAAGAAGAGCTAAAAGTTATTTACCTCTTTTGCCAAAACAGGGAAAAATAAGATGTATAGGAAATGCACCTTATTTGGGTTTTTAAGGGTAAAACCACGTGGACGATGAATTTGTGTTCTATTTGGGCGTTACGCTACAGGTAAGAAGCTGGAGATATACGTGGTTGAATTGTCGCAGAACTTAGCAGTCTTAAGGAGGACTAGGAGAATTCTTTTTGGTGTTTATGCTGGGACAGTGTTATAGTTCAAACAGAAGTTGAGTGCACTTCACCTAATGTACTGGGTTTGATAATTAGTTCTATATGGTGAAAGGGTTGTTCAGTTTTTTCTTATGCGTTGTCGTTGTATATATGAGGTTCTATCCCTTTACAGTATTGAAATTTGGTCTAAAACTAAATTCAGTATAAGAAATGGTTATTCTAAGATTTATACAGAAAATAGTCTTGGGCATTGAGGATTAACATGGGTCTTCCTGGCTTGAATATGCATGCAGTTTTAAGAACTGCAATTTACTTATTAGGTTTCCACAACAGTTGAAGTTATTTCTTCTGTGTTCAGACAGTTCTAATTAATTTTTTTTAGTTTTTTGTCTTTTTCTTTTAATGCTAAGAAGTTATACTTTCTTCCTTTTCCTGGATAAATTGCTCTGAACAGTGATATCTCTGTCATCTGAAAGTTTAATAGAATCTGTGCCAGTTCCTATCTGCTCATGTCGAACAGTAGCAGGAAGCTGGGTAGAATAGATCCTTAACCTGGGTGAAGTAATTTAACCAGCTCATTCTTTTATCTTTGTTGAGCAAACATGACATGAGTTGCTGAATTGAATTACTTCCAGTGTATTCGCTGTACTTTTTCTTTTTTTTTTTGCATCATCTAGGTGTTTGAGTTAACATCTTCGATGTTATGGCGGAACACAAATTTAAAGCGCTATGTATTTTACTATGGAATGTGTCTGTTTTATTTTCACCGTTAATCCTCAAACTGCAATACTATGTTTATATGTAATTATAGCTTAAGTTCCCTTTTTTATAGGCTAAACAATGATAGTTGCTACATGTTATCACTCACAAAAGAAATTTTGTTCAATTAGATTTGTAATATCCAATGTCTTCAATTTGATGGTACATCTGATCTTAAGTTGTTTGACTTGACATTTGTGCAACATTTTAATTGAACTAATGAACATCCAATTTGAAATGCCAAGTAATAGCATGAAACAGAGTTTTTTTTTTGTTTGTTTGAGAAAGGTAACCGAGAAACAGAGTTATTATTGCTTTGCCTTAAGTGATGCATTTTTGAGTAGGTAATACGAGAGAGCTGATAGCTTATATCTAAGTAATAGATGTCTTCTGCACGTTTGTAATAGACTTCATGCTGTATGATGAGAAGTCTTTTGCTGATTGTATGTTAAAAGTTCTTGTTCAGATAACATATCTTTTTATGTTGTTTGTGATTTGTTCCATCATTAATGTCGGACTAATATATAGATTTACTTTTTTAATTCTACCTTTTAGATTCTGGGAATTAAATATCTCCATTACTGAGTGGTTAAGTTCACTGGAAATTCTGTCTTTTGTGTTTCTAGAAATGTGTGTGGACTATAAAGCTAAGAAAAAAGAACAGGGTTTACAGATTGTAGCCTTTGAGGGTTGGTTTTTGAGAAGGAAGAATTTCATTGTTTTTAAGTATATGTATTTTCTTGAAATGATTTACCACATGCTAATTGTTGTTTTCTGGATGCGGTTCAGTATTCTATCAAAACATAATTTCCAGTTAGTTGAAAATTCTAGTTAATTTAGTTCTGCTGACACTTTCATTTCATTTACTTATGATCTTAGGAGGAATATGACACCCATGACCCTAAGGGACATTGTGCCATGGTGCTTCCTTTTCTTAAGAAAATATCAAAGATAATTGAGATAGTTGCTGCACGTGATATTGTCTTTGCCCTTGCACAATTTGGCGTCTGTGCAGCATTTAGTCGAGGTAAAGCAAATTGTTGATAACTTTTCCTGCATATTTGTATCCTCTCCCCTTGCACCTCTGTGCATGTGCAGTGACTTCAAGTAAATTGATCCATATTGTTACAAATAATGCAGAGACAAACGAGAGAATATGCTTTCTGAACATCAGTCCAGATGAAGTTATACGAAGTTTGTTTTACAATAAAAACAATGACGCGCTCATCACTGTTTCCGTCTATGCATCAGATAATTTCAGTTCCTTGAAATGCAGAACCACAAGAATCGAGTATGTGATAGCTACTACATCTTGGTTTCTCTCTTACGTATGCTCTTTTATCATGTTCTAATCTGCTATATTTGATAAAATTAGATATATTCGGAGGGGTAAACCAGATGCTGGCTTTGCTTTATTCGAGTCAGAGTCATTAAAATGGCCTGGTTTTGTGGAGTTCGATGATGTCAATGGGAAAGTCCTTACTTACTCTGCCCAGGATAAGTAATTGTGCTGTTATAAAGTCCCTTTTTTAATGTCAAAGAGATCCCACCCACCCACCCCCAAAAAAAAAGATCCGGTGTTTTTTATTCACGTGAAGTTGTTTTTGTACTTACGGAACTCTTTTCACTTTCATCAGCATATACAAGGTGTTTGACCTGAAGAATTACACAATGTTATATTCAATCTCGGACAAAAATGTTCAAGAGATTAAAATAAGGTAAACTCATTACTTTTTGCATGTATGGATAGAAATACCTGATTTGTTGCTTGAGTAATTGTGTGGAAATTTGTCTACATTATAGTCTTGCTTCTTCAGGTGTCATTCCAGGTCAATAAGCTATTGCAATTATTACTTGATCCCGGATAAGCTACCATAAAAATGCTTTAGCTAGTATTCAAATTAGCTTTTTTCGTGAATGGTCTAAAGACCTACTCTCTCTGTTTCAATTTGTTTGTCTTACTTCTCTTTAAATTCGTTTAAAAAAGAATTCTTTTTTGGCAACTCTTTATTTCTAACTTTCCACATGGCACGTTTAAGAATACAAGATTACAGGACATTTGGTGCATTCTACCTATCTGTAGTTTAGGACTACAAAATTTATAAGTCTTCTTTATTGTCTTAAACTCCGTGTCAAGCCAATAGCAAACAAACAAATTAAAATGGAGGGAGTATTATTTGTGTATAATTTCATGTTTGCTTGAGTCGCTACCAATTTTTAACATTTTTATGATATCCTCAATTTTGTGTGTTGCTCCCTTCTAATTCTCTGTATGTCTGTTTTTTCCTGTGTCCCCAGATGTTTCATAAGAGCTTTTGTTTGTTTGTGTGATAGTGCTTTTAAGATTCTATTTAGTTGTGGGAATAACATAAATCTTTCAAGATCTCACGTTTGAAAGGTTATGACCAAGTGAAGAACGAATGATTAAGTAATGTGGGTGTGGGTTCATTCCACTGAATAAAATTCTGATCAATTGTGTTATACATGTATAATTTTCATAACCTTGCTGTGATTTGGATTGGCAAGACCTGGATAGCTTGTCTTATATTTTTTTAATGATTTATCCCTTGTTCTTTTAAGCAGCCCGGGAATCATGTTGTTGATATTTACCAAAGCTAGTGGCCACGTGCCTCTGAAGATTCTGTCCATCGAGGATGGTACTGTTCTTAAATCTTTCAACCATCTTCTTCACCGAAATAAGAAGGTGGATTTCATTGAACAGTTTAATGAAAAGCTTCTTGTCAAGCAAGAGAACGAGAATCTTCAGATTCTGGATGTGAGTAACTATCTATGTTCCACAGTTCATTGTGTTCCTTTATCATTTTATCTAATGAACTACTGGATGCAGGTACGTAATTCTGAGTCGACAGAAGTTAGCAGGACCGAGTTCATGACCCCCTCAGCATTCATATTTCTGTATGAGAACCAGTTGTTCTTGACATTCAGAAACAGAACAGTTGCTGTTTGGAACTTCCGCGGGGAGCTTGTTACTTCATTTGAGGATCACCTTTTATGGCATCCTGATTGCAATACTAACAACATTTACATAACTAGTGATCAGGACCTAATTATTTCATACTGCAAAGCTGATTCTGATGATCCCTTATCTGAAGGAAATGGTATGTTGAATTTTGAGAATTCCTCAACTCTTACTTGATGATTGAAACAACACTACTTATGTAAATCCATTTTAAGTGAGGGTTGACTTCCATGCTGTTTAAGAGTAAACTCTTTGAATGATTATTATGATTAGTACTGCTGCTACTGTTGTTTTTTTTACTTGTTAGCATCGTCATTATTGTTTACGTTATTCTTGTTTTAATTAAAGTTGTTTTTATCATCATCGTCTTCAAATGTTGGATAGATACCGGTCTAAATGTATTGGCATGTTTAGTGAGGGATTCATATAGCCGACTCTGCTAGCTTGGAATTGACACATTATTGTTGTTGTTGTTTTGTATGGTATACAAGAGTCTAAATAATTGACTGAAATGTGTAAAAATAAAGACGTCTGTTGGAAGCATGTACTATTTGAAATAACTTATAGTAATATTTGTTTTAAAATTTGTTGGAAGAACAAAATACTTGCCATTTTTACAAAGGAGGTCAAATTTTTTGGACCTACTCTATTTGAAGTAGGTCAATCAAAATGGCAAGGAGTTAATAAGCGTTTGGATTTGACTGTATATCATGATAAATATGATTAATGTGCCACACATGTCCTGTATTACAGATCGCCACAACATATTTTAGTATGCATAAAGCCAGGGAGTAAGTAATCTTGTTATTACCTGGAGGGCTGAACTAGTGGGATTATTTGCAGATTTGATGTTTATCTCTTCGTTTATTTTTTGTTGTATATTTATTTTATGGATTTCTGAGTATGAGTATTGTGGTTTGGCAGCAGGATCTATTAATATCAGCAATATTCTGACTGGCAAATGCCTTGCTAAAATAAAAGCAACCAGCCGCAAGGCCACTGATGATTGTAATGATAGTAGCAGTGTGCCTGGTAAAAAAAGTTACAACCCAAATAAGCGGGTCCAAGATTCCAGAATTAGGAGCACGGTTGCAGAAGCCCTAGAAGATATTACTGCCCTTTTCTATGACGAAGAGCGCAATGAGATCTATACTGGGAACAGGCTTGGACTGGTCCATGTATGGTCTAACTGACTAATTAGCCTGCTCCCCTGATGTCTAAGATTGTTACTGATGGAGGAATGCCTCAGGTAACATTGTATAACTAGTATGGTGTTTTTTAGTCTTGTACCCTAAGGAATGGTTTGAGTTGTGTCATCTCTATTTACTTTAAACTGTACCGTTTGTTTGTAATGTGGTTGCTTGGGTGATTGCCCTGTTAGATGAGGTATTCTAGATGATTTCTAGTGTACTGCTAGTGCTTTTGTAACTTAGGGCTGTCTACTGAGTCGTAGTCAGAGCTAGTTAACCAGTAAGTCTCATTTATTTCAGCCATTCTAATGCTTTAAATGGTTGAGAGCTCAGTGTTATGTTCAAGTGACACTGCTTGTTGTTTCCTTAAGTGAATGATTTTTCTACTTCTCTTTAGTTATTGAGTGTTTCTCCATTTATTTGTGTATGGTCTTTGTTTACCGTAACTTGGTAAGCAATTTGAATTATGAGACTGGAGTTTCCCTGTCCAAATCATGGACAACGAAACGAGGTTTGCTAGTTATGGTTAAGACTTTGGTTTCAACTGTTATTATGGTTTCGTGATACAAGGGGAACGATCCATGTTTCTAGATTTATAACTACTTTAATCAGCCCTCAGGTCAAGCTTCTTCTCTGTTGTACAATGTCCAGAGTTGAACCAATTGAGGAAGAGGAATCCTATGTAGCTGAAAGACAATATTTAGATGCTGTGGGCTCTCCTAGAGTAAAAAATCTGTGTTATTCAAGATAGTTTAGATAGTTCTTGCAGCATATGGTATATATGCCAAGTTTAGATAGTTCTTGAAGCATGTGGTATATATGCTATATTAGACACTACATTGCCATTCTATATCTGTTAGAGGCTGTAATTTACAAGTGAAGAGAGGGGTTTTTGCAGCATGTGGTATATATGCTATAATCACTACTTTATGGCTTTTATATTTGACATTTCATTGCCATTCTATCTGGTAAAGGCTGTAATTTACAAGTGAATAGAGAGGTTCTCCTAGTATAATAGTACTCCCGGTTTTGAATTACATAGATAAGCTTCTATCTGCTTAGGATGAAATGGTTATAGAGCGGGCAAAACGAGAAGGAAATGGATGTTTACGCTGTTGAAAAGGGTCGGTCTTGGGAACTGGCATATTTAGAGAAATACTGGAGTTGGAGTTGAATTATTAGAGGGAATTAGGTGTGTGGGGACTGGGGATGAATAGAGATGAATAAAGGAGATATAGTGGGGGGAAGCCACATGATTGATTGTTATTTGAATCTGGTGACACCAAAAACCACATGGAAATTGGAAATTAGGCATCTTCTATGAACTACTGTTGCTTCAAGATTTACTAAAAAGAAGTGGCTGATGTTTGTGTATTTGGCATTTGCCTTTTGTGTTGTTTTCTTCTAAGTCAAGCTATAGGCCCACCATTCCCATGCAGCTGTCTCTCTATTACTTCCATTATTCCTATTCCTATTTAAAGTCCTCTCTTCAATTTCCAATTGTTTGACATGTCACTTTGTTTTTGTAATGTAGCATAATATCCCAAAAAGAGAGAAAAAGATATATACAACCACAATTAGCTTTTGGTTACAAATTAGCAGTGACCAAGTAAGTGAATGGAAGGAATAACTTTTTGTATACCTTACATAAATCCCATAATGTTAAGAGCTAATTACATTATTGTGTCAAGAGTTTTAGTTGCAAGTTTGCAACTACCTTACCCTCGTTCTTACGTTGGACTTTGTCTTTCTCCAAATTCTTCATTTTAAAACTTAAATAAAAGAATACCAAATTAAGTTCATTAGTCATGATGAAGGTATTGTTTACCTTTCAAAATGCATATAGCGTGGAACATGAGTCCCTTCTATGCTGACTTCCTCTCCTCAACCATTTGCCAAAAATACCAACAGGACTTTTCCTAGCAAGTATTATTTGATTGTCTATACTCTGATTTTGACTTGACACAAAATTTGAGAAAGTAAAGAGATTTTTTGAATTTTATAATCTTAAACTAAACATATGTAAAATGTTTCAAAATATTTTGTTATTTTGTGGTCTTAAACTGTCACGTGAAAAGTTAAAATTAAAAAATTATCTAAAACAAAATAAAAATTGATGGAATATTTGAAAACGATTTTCAAAAAAGGAGAAAAGAAGGAAACATTAGAATAGAACGTTTCGTAGATAAAACAAACAGGCGGAAGAGAGAGGACAAGAAAAGGCCCTTAGGTATAAGAAATGGTTCAAAATGGCCCCTAAGTATATCTATAAGCAATTTTAATTTTTTAAATTAACTAAAAATAAATATTTATTTTTCATCAAATATTTAACAAACTTACTAATAGATTTTATTTTTTTTAAAAAAAAAAACCGAAAACACGTTCCATCAAATCTTACAAACCAAAACACCAAAAATAGATATAAAGTACTTCTACGATTTCAGTTTATGTGACACTCTTTCTTTACAAATCATCCTAAAAAAAGATACATTTTAATATTTTGTAATGACTTAACTTTAAACTTTTCATTTTATTCTTAATGAGATGATTTATAGTTATAAATATCTATAATTTTTTTAAATTACTAGTTTCAAAAGTCTTTATTTCATTCTTAAACTTGGTAGCTTGTCAAAGAACCACACACAACTCTAAAACAAAATAAATTAAGAATAATAGAAACCACAAAAAAAAAAAACTCCAAATATGATTTCTTGTAAAAAAAAAAAAACTTACAAAACATATTAAAATTTTCAATTAAAACTTATTGAATAATTAATTAGAATTAATCTATGATCACTTTTAATATTTACATGATCCCCTTGACTTTAGCTCAAAAATAAGGGACCATTTTTGCTATTTTATGAAGAGAGGACCACCAACCTAGTTTGAATTTGAATTCATAGATGAAAAAAAAAGTCGTTACACTCTCTACTTCGTTCCCACATTTGAAAAAAAATAATTTAGTTTCTCTCCCAATTTATACGATACTTTTTTTATTTGATAATTATTTGATGATATCATCCCATTTTATTCTTGTTGAGACATACTTAACACTTTAATTATGAAAAAACGTCAATTAAAAATAAGCTTTAA
The DNA here is from genome assembly GCA_018342035.1 of Solanum appendiculatum. Taxonomy (NCBI): domain Eukaryota; kingdom Viridiplantae; phylum Streptophyta; class Magnoliopsida; order Solanales; family Solanaceae; genus Solanum; species Solanum appendiculatum. The sequence goes on from JAGDQO010000113.1 coordinate 565,326, forward strand.
AATAACTTTAGTAAGACAATCCGGTAAAACATAACAAAGATTTTCCTTATTTTTTAAACTCCATTATTGATCAAACGGTGTCATGTAAATTGAGAAGTATCTTTTTGGCCATTGAAATTTTTTGAACTCGAAAAAATACATTTTGATCGTAAAATTTCAAAATTTTAAGAATAACAAAAAAATATTTTTACTTTAGATTACTTGTAAAAAAATCAGAAACAACTTCAAACTTCAATTTTCAATTATTTTTTTCACTTAAAAAAATAAAGCCTTTTTATTTTAAATTTCGTAATGAAACATAATCAAACGTGCACAGCCCTTCGGTACAATAATAAACACATCATCATATAGTGACTTGCTCCAAGTATTAAGCTTTCCTCAAACGCAATCACCACTTTTCATCCCCACTCTCCCACTCACCCACGCATCCCCACCCCCACCCCTAACCTCTGCTTATCTCTCTGTAAGTTTTTTGCTCCCTTCTTTTTATCTTCTTCCTTACAATCAAAGTTCTCTTCTTTCTTTGCTTTTTTCTCTCAACACTCCAACTGGGGCTGTGACCACATCTTTTATCAAAGAAAAAAGTGTAAAGACTGTAACTCTTTTTATGTTCTTGAATCAAACCCCCATTTGAGATCTTCACTAACAAGGCAACAACTTACTTTTGTTTTCTCCAACTTTGAAGGGTGTGCTCTATTTCCACCTGCATTTTACTCTTCTTCAGAAACCCAGGTAGATTTTAGTTAGTCCAAGTTTGAAACTTTACATTCTTGAACTAAACATTTCTGGGTCAGTGGTACTTTTCTAAACTGTTGCCAAGATTGGGTTTTTTTTTGTGCTTGTGAAAGGAAGTTAAGAAATAAAGATGAATCAAAAGATAAATGTTGTGTTCTCTTCATTGCATTTGTTTAATTTCAGCTTACTGATCTATGGACGGCTGAGATTTGATTATTTTTATGTTGTTTTGTCAGGTGAAAAGATTATTTTTCACAATGTTGGTTTGATTCATTTTTTAAGTTCGACTTGTCTGATTTTGGTACCTGGAGTCTCTTATATGTTCCCTTAAAATCTTGACCAGGCAATGTATTTGAGTTGGTAGCTACTTTACCTTCTATCTTTAGTGTAAATTTGTTATTGTTTCAGTCTTCTTCGATCAAAATGACTTATTTGTTGAAGTTGGTGCATGTCAGATGACTTCCTCTTGCATATATGTTACTACTACTGGTAAAACGATTGAGAGTAATGAGTAATTTTACATTGAGTTCTTTAACCAGTTTCCTTTCACCAGGTTTAGGCTTTAAAGAGACCAAAGATGGAGGATGGAATAGACGCTGATGTCTTGATGGACTATGTTGAATTTCAGATTTTCCCAAGCCAGAACAGGTTAGACTTTTGTTTAATTTTCAATTGGCTGTATCATTTTCAGTTTTTTTTTGTTGGCTTCATGAGGACCTCGTTAACCAGTTGGGGTTGTTGTTGTTGCTTACTTTTAATGCCCAACATTTGGGGCACTTGACATAATTCTGTAGCTTGTATTGGGTTCTATTTTGTTGTAAATGTTCATGCCTATATATAGGCTTAAGGGAAGATCTCCATTGGGACAAGTGTTTTAACATTTGCCTTCACATAAGCATTCCACTGCCCATTTGACAAGTGATGAGATGTGTTGACAATCGTAAGAATTTACTTGGCTAATTCTTTTGCTGCACATTGCTTTCATCAGCCATGAGATTTTAACTTCTCAAATACACTTTATGTTTGGTTTCTCAAATACACTTTAAAATAAATATTTTGCCTACAATCTCCCACATATTTTAAAAGAAACTATAGGAAGAAACATATAAATTGTTGGATTTGCATGATCCAAATGTAATAGGTTTGGTGTCTTTTGGATTATGAACCAAACTTAGACTAATAAAATTTTACTAAAGTAATAGACAATGATTATGTGATAATATGCCTATATGTTGATGACATGCTCATATTTGGTACAAGTTTAAATATTGTGCAAAATATCAGGCTACTTTTGTCTACTAATTTTGATTTGAAAGATCTGGGTGAAGTAAATATGATATTAGCAGTTAAAGTTATAAGGAGTGAAAATGGTGTAATGTTGTCCCAAGAACATTATGTGGAAAGATTTCTTAAGAAGTTCGAATGTTTTGAGGTGATGCTTGTGGTCACTCCTTATGATGCTAAGAGCCCGTTTGGATGGGATTTTAAGTTGGTCAAACTAACTTTTAAATCAGTTTTTGACTTATTAGAGTGTTTGGCAATTAAAGAATAACTTAAAATAAGTCAAAAGTAACTTAAAATAAGATAAAAGTTAAGAGCCCGTTTGGATTGGCTTAAAATAAATAACTTTTAAAAAATTACTTTAAAATCATTTTAAAAATAAGTAGTTATGTGTTTTTGATGTGTTTGGCAAAAAAGTGTTGAAAGTCACTTTTTTTTATCAAAATGTCTGAAATACCCTTAAAGTTGTTAACATTATAAAAGAATTAAGGATAAAAAAGTAATATACTTGGTCAAAGTAGAATGATTTATAAGTTTAAAAAAATAAGTAGGAGGCACCCTACTTTTAACTTTTAACTTATTTTAAGTTAACATTATAAAAGAATTAAGGATAAAAAAGTAATATACTTGGTCAAAGTAGAATGATTTATAAGTTTAAAAAAATAAGTAGGAGGCACCCTACTTTTAACTTTTAACTTATTTTAAGTTACTTTTGACTTATTTTAAGTTATTCTTTAATTGCCAAACACTCTAATAAGTCAAAAATTGATGTAAAAGTTAGTTTGACCAATTTATAATCCCATCCAAACGGGAAAAGTAGGGTGCCCCCTACTTATTTTTTTTAACTTATAAATCATTCTAATGTGACCAAGTATATTACTTTTTTACCCTTAATTCTTTTATAATGTTAACAACTTTAAGGGTATTTCAGACATTTTGATTAAAAAAAGTGACTTTCAACACTTTTTTGCCAAACACATCAAAAACACATAACTACTTATTTTTAAAATGACTTTAAAGTAACTTTTTAAAAGTTACTTATTTTAAGCCAATCCAAACGGGCTCTAACTCTCAATTGAAAAAGAATAATGGTGACCAGTTGTTCAGTGTTAATATGTCTAGATTATTGGAGTCTGTTGCATTTAATGAATTTTACTAGGCCTGACATAGTCTATGTTGTGTATAGATTGAGTAGATATACTCATAATCCCTATAAAGAGCATTGGTTTGCATTAATTAGATTGATGAAATATTTTAGACTTTAGAGGAACCATGAATTATGGTAATATTATATAGTGGATTTCCTTTTACATTAGAAGGGTATTGTGATGCAAACTGGATTTGGATCTTCGGCTATGTGTTCACCTTAGGTGGTGGTGCAGTATTATAAAAATCAGTTATCAAACAATCATTGCTAGATCGACTATGGAGTCAGAGTTTGTAGCTTTGGATTTAGCTAAATCTGAGGTTGAGTGGCTAAGATATTTCTTCGTGAATATCCCTTTAATAAATGATGTCCTGCCTCCTGTGTCTATGCACTGTGATTGTCAAGCCGCAATTGCTAGTGCGAATAATAAATCTTATAATTGTAAGAGTAAACACATGAAATTGAGACATGATATGATTAATCAGCTGCTGAAAGATCAAACAATTTCCATTGATTACGTGTAGTCAAAAATGAATTCAGTCGATTCCATGAACAAACTGTGTGAAGACAATTAATTCTTCAAACCTTAAAAGAGACAGATATCTGCTACGACAACGTTATTATCACGGTTCTCTTGATAACAATTGTTCCTATTTTAAATATATTTTGGGTGCAGGTATGAGTCACATATCTGCTACGGCAACAAGTTAGTAACAGCAGCCTCTGGACTTCTGGAGCAGTTGATACTTCATTCTCCCAAAATCAAATCTTTGCACTCAAAGGGATCAGATGCCAATTTCAGATTTAGACCTCTAGGGAATCTTAGTGATGCTAAATGGTTTACAAAATCCACATTGATCAGGTACACTCAGTCATCATTTACTTCAAACTGTCTTTTAAACATTTTTCTGAACTTCCGTATCCACATACTCCAATCCCTGTATTTCCAGGTTTCTTGGTATTATCAGCTCATCACCTATAATTGATATGGCCAAGGCCATGGTAAATGAAATATCTCAGCTTGAAGAAGCTCGGAAATTTCATGTTTCTTTATATTCAAAGGTGATTTTTATTTTTCTGTATAATTATTCTGACCCTTCAATTAATCTGTAGAACCTGTACAAGCAGTATAATAATGGGCTTTTATTATTCCTTTAGGGTCCTCAGGATCGTATTGGGAGCGGGGAAGTAAGTACATTATCCATTTCTGTTCCTGGATTATATTTTATTTATTGTCTTTTTCAGAAGTTATTGCATATACACATTCAAAGATAACATGATCTTTGATACCACTCCAGGAAGATAATAACCTTTCATCTGATGCTTCCAAGTATGTCTCTATGCCTCTTACAATTCTAAATTTCAGAAATTAATCTACCATCTCCAAATAATCTAATGGTGAACAGGAATGAATTGCTGAGGGCAATAGATTTGAGGTTATCTGCTTTAAAAGGGGAATTAGCTGCTGCTTTAAACCAAGCTACTGGCACTACATGCTCTTTTGAAGATATTATTAACATAGAAAAGTTCTCTTACTATTTTGGAGCTGTTGAATTGAGGTAAGTCATGGGAGAACTAGTGGTCCGGAGGATCTAATGCCTTTAATCATTTTTATCAGGCTAATGACTGCACTATGATTATGTGTTGTCTGTTTCAGGAACTGTCTGCAGAAGTTTATTGCTGTGAGCAAGGAGAACAGGGCTAGTGGTTTTCCGGGTAAAGAGTTGTCTCTTTCAAAAGTTGATGTCACAAATGACAAGGTTGGTTCAGAAGGGGGCAGTTCTCAAACATCTGGACCATCAAAGTTAGATGCACCAGTGAAGTATAGTGCTTCCCCTGCAAAAGCTGCACAGATGGAGAGGCAAAACTCATCAGGAAGCGAAGAATCTTCTTGTACAAGTGAGGAGGAACAACCATCAGTAGAAAGAAGTCGGACTCTCATAAGATATGCGTCTCCGAGAAGGTCTGCATCTCCAATGCGAAGAGTCCAAATTGGGCGGTCTGGCTCACGAAGAGCCACTGCTATAACGATTAAGAGTCTAAATTACTTTCCTGCCAGAGAAAGGTCTATCTCTCATAAAGATGATGCTGCCAGCGGTAGTGATGAAGAAGATTCTGAGCAAACCTCAAAAAAGGCTGAGAAGAATGCCTGTAGAATGAGTGTGCAAGATGCAATCAGTCTCTTTGAAAGCAAACAGAAAGGGCAAGCTGTTGATTATCAAAGGACAAAGTCACTATTAAGCGCGTCAGTTGGTGCTAATAAAGCGGTTTTGAGAAGATGGAGTTCAGGTGTGTGTGAAAATTTTAAAGGCTCTGTTGATGTTGCTTCTGATGATCCAGTTTCCGAGGCTATCCATGAATTGGAAAATCAAGAAACTGAGACTATTTTGGAAAAGACACCCAATTCATATCCTTCTCCCGTAAGCCATGACACCGAGGCAGCTGCTGCTGATTTCAAAAAAAACTTACCTGAAGAAAAAGCATATAGTCCAAATATTACAACAGAGGGATCTCTCCCTAACCAAGATGAAGAAATGGGTGAAAAGTTAAATGCCTCAGTTGAATGGACTCGACAAAAGGAAGCAGAGCTAAACCAATTGTTCACAAAAATGATGGAAACCAAGCCTAGCAAATATCGGAACTTGGCAGCAAGTGATGGAAAAAACCAAAGCCGTCCCGCTGAGCGTCGAGGTGGTTTCTATGATCATTACAAAGAAAAGAGGGATGAGAAACTTCGTGGTGAAGCTGCTAGGAATAGAGCAGAGAAGGATAAACAATTTAAAGCAATGCAACAAATTCTTGATGAAAGAAAAGCTGAAATTGTCACAGGAAATGCAAATAATGTTAGTAAAAAAACAAATATCAAGAGAACCCAGAGAACAGCCAAGAAATCCCCCGAATCCTCAAATACCAAGGATGGAACTTCCAAACCTGCTGTTGCAAAGAAAGCTTCATCAAAAGCATCACAACTGCCAGCGACACGGAAGTCATGGCCGGCTTTGCCGTCACCAAGAGTTGCAGGGACATCAACTGCTAAAACTCCTTCTATAACAAATTCTGCAGGTACTACTACACCTACCCGTAGAAGATCACAGCCAACAACAGCAGTTCCTCAGACAAGCCAAAAGGTTGAGAAGATACAACCCCAAGCAAAATCTGTGAAAACACCCCAGAGTAATATCAGAAAGAATGTTACAAATGGGAATGACAAGAAGCAGCAGACTCTGACAAAAGCTAGCAAACCTACAAAAGCCAGAGTTCAGCCTACCCCTGCAGATTCTGCATTCTCTGCTAAACCTAGACTCAGCAGGGTAACCAAGAAAAGTAGTGTGGTGCCTCTGGAATCAAAGGAGGCAAAGCCTTTTCTTCGTAAGGGGTCAGGTACTGGATCTGGTCATAGTCCAGTCATAAAGGCCAAAGTTTCATCTCAGCCTGAAAAATCTTTGAGAGAATCTACGGACTTTGTTCAAGCAGAGGAGAATGAAATGACCTCTGTTGCTTCTAGTCCTCTTAATCAACTGCAGGACAGGGATCTTGAGGAGTTAAAGATCCATGAAGATGAAGACTCCGTAATTAAGTTTAAAAGCCCTCAAAAATATGAAGATAGGGAGAGCTGCAATAAGGTTACACCAGATAATGAAGATGATTTTGGAAGGATGGAAGAGTTTGCACTGAAAAGAGAGGTTGAAGAGGAATCTAACATTTCTCCTCGCGCCTGGGTGGTAGTAGAGGAGCAGGAGGATGAAGCCCTTCCATGTAATGATGATTTTGGTCCTAATGAATCTCTGACCGATGTTACAACTTTAAAAATCTCAAGTCCACGAGTTCGTCATTCTCTGTCTCAAATGTTGCTTGAAGAAAGCAGTGAAGATGTTATTGACTGGGGTAATGCTGAGAATCCTCCTACCATTGTATATCAGAAGGATGTGCCGAAAGGATTGAAGCGGCTTCTAAAGTTTGCTCGTAAGAGTAAGACTGATTCAAATTCAACTGGTGTTTCAAGCCCATCTGTCTTCTCAGAAGGTGAGGAGGATCCAGAGGATTCTAAACTTCTCACCAAACGTAGTTCTGACAATCTACTGAAAAAGGCTACACTTCATTCTAAGCATTCTGGACAACCAAAAATCTCTTCTGAAGACTATGAGCTATCCGGTATTTCCTTGTACTTCACAGCAAACATTTTATTTTTCTATTCTAGTAGACTGCTTTAGTTTTCTGTAAGTTTATGGCTTGCATTTGAGATCTGTTTCATAATTCTATGACCGATAAACCTTACATAGACCGGATACTTGCACAGCTCAAACAAGTATAGGCAGAATTGCTGCTCAGAAATTGCAAGCAAGCCGGCTTTCAGCTCCAGCAAGTACAACAAAAGGTTTTCTTCCTTTTATGTTATAAGTTGTCTAAATTCCTGTGTTTTTGAAGATTAAACTTTTAGTGATGTATATGTCCTTCATCTCCTTAATTTTTGGTGTTTTGTGTTTCAGCATCAAGATCGTTCTTTTCTCTTTCAGCATTCAAGGGAAGTAAATAAAAAGGTGCTAAGTTCCGATGAGAAAGCAACAGCAACCCCAATGTAGAGTCTTAATATTATGACTTGCAGCTGTTGCTTCTTCTGATTGTGGATGGGGGTGTATGGTTTTTGTTCTCCCTTCTGGTGCGTTATTCTCCCCCGAGTATGCTGTACACTCCAGAATACCTCACAAGTAGGGGGATTACATTGTTGAAACACTGTCTCTGTATTTTGTAAATTCACTGTTAGAAATGTAGTTTCTTTTGTAGGATGATTGACCACATTCAATTTGTTATCTTTGCACAGAGCATTTTGCTGTTTCCGACTGAAAATTTTGCAAATATTACTTTTAAGACATTTAGCTCTTTGCTTATATTTTATATATTGAACTGGTTTCTTGGGCTTGTTCTAGCTTGGGAGTGTTCATTCGACCCAACACCCGGCTGATAAATGCTTGTGCGGTTTTAAGTGTAATGAATTAATTCCGAACTAAAATACCCTTAAGTTGTGTGGCAGTGCTGGCAGAAAGAGGAATCAAAATTGAACTATGGCATACAACTTGCAAGTCATGATAGACGTGTGGTACTTCATGTTGTATTTAACTTAGTTATTGCGTTCGATTACTGAGAAATCATATCGAATCATCATGATTTTATAGCTATAAACAAAAGAGAATGATATATTTTAGAATGATACCGATTATGTTATTTTCAAAGCTAGCCAGTTATCATGTTGGATAATTCACATCTTTATGATTTCAACTTTTCACTCTTGGTACCTCGTGTAACTTTTTTTAATTTTTTTTCTTCTGTATAACTTCTTCTTTTTTCATTTCATTCACAGTACCTCTCCTGGCGCCATTTTTTTTTTTTTCATTCATATACCTCTCTTTTATTTATTTTATTTTATGCATGATATATCTTTATGATTTCAAAGCTACAATCAAAGAAGATATAAATACATTTCAAAATTGTCATGTTATTCATGGAAAATCGATATGAATTCAGCATATTTATCATGTTGAATTACTCACAAACCATATCGATTTGCCATGATTTCAAAGCTGCAAATAAAGAGGTTTGTGGCATTTAAGTCATGATATGTATGACATCATGCTATATTTAACTTAATGTCTTAGTAAATTAGGTCACAAATCACATTTCGAACTTAAGTTCTAATTTATACTAGTAATCTACATAACTCAGTGACATATAAATTCAGTAATTCTTATAGTATCCTATTTAATTAATTCATAGTGAAAGTAGTTTTGCCCCAAAAAAGAATATTAAAAAATCGACTCAAACTAGGTCGTATTGTAGCAAAGGTCAATATTATAACAACTTAGAATGCATTATATTCATGTATCAATGCACCTATATATGCCTTGTATTTTCATATACTTGAATGTATTTGTTTACTGCTATACATTTGTATCAATGTATTTGCATTTTTCTATAATGCATTCATCGTCGAATATATTTAAGGAAACAATATATGTTTCTTGTTATTCAGATGTGATAATGTATTTGAGTGTATCTACAACTGGTTATAACTTTGTATCAATTTATTCAAGGGTATGTTTCTTGTTATACTTTTTTATAAAATGCATTTGTCTATCTGCTAGTTTGTGATTTTCCTTATTTTCTTTTAATGCATCACTAAATATATTACTCCCTCTGTCCTATATTAGTTGATCATTATACTAAATATAGCTGTCTCATATTAGTTGATTACCTTACTAAATCAAGAAAGTATTAATTAATTTTTTTTATATCACCCTTGCAATTAATTCTTTTTGAAAATGTTCACAATTGTTTGTAAAATTTCCAAGAAGTTTTTTAAGGAATGAATTAATAAAATCATTTTCTTATTTATGATATCTTAAGCACCATGCAAAATGGAAAGTGATCAACTAATATAAGACGGAAAGAGTATGAAAAATGACCATTCATTTCTTTCCTTTCAATGCTTCATCGTATTGATTATATCGATAGATGAAGCATGACCACTAATTAACAATTAATAAGAATATTTTATTATAATAAGCATATTAATTAATGTGGTCTTAAATATTGAGAAATAATTTGGGTATAAGTGATTTATGTTAAAGATAAAATATGAAAAAAAAAATTTGATATGCTAAAAGTAACAAGTAAAAATAAACATCTATTTTAGTATAATGGACAAGTGAATTGAGGGAGTATAATGGAAAGAATCTGGTGTGTGTCCATCCAAATCCTCTGAACTGCTCGCAAGTTTTAATTTCTTCCAATTACCATTTATTTTTGGTAATTTTATACAACGTATATCTTACATCTTTGCACGCTAAAGTTTTTGAGTTAATGCTTGCTTGGAGAGCAAAATAGTCTTTCAACTTTATAAGGACATTTTGGTATGTACTTTTTACTTGGGTGTTCCCACTTTAATATGTTTTGATGATTATGATATGTCAATCAAATACACTCCTATGTTCCTGGTGAAGAAATGTGTTCACGACAGTCCAGAAAGCCATTTATCAAGATCAACAAACAGGCAGCAGTTACAAACACCATTTATTTAATTAAGAACTGTGCCCAGGACCAGCTTAAATCTGTCGAAAAATGAAAGTATGATACTGATCTAAGGTGTGGTTTTTACTTGGTGAAGGAGATAGATCATGCAAGTAAGAGCAAATTTTCACTTTACAGCTTTCTTCTTTGAGCACTCAACGGGATAAAATGTGACTCTAATCAGCATCTTGTCTACCCTTAAGATGTCGCAAACATGGATATATTTCATCTGCATGTGATCCATAATATCGCGAAAGTATTGCAGTAATTCTGCTTATGCTACTGGAAGCAGCATAGTCACCCACCAGTATCTGAAGGGAGGCAAGCTTGATCAATTCGTTTCCAATGGCAATGTGGTTGGCATCATAGAGTTTTTCCAAGATCTGCTTACAACTCATAAAACATCCATCAGATTATTATTTAAGAAATGAAACTCTGGTAATAATGATATTAACTGTAAACTAAAGTTTTCTTTCCTTTCTGATAAGTTGATAACTGCAAACTTAAGTCTCTAATTCATTCTAAGAATAAGAAAATACAAATATAATGTGCTCACACAATCCAAATAAAAAGGCATTAAGCAGTAATTTAGAGCTACTCAAAATCTATTCAAGAGCCCAGTTTCTTAAATTAGCATTCGCTTGACAGCTTATTAACACTAGCATATGAAAGCACTCTTTCAATGGATATGATGGTGAATAATGTATCTTCCCCAAGATGTAAGTGCAAACAACAAGTTTTCGAGCTGAGAAAAATAAATAATCAAGACACGAAAATCGGAGTAACAAAGTGTAGTATTTGATTTCAAAATGAAGTGTGTGTTACAATCTCTATGATAATCCTCTGATTCTTCAAATAATATGAAATATGTTAGACTTGAATTTGATTTAGAGTCGAGGGCTTGAATAGCTTGATTTTGAATCTTCGTCTGCAAAATTGGATTTGAATTATTCGTCACAAACACTTCTATGGTTATGATGAAAAATGAATATGAACAAGTAACTTGATCGTCTTCATATTTGCCTTTGTTCTTGATTACTTGAACTTGCAGCCTTTGATCCACGAGCTCTCTTCTTGCTCGTGAAAAACCCCTCTTTCTAGAATAATGAGGAACCCTATTTATAGTTGTAGGGGGTGGTGTGCCTGTGGGATTTTAACTGACCAATCACATTCCTCTAATGAAAAGCTTTGATTTGATTGGAACATGTCACATATACATGTGGCATTATTCTAGTGGCTCATTTAATTTGACTTGGATTGCCACATAACTTTGACATGTGGCATGATTCTAGTGGCTAATTTAATTTGACTTGGATTGCCACATAAGTATGACACATGGCATGATTCTAGTGGTTTATTTAATTTGACTTGGATTGCCACATAACATGATTTTAGTGGCTCATTTAATTTGACTTGGATTGCCACATAACTTTCATGATTCTAGCGGCTTATTTGATTTGACCTGAACTGCCACATGACTTTGACACGTGTCATGATTCTAGTGGCTCATTTAACTTGGATTGCCACATAACCTGAACTATTTTTTTGAATTTAATATAGTCAAAATTAATTTACGGATTTAAATCCAATAAAATTTAAGAGTCCAATCATCTAAGCCAGGAAGTTCCCCTAGAGAAGCATACTGACCACCTAATGGCGTACCTACAAGCAATTTGGTCTCCACTTCACTATCCTTATGATCCGATATAACAATATATCACAACTTGGAAGAAGAGGATGTCAAATCTTTGAAGTAAACCAGCATTCAAACTGCACAAAAAAAAAAGAGGACATTTGTTTTATTAGCACTTAAGTTAGTAATTCAATAATCAAGGTTATGAATCCAGATAATGAATAATTGTTTCTTTGAGCACGAATTATGCATATAGTTTAGGCGATGTAAAGTCTTTGGCTCAAGATGATGTGATGCCTTCGGCTTAAATCATGTAACTTTTGCCTTAGACGATGTAAAGTTTTTGGCTCAAATGACATGATGCCTTCAACTTAAATCATGTAAAGTTTTGCCTTAGACGGTGTTAAGTCTTTGGCTCGGACGACATGATGCCATCATCTTGAAACATGTAAAGTCTTTGCCTTAGACGGTGTAAAGTCTTTGGCTCGGACGACATGATGCCTTCAACTTAAATCATGTAAAGTCTTTGGCTCGGACGACATGATACCTTCAGTTCAAACCATGAAAAGCCTTTGTCTTAAGACGTTACATAATTTTATGCCGGCATAATGCCTTCAGCTCAAACCATGTAAAGCCTTTGTCTCAAACCTTAGATGGTGTAAAGTCCTTGGCTCAGACGACATGATGCCATCATCTTAAAACATGTAACGTCTTTGCCTTAAACGCTGTAAAGTCATTGGCTCGGACGACATGATGCCTTCAGCTCAAACCATGAAAAGCCTGTCTTAAGACGTTACATAATTTTATGCCGACATAATGCCTTCAGCTCAAACCATGATTTAAGTTGAAGGCTTCATGTCGTTTGAGCCAAAGACTTTACACCGTCTAAGGCAAAGACTTTACATGTTTTAAGATGATGACATCATGTCGTCCGAGCCAAAGACCTTACACCATCTAAGGCAAAGACTTTACATGATTTAAGTTGAAAGCATCATGTCGTTTGAGCCAAAGACTTTACATCATCTAAGGCAAAGATTACATGATTTAAGCCGAAGGCATCACATCAACTTGAGCCAAAGACTTTACATCGCCTAGACTATGCATAATTCGCGCTCAAAGAAACAATTATTCATTATCTGGATTCATAACCTTGATTATTGAATTACTAACTTAAGTGCTAATAAAACATTTGTCCTTTTTTTTTGTGCAGTTTGAATCATGGTTTACTTCAAAGATTTAACGTCTTCTTCTTCCAAGTCGCGATACCTTGTAATATCGAATCATAAGGATAGTGAAGTGGAGACCAAATTGCTTGTAGGTACGCCATTAAGTGGTCAGTATACTTCTCTAGGAGAACTTCCTGGTTTAGATGATTAGACTCTTAAAATTTTATTGGATTTAAATCTGTAAATTAATTTGGACTATATTAAATTCAAAAAATTAGTTCAGGTTATGTGGCAATCCAAGTCATGTTAAATTAGCCACTAAAATCATGACATGTGTCAGAGTTATGTGGCAATCCAAGTCAAATTAAATACACCACTAGAATCACGACACATGTCAAAGTTATGTGGCAATCCAAGTCAAATTAAACGAGCCACTAAGATCATGCCACGTGTCAAAGTTATGTGGCAATCCAAGTCAAATTAAATGAGCCACTAGAATAATGTTACATGTGTATGTGACATGTTCCGACCAATCAAATCAAAGCTTTTCATTAGAGGATTGTGATTGATCAGTTAAAATCGACCAATCAAATACCACATGCACATCACCACCCCCTACAACTATAAATAAGGGTCCTCATTATTCTCAGAAGGAGGGTTTTTTCAAGAACAAGAAGCAAGAAGAGAGCTCGTGGATCAAAGACTGCAAATTCTCTAAAAGATGCAAGTTCAAGTAAGGCGGAATGACCTGGGAGACCTTTGTACTTGGTTCCGTTTGTAAGTTGGACCCTTCTACTCACCATTTTATCAACTGAACCCTTAAACCCATTAAAACATAATATTTTAAACCCCTTTTTTGACCTGTAATCTTATGTGGCATTTATGTCCGAAGTGCGTGTAATACATACGTTTTAGGTGCGTGAGGCCTTCAAAAGTCATTTTTGTCCTTTATAGCAAGTATCTTCTTCCCCAATGAGTCGAACACCATTATTGATTAAAAGTTTAGCTCCTTTAGGCCTTCCACTCAATTTTTTCTTCAAAATTTTTGTTTTGTTTTTGTCATTCTTCTTCTTCTTGTCTTTCTACTCCCGTGGATCATTCATTATCAGTCAACATTTTTTTTTAATCTTTGTTGCTTGTACAATGTACTGTTGTATATATCTGCTCCATCACCTGTATAAACTTCTCTTCAAAAATCTCCCTTTAATATAATAAGCTTCCTCAAATTTCATCAAATACCAAGAAAAGAAAAAATTACTCTTAGTGCAATTTCATCAAAAGACCCAGCAAGCAAAAAAATTGATCTTTTTTCATTTTCTCTAACAACCCAAAGAGAAAAAAAATTAATCTATCTCCATTTTCATCATAAATTCAGATTTTTTTAGCTTTCTCCGGTTGCATCAAAATCTCATAAGAAATTAACTTTCTCTAATTTCATAATCCTAAAATTCGAGATACACAAAAATCACAAACCAAAAAATAGTGAACAAACAATTTTTTTCTAGGTTAAGACGAGGTTAATACAAAGAGAGATTAAAAATCGCACTTACACCTTTAACAATCGACAATACCATACCACGGGAGTGAAGGGCAAAAATTAGGGTGAGAAAAGTATGTGGGTCTATATATTTGAACAAAGAGAATGAAATGAAATAGGAGGTTTTAGACTTTTAACATGTAATTTCCTATGTGGCACTTTTAAATGATTTGGAATTGACGTGGAATCAAGTGTAATACACGCACCCTTGAGCCATCCAAAAAAGGGTTTAAAATGTTGTGTTTCAATGAGTTTAAGGGTTTAGTTGGCAAAGAGATGAGTAGAAGGGTTCAACTGACAAACGGAGCCAAGTACAGGGGCCTCCCACGTCATTCCGCCTTCAAGTAATCAAGTTCAAAGTTCAAGTTCAAGAACAAGAACAAAGGCAAATATCAAGATTTTCAAGATCAAGTTACTTGTTCATATTCATTATTCGTCATAACCATACAAGTGTTCGTGACGAATAATTCAAATCCAAGTTTGAAGATGAAGATTCAAGATCAAGCTATTCAAGCCCTTGACTCTAAATCAAATTCAAGTCTAACATATTTCATGTTATTTGAAGAATCAGAGGATTATCATAGAGATTGTAACACGCACTTCATTTTGAAGTCAAATACTACACTTTGTTACTCCGATTTTCTTGTCTTGATTATTTTTTTTCTCGGCTCGAAAATTTGTTGTTTACAATAAGCAAAGCAAGTAATGTTCCTCCAGTACTAAATTATAAATGAGATGATAACTATATGTCAGGAACTAATAAATGTGCTGATGATCAATTCATAGATGAGCATCAAAAGGGAGTAATTTTGCTCCATACTACAGAGTAAGCTAACCTGTATAGATGCTTTACAGTGATCAATTGCAGCTTGTGGTTCTCCCACCAAACAGAATGCCTGAGAAAGATTGTCCTCCACCTGAAGAATATAAACAGAATAAAAATATTAGTTCCTCCGTAATCATCAGGCAATTCAATGAACACCACAAGCAAATTTACTCTTTCTCACTGAAACAAAGGACAGAATAGAGCAGACCCTGTATTTACCTCTGCAATTCTCTTGTTATAAGGATGGAATATTGTTCTGAGAAGATCCGTAAACTTCACAGCATCTAGAAGAATATTGGTTGGGACTTCATTTGATGCTATTGCATCTTGCAGTCTGTTTGGCAAGTAAGTATCAGAGCTACTTAAAAATAAAAATGAAGGTCAAATTTCACCAGAGCAGTTGTGTGATATAAAAGGACACATCAATTTTCAATGTTCTAAAGTCTAGTGCTGGCATTACATCGACATGCCAATTAATTTCAAACTTGGAGAGTACTGTGACAACTTTTACAGACAACAAATACAATAAACCTGTGCCCTATTCCAACGATTTCTTGAGCATATTTTTTCCAATTTTTAAGTATATTCTTTGAAGTTAATGAGTCCAGCATGATAAATGAGAAGGTCTACTGTACCTCTTATAACAACTCTCAGCTTGACTGATTGCCGCACATGAAGCTTCCAGGTCTCTATATGAATCACAAACCAGGCAATGTTGAGGTTCCAACTTATAATCAGATTCAAAAACATGGTGAGCCACTTCACTAATATTAGCATCTTTGAGCTTCTCAACCTTCAATGTTAAGAATGCGTCAGGCATGTAAACAATGTTGTTCTTAGAAGTGTATACACCAGTAATAACAATAACAAGCATTCATAAGTATATTAGACTTCACACATAATGAATTAGCATTCCTACTTATCGGGGGGTGGGTATGCATTGTCGTACCAAGAGCTAAAGCATATCGTATGGTTGAGTCCATATGACTTAATTGATCAGAAGAAAATAGGGATATTACAGACTTGAACCTATGGTGGGTGTGCTCGACCGGAGAAGTCTGAATCGGTAACCCTTCATTTACTCGTTAGGTTAATTCTTATAGAAACACAATGCCTTCTCCAATTTTCTTAATTGACCTAAATTACCGTCCCCAACCGCTTAACTAAAAATAGCCGGCAGATGTATAAGATATGTTTAATCCATGTAATATACATATTAACCGTGAATTATGTCTATCGGCTAGGAAAAGTAGACAGTGAATCCAGTCAACTATTTCTGTAATTTGTTTAATAAACAATATAACTGAAATTGTTAGAACAGGAATATCAGTAGGATTGTAGATATATCTGGGGAGCATTATCTGATAAGCAGACATTTGAACAATGCATGATACAGGGGAAAAGCAACTGTTTTCTATATCCAAGTTCCTTCAGATTTCTTGCATTCAAGGAAAATAATACATACACTATTGGCTTTCATGTCTTGTCTGCTCAACCTTTCAATAATATACTTCACGTGTCATAAAAAAAAAGGTTATGTGTAATAATGTGGTCAATGCTTCATAATAATATATTCCAAGTCTTTTATTTTTCACACGGTCTCAGAACATTGGTAAGAAGCATCCGAAAAAGAAAACTCTGAAAAAAAGGGAAGAATTTATTTGTAAAAATTGGGTCACGGGAACCCGTGGTCATCCGACTAAACTCGGTATATTACTTGTATAATTCTTAAATATTAGCTAAAGGAAACCATACTCAAAATGACCAGATGGTTCATTGGTCTGAGGGCCTATTTTCAACACCGCGGTCTCTGGTTCGATCCTAGTTAAGAGCTCAATTCGCTAGTCAAAAAGTTTTCTTTTAATAATAATAGGAATACAGTAGACTTCCTTCCACTTCCCAACAACGATTTTTCTTCCCTCTTCATATTTTCCTTTTTTTTTCACACAAAGAATCTTCAAGTTCAAGCCATTGACAATCTAGAGCAATCATCATTGACAAGGCCCAAGGTAAAATTATTTTTAGTTCATGATTTCTCTTCTTAGTAAACAAACTAACAAAATTGAAAATTTTAAAATACATGACTTTAATTTTAGGGTTTTCATAAAAAAAATAATCTTGTCATTACTTATAAGGGAAAATGGTCTAAAACCCCCCCAACCTATACCCGAAATCCCAACTACACACTCCAACTTCACGGGTGTCCTATTACCCCCCTGAACATTTTAAAAGTATAATATATACCCCCTTAAAAACGCACACCCAGATTATATAAAAAAGTGAATTGCACGCGCCCTGCCACGTAATATTAACTTTTTTAAAAAAAAAATTTTCTTTATTCTGCAATTATTTTATATAAAAATATTATTATTCCTTTTCTTTATTTTATTTCCCTTTTATATTTTTTTCTATTCTTTTTCAGCCCATTTCTTCTTCTTCTTTTTTTCCTTTTCTTTGGTTAAAATTTTTATGCCATTGAAATGGAAATTTCAAGTTCCATTTGTAATCAAAAATTTTACAATACCAACATAATTTTTATTTTTAATCTCTTTTATAAATATATGTATTTCCTACATATATTAGAACTTTATTTTTAATCTCTTTTATAAATATATGTATTTCCTTTTCTTTGGCTAAAATTTTTCTGCCATTGAAATGAAAATTTCATCCATACAAAGCTTATTCAAGTTTTCATTTGCCATTTTTGACAAATTTAGAGAAAATTCAAAGAACCTAAATAAGAAATTAGAGCAGATTACAAACCCTAACTTCCAGATTTAAAGTTGAAATGAACATAAACAACTAAACCCTAGCTAAGCCCAAAAGAAAATCGTCAAAATATTGATGAAGAAATGAGGATTAGTGGTGGGGAAGAAGGAACAATGGTTTATTTAATTTGGGGAAGATGACCATTCCAAATTTATTCCTTTTTCTAACGTTTTTTCCTCTTCTCACGCGCCTAGAGGAGGTGTTCTCACCTCCTATGACAGCTCAGCACTGGGGTGGGTAGTAAATAGAGAAATAAAATGTTCAGGGGGGTAATAGGACACCCGTGAAGTTGGAGTGTGTAGTTGGGATTTCGGGTATAAGTTGGGGGAGCTTTAGACCATTTTCTCTACTTATAATGATCAAGAGCTAATGAATTGGTTATCTCAGATTTACGGATGAATTTGACATTGGTAAGATCTTTTTTTTTTTAATTCAAGTTGAAAGCAATGTGTTCCTTTATTATTAATTTTGAAGGGTGTGATTCCCTTTTTTTTTTAATGTGAAAGGAGTGTGATTTCTCTTCTTTATTATGAATTTGTGATTCTCGAATGAGAAAGAGGTGTGAGTCCTCTTTTTTATTATGAATTTGTGATTTCTTATTCTCGAATGCGAAAGAGGTGTGATTCCTCTATTTTATTATTAAGTTGCAAGGGTATGATTCCTTATTTTTTAACGTGAAAGTGGTGTGATTCCCTTATTTTTTTAATGTGAAAGGGGTGTGATTCCTCTATTTTATTTAAATTTGCAAGGGGTGTGATTCCTCTATTTTATATGAATTTGCAAACGTGTGATTCCGTCATTTTTGATTGTGAAAGGTGTGTGATTCTCTTATTTTAAATTTGTAGGAACATTTATCCTTGAATATCTAAATGAATGAATTCTTAATTAAGCAACCACATTCTAGTAGCGGCCCATCTGTTAGTTCACATGTAGCTCCAGAAGTTCAAAGAGAGACAATTTCACCTCCTCCTTCAAATGATGATTATTCTTGGGTTGGATCTCTACAACGGGATCCCAAAGAAAGAAAACCCATTCTTTAATATGATTCTAATATTCGAGATGTTGTGAGGAGACATTATATTCTGATGGGGTCTTATCAACTCGAACTTTGTGTATGTCCTAAATCAATGTTTGGAATCAAAGATCCCCAATTTAATCCTTCATATTCTGCTTGGTTGGAATATAGCATAAAAGGTGATGTTGTAATTTGTTCAAGAATGAATTTGAAAGTCGTGGCAATGCGGGGAAATCATTTATACAAAATGATTTTAGAACTTGGAACCATGGTCCGGAAAGAAATCGGTTGCATGTTGATGAAGTAAATAGTATTCACAACAAATGTTTGAATATGATGTTAGATTTTGCGGGTCAACGTCAATCGATTCAATCTTCACAAGCAAAGTGAGAAAACAAAAAGTGATTATCGAATTCGCTTAAATGCCTCAATCGATGTGGTAAGGTTTCTCCTTAAAAATGGATTACCATTTCGCGGTCATGATGAGAGGAAGATTCCGATTGCAAAGGTCTTTTTCTTGAACTTTTAGAATTTCATGGGGTTAACTGTCGACATGCTCCAAACAATGATATGATGATTTGTTCGACAATTCAAAAAGCGATTGTGGATGCTTGTGCTAAAGAAACAATTAAAGCTATCATCAAAGAAATGGATGGTGATTACCTAGGAATAATGACATCTCACATAAAGAGCAAATGGCAGTAGTCTTACGATATGTTAACAAAAATGGAGGGTTGATTGAAAGCTTTTTGGATATTGTTCATGTGAGTGATACATCTCCAAGATCATTGCAAAAATCAATGTACTCTTTACTTTTCTCGCTGTATCTATTGAGACTTTATGGACAAGGTTAAGATGGAGCTAGTAATATGCAAGGAGAAAAAAATGGTCTAAAATTTTAGATTTTGCAAGATGCTCTGAATGTTTTTTTTATGACAAGGGAAACCTGAAGCCGCTACCCTTTAGGTGTGCACAAGATAAAACCCCTGCTCCAATGCAATAGCTCGCAAACCACTGGGCAACCCCGCCAAATGCTTTTTAGAAAGAGCCACAAGTTTCAATTGCAATTGATGAACAAAGCAGTGAATACAATATGCAGACGGAGCATCTTGCAAAATCGAAGACTTTTGGCCATTTTTTTCTCCTTGCATATTACTAGCTCCATCTTAACCTGGTCCACGTAGTTTCGATAGACATAGCAAGAGATCTAAAAGTAAAGAATAAATTATTTTTTGCAATGATCTTCCGGATGTATCACTCACATGAACAATACCCAAAAAAACTTTCTATCAACTCTCCATTTTAGTTAACATATCGTAAGACTAGTGTCATTTGCTCTTTATGTGAGATGTCCTTCGATTCATCAACTAGTATTCCAGAATAATCACCATCCATGTCTTTGATGATAGCTTTAATTGTTTCTTTAGCACAAACATCCACAATCTCTTTTTGAATTGTCGAACAAATCATCATATCATTTTTTTGGAGCATGTTGTAATATTACCTTTCCCACATCCGGGTAGTTAACCCCATGAAATTCTAAAAGTTCAAGAAAAAGACCTTCGTAATCGGAATCTTCACTCTCATCATGACCGCGAAATGGTAATTCATTTTTAAGGAGAAACCTTACCACATCGATTAAGGCATTTAAGTGAATTCGAAAATCACTTTTTGTTTTCTCACTTTACTTATGAAGAAAAGATTGAATCGATTGACGTTGATTCGCAAAATCTAGCATCCTATTCAAACATTTGGTATGAATACTATTTACCTCACCAACATGCAATCGAATTCTTTCCGGACCATGGTTTCATTCTAAAACCATCTTGTATAAATGACTTCCCCGCATTGCCACGACTTTCAAATTCATTCTTGAACAAATAACAACACAAACAAAATACAACATCATCTTTTATGCTAAATTCCAACCAAGCAGAATGTGAAGGTTTAAACCAATAAGGATTAAATTGGTGATCTTTGGTCCTAAACATTGCTTTTGGATATATACAAAGTTCCAGTTGATAAAGCCCAATCAAAATATAATATCTCCTCACAACATCTCGAATATTAGAATCATATTAAAAAATGGGCTTTCTTTCTTTGGGATCCCGTTTAAGAGATCCAACCCCAAGAATACAATCAACATTTGAAGGAGGAGATGGAATTGTCTCTCTTTGAACTTCTGGAGCTACATGTGAACTTACTGAAGGATCGCTACTAGAACATGATTGCTTAATCAAGAATTTATCAATTTAGATATTCAAGGATAAATGTTTCTATAAATTCAATTACTATTCAACTTAATCACAAATTTAACTTGCAAATTTAAAATAAAATAAGGGAATCACACACCTTTCACAATAAAAAATAAGGGAATCACGCCCTTGCAAATTCAAATAAAATAGAGGAATCACACCCCTTGCATCTTTAAATAAAATAAAGGAATCACACCCTTTTCACATTAAAAAATAAGAAATCATACATTAAAAAATAAGAAATCACACCCTTGCAACTTAATAATAAAATAGAGGAATCATACCTCTTTCGCATTCGAGAACAAGAAATCACAAATTCATAATTAAAAAAAGAGGATTCACACCTCTTTCACATTCGAGAACCACAGATTCATAATAAAGAAGAGGAATCACACCCCTTTCACATTAAAAAAATAAGGGAATCACACCCTTCAAAATTAATAATAAAATAAAGGAACACATTCCTTTTAACTTGAATAAAAAAAATAAAATCTTAGCGATGTCAAATTCATCCACAAAATAAATAAGTATGAGATAACCAATTCATTAGCTCTGGATGATTTCCTATTACAAGTAATGACAAGAATTATTTTTTTATGAAAACCCTAAAATTAAAGTCATGTATTTTGAAAATTTTGATTTTGTTTGCTAAGAAGAGAAATCATGATCTAAAAAGAATTTTACCTTGGGCCTTGACAGTGATGATTTCTCTAGATTCTCAAAGGCTTGAAGTTGGAGCTTCTTTGTGTGAAAAATAAAACAAAAATATGAAGAGGGAAGAAAAATCATTGCTAAGAAGTGGAAGGAAACCTATTATATTCCAATTATTATTAAAAGAAACCATTCTGACATTAGGGCTTAGAGTTCAGATTATTTTTATAAAATATAGGGAAAAGGCTCAAATATGCCATCGAACTTTGAGAAAAGGCTCATTTATGCCATCCATTAAAACTTTGGCTCATTTATGCCATTACCGTTAAAGAAAGTGAACATTCATGCCATTATTTTTTAACAGAAAATACATCCGGTTTTGACATACCACTTTGTACACATGGCCAATTATGATAGGACCATATCACAAATTAAATAAATAAAAATATAAATTCACCTAAATTAAAAATAAAATAAATAAAACTCTCATCCCTTTTAACCCAAAAATAGCCATTGTTTTCTTCTCCAAGAACATACTGTTACTGTCGCCGGAGCTAGTGTTGGTGCCGGTGCCGGTGCCGGAACACCTAAACTTCCATCGGATGTTGAGCTGCTAAAAACGAGGATTTGATTCTTGGCTGTTGTTGCTAGTAGCTTTTGGGTGTATCGATTGTGTTGGTTTAAGATTATATTGGAGGTGTTCATATGGCTATGGGATCAGAAAAAATCGAAACTTTTTAACAATTCACCTTAGCAAATAGCAAGTGGGTTGAAGTGGGGAAACCAGAAGTTCTTGAGGTGCCTTTAGGTAGATTCCGACGATGAAATTTCAGAATTGATCGGCACTGGCCGAAATTCAGACCGGTAAACGGTGTTAGTGGTGAGGAAATCAAAGTTGTGAAAGAGAAGCCGATGTTTGATCCTTCAAACGGAGGATGGCAAGATGAAACACGTGATTTTGATGGAAGTCTTAGATGCTCCGGCAACAATAACAATGTCTTTTTGGAGAAGAAGACAATGGCTATTTAGGGTTAAAAGAGATGTGGTTTTAATTTATTTTTTTTTTAAAGTAGATTAAATTTGTACTTTTATTGATTTAATTAGTGATATGGTCCTATTATAGTTGGCCATGTGTACAAAGAGGTATGTCAAAATTGGATGTATTTTCTATTAAAAAATAATTGCATGAATGTTCACTTTCTTTAACGGTGGTGGCATAAATGAGCCAAAGTTTTAACGGATGGCATAAATGAGCTTTTTCTCAAAGTTCGATAGCATATTTGAGCCTTTTCCCTAAAATAAAACATGTTTTTAATCTAAAAAATAAAGGGGCAAATTGAATTGTTGGATGGGATCGAACCAAAAACCGCAGTGTTGAAAATGGGCCCTCAAACCAATGAACCATCTTGTCATTTTGAGCATGGTTTCCTTTAGCTAATATTTAATATATTCTTTAAGAAATATGAAAGAAATCTGAGTTTAGTCGGATGACCATGGGTTCCCATGACCCAATTTTTACACATAAATTCGTCCCTGCTTGAGGGGAGTGCTAAAATAAGAATAGGAATAGGATTGTATATAGCCTCCTACATCTAAAATGATTGTAATGTAGTGTCTATAAATAGGCTTCAGTGTAATAATGTAGTCAACCCTTCTTAATAATACTTTCTGAGTCATCATTTTTCACAGAAATAATTTGTCCTAGAAACAATTGCATCATTAAAATACCTGCTTACTGTAAACTGTAGGGGCATCAATGAGGAGCTTCAGTTTTTGTTTCTCACGTGTAGTGACAGTACGATCAAGGATCACTCCTAAACAATTTAGTTTAGTGCACCTATAAGCATTGATGATAAGGTCAGAAACATTCAACTCTGAGCAGCCAGTACATTGACATGTAAATGAGTAGCGGTCTTCCAAGAGCCGTTGACGGTCTTTGCAGTCCCACTGCCCTACCTGCAAAACAACCACATCCCAAATTGACAAAACATTACACAGGTGAAAGATCATAAACAAATCAAAGGGCCAGAAGCTGCAGTTGCATGAGCTCGCCAAACAACCACATCCCAAATTGACAAAACATTACACAGTTGAAAGATTATAAACAAATCAAAGGTCCAGAAGCTGCAGTTGCATGAACTCGCCTCTCCATCACTCTACCCCTCCCCCTCTCCCCCTCCCCGTCCCTTCCCCTTTTATTTTGGTTTCCTTTAAAAGGTTACAGGAAGATCTTGAAATCTATGATACTTTTTACTCTTGATCATTCTTGAAATAATCTAGTGCTCAGAATTTCTTTCTTCAGTTACCAAATCATAATGGGAGCAATGACCTAGGAATTTGTGTGGACTGCTGTTGACTACTTCTATTTAGCATTCACAGGAAAATTTAAGGATGTGATATTAAAACTCAGAAAGCAAGATAAAGGTGCTAGCGTTAGACTCCAAAATCCTAAATCTGAAAAAATAAAGACAGAGAGGCTATAACTAAACATGGTTACCTGGGGGCCATAAGATACCTCCAGTTCAGAACCAGCTAAAACGTATTCTGTGGCTTGTACATGGAGGGTGCGTGAAAGAAAATATGTGTGGATGTTTGGCTGGCAAGAGTGGTTGAAAAAACTACCAGCTACATAAACAGCTTGACCCACTTTAACCTGTAGAAGGAAACATTAAAACCACAGCTTGAAGCTTTAACCAAACTCAAATTTCTGAAAAATAACATTGTACTAGTCAATGATATTCTATGCTCTCTGCAATGACCTGTGAGTGCCAATTTAAGCTAAGATGTGCAGTAAACTAATGCACAAGACATAGAAAATGTGTGTCTGAGAATTACATACTTGTTCTAAATTACTGGTTAAAGCATTCCCAGGGTCGTATATTGGCCCTTTTACCTCTGGAACTTGCATACGGACAACTGCCATGGAATTTACTTGGATTTGAGAAAGAAGTATAACTGGCTGCAAGGAAAACAATGGCTGTGAGGATCACCCAAAATCTAATGCTAGAGTGATTTTTCCATATAATTCATGGATTCAAAGGAGGGCATTCAGTAGAGTTATACTTCTGTATCCAAAGTTCAAACAGTAAAGATGTAGGAAGCCACAGAGACATATGGCAATGACCAAGTACTAAAGCATATTAGGCTTCTCAAAAAAAGATATTACTGGATCTCTCCTTTCTAAGCGAAAAACGTTTGTTTAAATGAAAGAGACTCACAGTACCACCAAACCAACAAAGCAAAATATGAGGATCATGCTGAGTCAAAATAAAGAAGTGCCCCAAACAGAAATAAGATGTATATTCTCTTTATGAATCCGTCCTAAAACATTGAGCTCTTTACAGTGTTAAAAAGGAAAATTACCAGTTTTTAAGAATACATCAAAAGCAATGTATATGGAGACATAGGTTTACAAATTCACAAAACAAGCTTAATAACAAAGCCAGCTTGTCCAGACTAAACCTAACAAAATTTTGGGTATAGCTGCATATTTAGACACAGTCAGTTCATCTTCATGGGCTTATGTTTTTCTTTTCTTCTTCTTCCTTTTCTTTTTCCTCTCTGGAATCTGGAGAATGATTAATGTAGAATATTTGCTAGTTTACAGAGATGCAAAGAATAATATCATTATACAATCAGCATGAAACCTGCATGCAACTTCTTCATTTAGAATGCAAAGAATTTCTGGAAAAAGGATCTTGCCTTTGAAACCATTATCCCACTAATGGGCAGTTCAGTTCTGTAAAAATGCTGAAGACAGTGCAGTAGCATGATAGAGTAGATATGCATCTCCAATTTGCTTTCAGGAGGGAGCTGTAGATAATTGTGAGAAAGATCCTACAAAATCCAGTCAGCTATCCAATTAGATGCTTCTTGGAAACACAGACAAGAAAAACAAAACCCAAACATTTGAGCATTTACCAGGAACCCAAAAAGGTTAGAATCAGCACTTGCGCGTCTGTTTTGCTCAATGACTTTCACAAGGATTCTACCAGCCAAAACTACTTCTGAAGGTAATATCAGAGGCCAATGAAAACCTTGACATTCATGCCTGTGCTCAGCAATATGCCCAGTATCTAAAGTAGAAGCACCTGCCAGAACAACATCTGACATATAGTTCTTCAGATCATCTGCTAAGCCCTCAAGACCACTAAAACTATTAGAGCTCCTATCAAACTTTTGGGCGCCAGCTTGTATTTGACACCAGTCACTGCAGTATAATGGAATTGAACATGACGCACAAGAAATGGCATCTGCTGGCAGTTCATTGAAGCAAAAATGGCAGTGAGTCTCCCGACATTTCTTCAAGATAACCTGCATTGAACTCAGCATGGTAAGAACCAAATAGCCTTGAAGTAAATGGTTAGTGCTTCATAATTTTATGTTTATTACTGGTCTCTGAAAAACTAAAAATCCTCAGAGTGAGCTGTATCAGAGTCCTTAGAAAGATGAAGGGGGAGCAGAAGGAGAACATGATTATTTGGATGCCACGAATATTATAAAAGAAAATGCACCCCTCGGAAAAAATTAGACTCATCAAGAAAATAAGAAGAGTAGTTGACACAGCACCCAAGGGTGGTCAATGACGTAGGTTAAGAACCATGAGGTCTCAGGTTCAAATCCCAGTAGAGGCAAATAACACTAGGTGATTTCTTTCCATATATACAAGCCTTGTTGGATAGAGTTACCCAGTACTTGGTGATGGCGGCAGGTAGCAGGTACACCATGGAATTAGTTGAGGTGCATGCAAGCTAGCCCAACCACTGCAGTTATAAAAAAAAAGTAGTTGACATTGTGAAAGGCGAAGATTTGGCTCATACCGCAGCATAAGGATCTTCTTTATGGACTAAGGATGCTTCAGAAACATCATCCACACAAAACATTCCTCTCCCCTTGGTTGTAGTAAGCAAACACTGAAGTTTCACTTGGTCTGGCTCATCTGTCACATAAGACCTACATTATAAGAAATCAAAGGAGAAGAGAAGCATGTCACCATATAGCAAATCAAATCAAGAGCTACCTGATTTTGATAAACATAACGCCATGCACAAACAATACACGATGAAGAGAATGATGAACAGTTCTATGGTGCTTAATCAGTATTAGAATTCAAATACTTTTCATAGTAGAATGTGCACAAACTTTATCAATAAATTAAATAAAATAAAGAAAGGTAATACTTTAAGATGCCAAAAAAAGAGTACAACAGTGGCAGGTATCCCATGGAATTAGTCAAGAAGCACATAAGCTGGCTAGGACACCACGGTTATCAAAAAAAAAAAGTGTGCAACAGTATACTTCGTTTATTGTATTTTTTATTTTGGTAAGGCAAGATTTATATACTTGCTTCATTGTTCAAAGATAAGATAGCAGATAATAGGCACAAAACTGGTGGAAATGGAGTTGCCATAATCTATAAGTTGAATACTGGCAGGTAACTAAAGATCAAATCCACCTTAAGTTTGATAAAGTAAACTTTGGTTAAGATGCTATATGTTCATGATACTAACACCTTGTATTTCTAGTTCCCTGCATTTAAAAAGGGCTACTGATTTTTGCTTATTCATATTCATGCAACTTTGGGGCTGTTGTTTGAATGCTTACTGATAAAACAAGATTGTTTTTTTTGTTTTTTTTTAACGAAGAAATAAGAAATTTCATTGCTGGCATTAAGAAGATGCAGAATAGTACAAAAGTTAGGAAGATGGCAAAACTTCATTAACTCAATTACAAAAAAGACTAAACCAGTCCCAGGGAGCTAAAAAAATTCAAAAAGTTCTCAGGTGAATCTATGGGTGAAAGACTATGCCAACTGTATAGATACAAAAGACACCTAGTCTTAACGGAGTGATTTGGTGTTGATAAACCTTCAAAATATCTGTTGTTTCTTTCTGACCATATAAACAAAAGATACTAGCAGGTATCATCTTCCAGATTGGCTTGATGGCCTTACCAACTCTCCAATTGCACCAGCATTCAAAGACCTCTTTGGTGCTATGTCGCATTACCCAATTAATACCAAATATAGACAAAAACGTACTCCATAAGTTAGCAGCGATTGTAAAATGTAAAAATATGGTTGTTGGACTCAAGGTTCTGTTGGCACATGTAACATCTATTGGAAAACTGAAATTTTCCTTTTTTAAGGTTGTCTTGATTAAGGCAAGTTTCATGGAAGAGTTGTCCAACTGAAGCATATGATCTTTGTTGGGAGCTTAGTCTTTCATATCAACTTCCATGGCCAGTTATCAAGCACTTCATTAGGAGCATATGAGTTTGCATAGCCTGCTTTCACTGAGTATTTACCATCCTTGTCACTACCCCACCTTAATTTGTCTGATTCTTGGACATTTATCCCCTGGCCTTCTAGCCTAAAAAACAAGTTGACCACTTCTTCGATTTCCCAGTTTTGTAGGTTCCTTCTGAATAATACATTCCATGTGTTGTCTGTCCTATAGTGAGAGATGGAAGAATTTGGTTTATGTGCTATTTGAAATAGACTTGGGAATTCCTCCATCAGAATGATATTGTCCAGCCACCAATCCTTCCAAAACCTGATTTGTATACCATTACCTGCTGCCAACTTAGTCTCTTGAAAGAACTCATCTTTAAGCTTGCATATACTCTTCCATAGGCCTACACCATGAGGGGATCTGGACAGCTTGGAGCACCAATGATTTTGGACTCCATGTTTTGCCTTGATTACTTCCTTCCATAGAGTTTGATCCACTTGAGTGTACCTCCATAACCATTTCATGAGTAAGCATTTGTTGTGAAGAGCTAAATCTTTTATGCCCAATCCTTCCAATTGTTTTGGCAGCACCACTTTAGTCTACTTTACCAGGTGAAACTTGTGATCCTTGTTGTTACCCTCCCAGAGGAAATTCCTCCTGATCCTATCAAGCTGTTTCAGTACTTTGCTAGGTATGGGAAATAGTGTCATGTAACAAGATGGAATGCTAACTGATAAATAAGTTTGATAATTGAGTCAATGCAGAACAAGCATAGCTTGTTGACCTAAACATCAAATGACGTTAAAAAAATGTAGCATCTAATGCTGGAGTAGAACGAAGGAAACAGGATGAACACTGCTGTCCTCAACAGTAACACTTCTATAAGATTAGATATCGGCTGTTCAGCATCAGAGTCAATCTTTCAAGCACATCAAATAATTATATTAATGAGAATATGAGATCAGCTTAATACATGTAACCTTGAATGTGGAGGAGTTAAGTATGATGAAGGTGCAAGCATAGCTTTTCACATTCAAAAGAAACATATAATATAATAGACAGTGAAATTGTCACTGGGTACTTTTTAGGAAGGATTCAGGGATAAACAGCTGGTCTTTTTCTATTTTTGGGAATAAAAACATAATTAGGCATCATAGGATTAACAGCTCGTCTTCAAAGAAGAGATCAAGAGAGAAACATTAATTTGTCACCAATAGAGTCTTACCAGGAACTTCTGACTGATTCTGGTTGGTTTTCTTCCCTGGGATCCCTATTCTCTTGAATTTATCTAGTGCAATCTTTAGTTCTGCTTCAATCTGTCTTTTTCCACTTGAAGATATCTCTAACTTTAATGAGATATTCAGATCTCGAATTGCATCCTCAAATTTACCCAAAGAAATGTTTGCTTTACCTCTCCGGAACCATGCCTAAAGTAAAGTATAATTGAAAGACAACAGTTTCGCTTGGTTGAGATGTGAAAGAGAGTTAATCAAGAAACTGAAGAAATTAATATGAAATTAGCTTTAAATCCCCCAAAAAATAGTATTTAACTGTTGTATCCATTGGTTTTCTGTCAACAGTAAATACTATAAATAACGTGAAGATTATTAGGAATAGAATGGAGTATGATGCTTGACAGAGGAAAACTGAATGTTCTGCCAAATGTAATATCGAGCACTCAGCCACTCACTGGAGTTAATCTGGGATCAGCTTTAAGAAGCCAATTAATTATTGGTCAAAAAGAAACAGCACAAGGAGGACAAAAACTAGATCAGTTTTCCTTTTGAATAAATAGCACCGACATTCCAAACTCTTCCTACTATAAAAGATAAACTGCTCGTTGTGACCCAAAAGAGAGGTTGTATCTTTCTTCATTCAAATAAGAAATAGAAGATAAGTTACAGCAAAATAAATGGAAAACTTTAAACATTTTATCAAAGAAAAAAGGAGTAAAGCGAGTACAGCCGCATTCACCTTGGCATAGCGTGGAGATACTCTAAGGGCCCTGCTGCAATCTCGTAAACACTCCAAAAGCAAGCCCATTTTCTGAAGACAAAAAACATCCGGTTTGGTAGATAAAAGAATGCAAAGTATTGATTGCTAATGAAGAGAGAAACAAAATGATTCAGATTTCAGAATACAAGGTGACCTCATAATTGTTCCTGAAAAACAGGTTGGGAAATTGATCGTTTGGTACTATCATTTTTAAAAGTTCCTACCATGTAACTAGCACCTGAACTTCTCTAACTAAACAAGTTCTTCTTTTTCTGCTTCTTCCTATATCTCCATTAATGCCTCTACCTCCTTTGACATTTCTTAATCAGTGAAATATCTGTCCACTGAAAGTTCATCAAACTCCAACAGAACTATTTTCTTTTTGGAGTGATGTTTGGATTGGTCAACAACCTTTGAAGATTTTGTTTCCTGATATATACCTTTTGAACCAACAGCAGAGAGCAACAATCTTGGAAGTCAGGGATAATCAAGGATGGAATCTCAGCTTTAGGAGAATGCTCAATGATAGGGAAGTGGAAAGATTGACAGACTTTTACAACACCCTTGAACAGTTCAAGGATTATTCCACCAATGTGGACAGTTTAGTTTAGTTGAAGGACTAGCAGGGAAGATTCTCTGACAAATCTGCCTATAAATGCAAGTATGCAACAGCAATACAAGTCATCAATTTGGTTCCTGGCCTAGAAAGATGATTTGAAAAGTTAAGATCTCTTACAAGGTGGCATGTTTTACCTGGTTGGTGGCCAGACAAGCTGTTTTAACCCAAGACAAACTTATGAAAAGGGGTCTTCATCTATGCTTCAGATGCCTTATTGTGAATCTGAAGCTGAGACAATAAATCATCTTTTCTTACACAGAACAACTTGGCAGTTTTTCATCAATATGAGAGGGCTCGGATGGACTATGCCAAGGAATACATTAGAAGTTCTGGCTTGCTGGAACAGAGATGGTAGTTGCCAGGACACAGGGAGAGATGGAAGACTGGGACAGCTTGCATCTGGTTGAAAATATGGAAGGAGAGGAACCAGAGATGTTTTGAAGATAAGAGTATCACTTTCCAGAAATTGAAAATGAGTTGTCTAGTGTTTTTCTATTTTTGGCGTATTCATTAATTCCCTCAAGAGGCAAAGTACATTACTAGTGTTTTAGAATGTTTATGGGGGACTAGGTGATAGATTTTGCTTTCTCTAACTAGTACTTGTAATTATTACTGAAAGTACACCATTGGTGTAGCTTTCTTTGTTGATAATAGATATATTAACTTCTCAAACAAAAAAAATAGCTTCTCAGCAAGAACATAGTCAAGACTGTCTTTTACTTTAAGCCCACCAGAATTCATCAAACTACCATCAACAATTCCAACTTTTTTATTTTCTCCTAATGATAACTATATTGAGCCAATGAACTCAGAAGAGGATAGTTTGCTAAATGAAAAAAGAAAATAACAAAAACCAATCTGAAAAAAAGAATTAATAACTGAGAAATCCCATGTCAGTTAGTTTGCCAACCCCAGTTGGCCCATAGGTTCGAAACTCGGAGGTGTATGGGCCCATCCTTCTACCCTAGTGCCACTTAAATACCAGATTTCCGATCATTTTTGAGTCAATTACAAAGTTCGTACTTTTGACAAGCACCCATACCACATATTACCTGTTGCATCCTTACCATTGAACCAATTTTTTAAAATAATAGCATGAAACAGCTTGCAAATAGATAACATTTAATATTCACCTGCAAAGTAGAAGCACGGTTCACATACAGCAATGCTACCAGATTTATCACCATATCATCCATATCTACGGGAGCAAGACGCAGTGCCTATCCCATCCACAGAAGTGGAAACAACAATCTTCTATTAGGAATTGTCAAATACTTATCAGAAGAAGAGTGAAAATTAAAATGCAAAAGAAATAAGAGAAGGAAAGCAGGAAAGACAGTGTAGAAGGAATGCAGTTCTTAAAACGTGTTGTGGATGAAGGTCAACTGACATTAAGTGTGCATGTTCATTACCCCACAGCTAAACATCCCAAATAAAAAAAGGGATAGTCCATCACCAGAAATTTCATTAGGGTGACGACATTTTTCTCCACCTCTTCACAGTCTTGCTCCAATGCAGCTTCTTTCACTTACCAGTGTTCACATGAACAAGGCATTGGAGGGGAGATTTGATGAATTTAAGGCTTCTCTTAATCTCCCTTTTCAATACCGACAAGACGCATCTAATATTTCACTTATAAAACTGAAATATCCAAATCTCTAGAGATTCTGAAACAGCTAAAAGTCAATCCATGGGGAGTTACGGTTTGAATAGAATGCCAATAATGTTTTATCAATCCTACTTGGTGAGAGGAAAGATTCCGGCTTTGTTATTCCTTTTTTTCTTGGCAGTAAATTAGCTAGTCCTACATGCATAGACTAGAAATACATATTTGATAAGTACCTTTATGAACGAGTATATAGGTACCTTTAACTTGAGTATTGAAAAGGTCCTAAGAAAAGCCTTAGCCCCTGAATCTAAAACGACTCTGATGAGTTCTCTCAATAGTAAACTGACTTTATTTTATTAGTTGTATGTTTATTGGCTTACCATACTTCTTGTTAGTTGTTTCAGACCAATATAGACCTTCCTTATTCTTTTCTTTCCACTTTTTTCACATTTTAATTGTAAATTTGTCTAATACCCCAACTCCTAGAGGATAGAAATAATGTTATAAGATCAGTGTGATAATGAAATCATAGAATCAAGATACCAATTCTGGGAAAAGCTTGTCCAGTTATCCTATCTATATCAATTACACAATTTAAAAAAAAAACAAATTGACTGACCTTGGAATAGAAAAGCAATGCGTTAGAATACTCTCCTTTGGAGAAGCATTCATTGCCCTTAAGCTTGATTTCCAAAGCAGCATTCCGGTCCTTGCAACATAGAGCCACAGAAGGGTCCGTCAAGTCCTTAATCATCTGGGGAATAGCAAAAAAGCACAATGTAAGCAAAATTGCATTGTTTTGCCCAAATCGTGTACACATGAGCACCACAAGAAGAAGAAAAAATAGAAAGATGGAAAAAGTATTTATCAAAATACAATACAAGGAAACACATAGTAGCGAAAAAAAAAAAGTATTAGAGAAATGAGAAGAGGAGAGAACTTGATGAAATTGAGGCAACTTGTGGAAGAAATGGAGGAGGGAAGAGCATGTTGATGGAAGTTGAGCGGGTGTGCTCTTGGATATTTCTTGCTTAAGGGCGTCAGGAACTGCTGATTTCAGAGTCTCCATGGGAGAGTATGTTCAACCCTTGTAGCTGTAGCAATGAGGTGAGAGAGGAGCAGCATAATTTAAGAGTTGGAGGCAAAGGGGCAAAAAAAAAATTGAGCAAAACTTTTAAAAGGGCAACAAAAATTGCTCAACTTTTTTACTTTTTGGCTCCGGAGTCCTTAAGTTATATAATTTAACGTCATTAGCCCCTTCATCCAAATATTATCTTTTTGATTTCATACTCAATTTTTATTGTCTTTTTAAAAATTTTGTTCAATATTTTTACCTTTTTGGCTCTGGACTTGTCACTTAAGGCACTGTTTGTCTATTTCTATTCAAAAACAATACTACTACTCTATTACGTTTCTGAATTTGAAAATATTTTGCTTAAATATCTTATTAAATTTTTATAGCTATACAACTATTACTGTATAATCTATATTATCCTTCTTCAGTGAAAAAATGAATTAAGAGCTGGGAATTTATGTAACACTTTGTTTGGATGGTTGTTATGTATTGTTTCATAATGTATTGTATTGTATTATATATGTTGTATTGTATCGTGTTGTATTATATTAATAAATATAGTGTTTTGATAGATTGTATCATAATGTCACACATTCATAATTTGAGTGATAAACCTACAAGAAAAGTAGGATACCGAGTAGAGCTGTTATAAAAAGGTTGGATAAAAGATGAAATATGATTATTAAATATTAAACAAAGAAAAAATGAGAACAAAATATTGAGGTAGCACGCAATCACACTAAATCGGTCATTACGTAAAATGAGTCTAACGATAAATTTAAACGGTACGAAACAATAAAATTTAAATAACAATAAAAACAAACATTATATTTAAAGTAACAATACAATACAATACAACGGATAAAAACGATCCAAACAAGGTGTAAATGTATTGGATGTCTAGAATTATTATTTCAGTGCATTTTATATAACAGTTATCTCAAATATGAAAAAAAATAAAATTATACAAGCTAAATCTTAACCCATAAATATAATTTTTTATATATTTCAAATCAATAAAAAAGTTATTTGATTTAAAACTTTAAATATTAGTAAAAATAATCAAA